>KV004585.1:10714-22883 GCA_001598015.1 Dorcoceras hygrometricum
GCCTTCTTTTTCTCCTCATTAGTGTACTCGTGTCTCCTCTTTTCCACATATTCTGGTGCACCATCACTCGTCGCGAATGCTATGTTTATCTTCGTTATTTTCATTGGACCATCAGTGATGATTGACCACATATCATCGTCTTGAGCTGCTAAGTGCGCTTGCATTCTGATCTTCCAGTCATCATAGTCCTCCTTAGAAAACATAGGAATCTTGTTGTGAGAGGTAGACATATTGAAATATACAAATCACAACTAACAAACTGTTCAATACTGAGATAACGCAGGCTCTGATACCAATTGATAGGATCAATAGGGATCGAAAAAAAGCCTTAGGAGTTCAGAAGGGGGGGTTGAATGAATTCCTTAGTATTTTAAAATTTTCGAAACCTTAAAACGATTTTTACAAGAGCTTCGCTTAACTTAAATCTGTGTTATCAGATTTAAGGTATCTCAGTCACAAGTCAGATTTCTCGTCTAACAAATAATGTGCGGAATTAAGTCGATCACTCTTTGAACAGTGTAAAACGTAATACAACGCAGTAAAGTAAAATTTCAAGGTCGAGAGTTTGTTTATGAAAGTTCGTATATCAAATTCTACGTCTCCCCTTCTTCCTTATTCAGGAAGGTTCCACTAGAAGACTTTGATGAGTACAGACACTGTAAACACCCAATCACCGAGCCTCGCTCCAGGTGAACTCCTAGAAACTCCAATCAACAAGCAGATGCAGCTGCTGTTTACAACGCTTAGAATTTTTCGAACTGCTTTATACAGCCAGTTCGTTACAGACTCAATCTAAATGATAACAATGAAATACAATGGTTTTGAGACTGTAAATCTTTTGGTTTCTATACTATGAAGCTCTATTCACAAAAGTGAACCAGAAGATGATATCTCGAAGATTAAGCTATTACGAACAACTAAGAAACTGTTCTTCGAGATTTAAAGCACTGGAACTTCAAATGATTTTTGCAGTGTAAATTTCCAGTAACTATGTGAGCTTTTGAAAGATAGCGTCAGATAGATAATAAGCTCGAGAACGATGAAGACGTAGAATAGGAAAGGATAGGAGAACTGGCAGAGAGCTTCTCAATTTGAATTCTTCAGCCTTTTATACCCTTTGATCTCAACGGTCATTAAAATTCGCCTAAGGAAACAAAATACCTTTTTGAATATGTTCATCGTACAACCGTATATCCTGCTCCACCAAATGATAATCTGCACTGCATCAGGGCCAAATTTTCGTGTATCCGTATTTGAGCAAACATCGTATAACGTCCTCTGTATACTGCGTACAATCGCCCAAAATAGCTCTAACATTGTCTCCTTAATTCCAGGCAGTTGTACGATTCTATCGTGATCATTGATTCTTTCAATTTAAACGTATGATCTCGTTTGAAGCTGTTCGTTCCTTACGCCTGAAATCTCTTTCTGTTAAAACATTTCTTTCTTCCTTGCAATAAGTCGCTATCTCGCCGCTGCTTATGTATCCAAAGCTGTCATAACTGAATATATAGAGATAACTGAGTACTTGTAACATCTGAATGCAACAACTGAATGCATACTGATACTGTTTCGATATCTGAAAGCTCTGTTATACAAATAACACAAAATCTGAATTTATCACTTCTGATGTCAAAGCAACTTTATCCCAAAAACTGAATACATTCACTTCTGAGGTACTGAGATATGAGGTAACTGAATAGATACTGTTCACAACTGAAATACTCGAAACTGAAACAACATACCACAACCTGTTACTCAAGTCTGAATACACTTCGCTTCAAAATACCAGATTTCTCACTATAGCTTCATGTCTGAATACCTGTTCCCGAATGGTCAACTCAGAAGTTAATGCTTAGTTCAGAATCTTTCGAGACTTAGAAATCTTCAATCCACTTATATGACTTCACAACTTCTGAACTTTTTAATACACTGAGATGACGTCACGACTTCTGAAAACTACAAAATGCTAGGATGACGTCATGACTTCTGAAATCTTCTGCGAAGGCTTAATGTCATTTCTTGGTCTTATTTTGTTATCACCAAAACTAATAAATTTTATCTTAACAAAAGCTATGATCTTAACATCGATGGCTGTCGAAGGCTGACCAGCTTTAAAGTGTTGGTGATGGGAGTCCAAAAATTTCCTCAGAAGCATCTCTCTGTATTTGGCAATTGTAAACTCCCGCCGCCTCACAGCTGTCTCCAATGAATCCGTCTCTGCCCATGCTAATAATTGCTTCTCTTTGACAATAATATCTTTTGCTAGCTTAAAATCTGCTAATTTACTTAAACTGAAGGAAGGAAAGAACGAGACAACATCTGCTATTACCTTCTTACGAAGCTGTACAAGAAAGTCGATATCTGAACATATCAAACTGAACATCTCCCGGGTCAGGTGACCTTTTATCGTATCCTCAACAAGAGGCACCTTCCCCTTGTCAGATGTATCAATTCGAGGGAGGCTAGCCTTGTACCAGTCGCCTTTGTGGGCTTCCGGAATCTTAATGTCACGTGCGAATTTTATTATGGTAATCTCGGCGGCTGTTACTAAAGGCAACATCACGTCTGCTGGAATCTGTTTCAGAATATCTTCAAGGGACATTGACTCTTCATCAGATGTGGTAGAGACAGTGAGTTCCAGATCCTTGCTCACGGACCCTGTGTCCTCAGATTCCGTCATGGTCGCAACATCAATATCTGTCTCCTCTGCTTCGGCAGACTCAATTATCTTACTTCGTTGCTTAAACCCAGACATGTCGTCATCCTCCCCAGATCTCAAAGGCTCTTGAAGAAGTTGTTTCGGTGCCGTAAAAGATGCCATTTCCTAGCAATTTCATTTTCAGCTCCATCAAGATTATCATCCTCATCATTGACAGCAATCGATCGCTCAGTATCCCCAAAGGCTATATCATCAGATCTGGTTAACGATGGTTCCTCCATATCTATTTCCATATGCGCTGTTTCAGTAATATCTGTATCAATAATTTTATCCACATCATCAGCGGTTGTCTGTTCCCTCTGGTGCTCTACAACATCCACCACATCTGGTTCTTTCTCAACAATTTCATATCAGAACCTGCTGTCAGCCTCAACCTCTTCTTTGAAGTTTTGCGTTTAAGAGCAAGAGGGGTATCAGCTGGTACCATTTGTATAGGTACAGCTTCTTGCGCTACTGTCACAAGCGTCAATAATAACAGGATGTACTAATCAGTTTACCACGATAAGAAAAGGCACACCTCGCTTCAAGAATTAGATCCTGAGACACTTCATGCAAATCAGTCAGACCCTCCATAGGTAGCTCAAAAGTGCTAGCAAACAGTTCCTCTGAAATGGCCACTGGTTTTCCTTGTACCGTGCTTACAAATATACCATCCCTGACAGAGGCATTGTGAAGGAACTCCACCAGAGCAGCTTCGAATAAGGCCGAGGAGCATCCTAGAAATCCACTGAGGCCAGATGCCACCAGGGCTTCGAACATAGAGACCATCCCTTCGTGGTCCATACCTAGAAATGAGGCGAAGTAAACTTTCATGGTGTTGTTGATCAAAGAAGAGGCCATTTCTGATAGGTTGAGAAGAGATGAAGATGTCGAACGATAGATTCTGTGCAAAGGTAAGCAAGGAAAAACAAGAGCACAAGACAGCAAGGTAGTAAATTTCACAAAGTAAGGGTTAGAGAGATAAATCGCCGTAATATAACTAGAGAAAGTAAATCGGAAAATGAAACGGTTCATGTTACCATGTAGATGTGACGTTTCGTATGATGACAACACGTGTCAATCATCCGATGGCGCGATAGAGATTTTCGAAATAAATTTTGACAAGATTTGAAAAGATTTTTGAAAATCATTTTGAGTTTTAACCGCGTGGGGGGGGGGTAAAATGGTAAACAGGCGCCATTCTATAAATTACGTCACAGCCTTAAAAATTTATATTTCAGCAGAGGCTACCAGATCTGACCACTTATAAGCATCAGTTGTATATGCGCCAAATCTGAGTGGGTTCAGATTTCACGCATTCAACTGACTCAATACTTATCAATTCAGATCTGATGTTCCCCCTAAAGTTGAGGTCCTCCAAGTCTGAGAGTTTATCAAATCTGACAAGTCCACGTTCCCCCTGAACAATAGACTCAGATCTGAGAAACACACAAGTTGTTCAACCTGCAATTGTTAGCACATGGGCAAAATCAAGACAATTCTAAGAGACCAAGAATATTTCTGAAATAAGAGAACTTAGCGTCTGGTAGAGGCTTTGTGAAGATGTCAGCTACTTGCTGATCAATTGACACATACTCCAGCCGTACGTCCTTCTTAAGCACATGATCTCTTATGAAGTGATGCCTAATGTTGATATGCTTTGTTCTAGAATGAAGCACTGGATTTCGAGTAATCGCGATGGCACTGGTGTTGTCACAGAGAATAGGCACTTCAGAAGCATCAATGTCGTAGTCCTTTTGTGAGACCCGAAAGCTGATGAGATTAATTGAGTTAATTAATCGGATTTTGAGAGATTCAGATTTGAGCGAACAAATCTGAATGACCAGCTTTGAGTCGATATGCTTGGAGAAGCTATCGGATTTGTATAAGTCCTGGAATCAGCTTTGGTTCAGTTAGAGTTTTGGCGCGGGATCTGTTCAGATGTGATGTTGGTCATCGCTGAGTGATTCACGTTCAGCAGTCGAGATGGGATCTGTCATCGCTGGTGTTCAGTTGTGAGCTAGCGTGTGCTGTAGCGAGTAGCTAAACTACGTCGTTTGGATTAGTTGGAACAACAGCATTTTGGTTTAGCGAGGGAAGCTCAGTTGAGAGCAGTGTTGGTCTTCAGATTCGCGAGAGATCAGAGTGTTAGAGAGCGATGCCGTTTTGGGTTCAGAGTTCTATTGCGCTTGCGATTCAGATTTCAGTAGCGGGTGACGTGTCCAGTTGCGACAGTAGATTCTGTGTGACGTCGTTTGTTTAGGACGAGATCTGTTTTTGGCATAGAGTGAGGTCTGTTGTGAGATCTGGATTCGAGCGGGAATATCAGCCTTGTACCTTAAGTTGTCGGTGGGATCTGTTCAGCAGACTTGAACAGATTTGAGTTTTTATATAGAGAGCTTTGACCCTTGTCTATTATTGTTTCCCAACAATTAGAATATTTCCCGATAGCGAATTCTGTCGTGATACCCTAGTTACTGTTCATCGAACCTTATCTTCTTCGATTACCGACGGTAGAAAACTCCGATTGAAGTAAGAGTGGTAGCGCTGGACTCCTCTTGTTGAGACGCTTCATTTGATACTGCTTTTGGATGCTTGCTTGAAGCTGGTGAGGTGTGCGAAGACATCTCCCTTGTGTAGTCTGTTAGCGTTCCGTCCTAGCTTGTTGGGGTAAGTGTTCGGACCCTACCTTGTGTTTGTTTAGAGCTCTCTGTTTGAGATAGAGGGGTAGAATAGCGCTGGTCGAGTTCGTACCTCCCAGCTATTGCTTTTCTGTGTTTCGGTTCTTGAGTATTTGTTGTGTTTGGCTTAGCAGGTGTGAGATCTGTATTGCTCGGAACCCTGTTGTAGTAATTGTAGCACAAAAGACTTGAGGTACGGATGTGGGCTTGTTTTACAGCGTTGAATTGGGCCTGGATATTATGTGCTGCTGTGTATGCTCTTGTGTCGTTATCTGCCTGCTTGTATTGTGTTGATAATCGCAAGCTGTTCATTGCATACGCATTATTCATGTGCATTCAGATCCTGTTGAGCTTGCATTGCTGCTGTTGATCTCTGTGCGTACCACGATCTGTTGAGGCTGAGCGGGTAACTCCCGTACCTCATCTCTGCTCAGCTGTTCATGCATAGCATCTACATTTTACTTTTTGCTTTCCGTTAGCTGTTTTATGTTGCCCTCCGTACTGGGGTTTGACCCCATGTCCCTCTGGGGCTGGTGTTGTTTTTCTGTGTATGGTGTTTCAGGTTATCATGGTTACTCTGCTGGTCGTGGAGTAGACCCAGCTGGAGGTGCCCCAGTAGGTGGTTAGAGTGTCCCAGTTAGCGTATAGCATATATGTATAAGCACTGTTAGCCGGGGGATGCCATGTGCTTTATTGTATTCAGTTGTTTCCGGTAGTGCTTGTATCTGTTGAATGCTGTACTGTTGTACTGAGTTATTTTAATTACTGGGATATTTTGAGTATTGTACTATTTTAAATTATGTAATCTTTCAGTCAGGCCAAAGAAAATTTTAGCCACTATTTTATTGCTTCCGCTATGTGTTTGTGTGGTTAAACTCTGTGTTTGTGCACGAGGCCTGACATTTCTGGTATCAGAGCTTAAGCTGGGATAATCTCGATTTCTTTTATCACACTTGAGTCTAGGCACAGTGTTGCGTGTTGCATGTGAATGACTATGTGATTTATTTGTTGTATGATATATCTATTGCTGTGAGACCTTACCCTCTTAGTTCCTTCGTAGATGCCGCCTAGACGTAGGGGTAGAGGTAGAGGGAAGTTTCAGGAAGAGTCCGAAGGTCAGAACGAGGAAGTGCAGCGTAGTGTTCCTTATCGTTGACGTGATAGACAGGTTGACTTGGAGGTAGATGAGCTGGCAGCCCGTGTGGACGATATGAAACTGGTGATGGCGAGGTTTTAGCATATGAATTCTCAGACGTTTAATGGCGATGAGCCTAGTTCCGATGCTGAGTCCTGGTTGCAGCACATTACCGGGTTGTTCGATCGTGTCAGGTATGACAATGAGCGTAGGCTGAGTTTTCAGTTGAGGAGAAGTGCCGAGCATTGGTGGAGAGGTGCTTCGAGGACTCTAGAGGAGACAGGTGTAGGGATTTCGTGGAGTAGCTTTTGTACTGCCTTTCGTCAGGAGTACGTTCGGGAATCTTTTGTGAACGCCAGGGAGCGAGAGTTTGATAACCTGGTGCAAGGATCTTTGTCAGTGGGAGAGTATGCCAGGAGATTTTCTTCTCTTCTAGCGTATGTTCCACATGTTTCTGGCCGAGAGAAGGCGAAGAGGAACAAGTTCTTGGAGGGGCTCAATGAAGAGCTGTATTCTTTTGTGTTGGTGGGTTCACCGGCGAGCTATGCAGAGGCGGTGGACAAGGCTATAGACATTGAGGAAGGACTGCAGAATCGTCGGTCGCGTGTTAGGCCGCAAGGTGTGCAAGGTAGTCGTCCCGTGGTTCCGGTGGTGCAACCTTCCCAGTCAGTGCAGTCGTCTCAGCCACCCCAGCAGTAGGTAGCCCAACAGCCCGTACACCAGAGGTTTAGGCCTCGTGTTCGTCAGTTTAAGAAGAAGTTTGGTTCGAGTTCTTCTGGCTCGGGTAGTTCGAGAAGTGGTAGTAGTTCCAAAGTTGAGTATTGTGGTTAGTGTGGAGGAAGGCATCCTACAGCACAGTGTTTAGGTGTGCAAGGTTCGTGTAATGTCTGTGGTCAGTACGGATACTTTGCGAGAGTGTGTCCCTTGTCTGGTTCACAGCATACCGCCGCTCCACCGCAAGGTCGAGGTGGATCATCTAGAGGTCGTTCTTTTCCAGCCCAGCAGCAGAGGTTAGGGGAGCCTCAGTTTAGGCCGTTTCAGCAACTTGGTCCTTCACGATTTGGACAATTTTCCCATCCTCAGTTTTTAGGACCTCAGTTTGCCCAGGTGAATGCCATGACTAGGAGCAAGCGGAGGGCACGCCAGGCGGAGGAGTGATCACAGGTACTTGCTTTGTTTTTTATTTTCCTGTGCGTGTGTTGTTTGATACAGGACATCACATTCGTTTATTGCTGATGCATTGTGGTTGAGAATGGTTTGCATACCACATCTTTGTGTGATGTTGTGTCTGTAGCGACTCCTGCCGGAGCGATCCTGTTCTTCCAAGAGATTTTGTTGAATGGCGTTCTTAGGTTTGGAGAGAGTGTGTTGTTAGCCAACCTGATCAGGCTAGTGATGTGGGATTTCGATTGTATAGTGGGAATGGACGTGTTTTCTAGCCATAGCTCCACTGTGGATTGTTTCCATGGATTTGTGCGATTTAGGCCCCAGTCTGGCGAGAAATGGAATTTCTACGGTCAAGATTCCCAGTCGAAGATTCCTTTAGTTTTTGTGATGGAAATGTTTAGCCTGTTGTCGCTAGAGAACGCTGGTTTTATGATCTATGCCTTAGATGCATCTTCTTCTTCGAGCGTAGAGCTTAGTAGGGTTCCCGTGGTTCGACATTTCCCGAACGTGTTTCCGGAGGAGATTCCTAGTTTTCCTCCAAGGAGGGAGATAGACTTCAGCATTGAGTTGGTACCTGGTACAGCCCCGATTTCGAGAGCTCCATATCATTTAGCGCCTAATGAGTTGAGGGAGCTTAAGGTTCAGCTTAGTGATTTGCTGGAGAAGGGTTTCTTTAGACCGAGCATGTCCCCGTGGGGAGCGCCTATCTTGTTTGTTAAGAAGAAGGACGGGTCGATGAGGATGTGTATCGACTTTAGACAGTTGAATAAGGCGACAGTGAAGAACAAGTACCCTTTGCCGAGGATCGATGACTTGTTTGATCAGCTTCAGGGTTCGGCTGTGTTTTCTAAGATCTATTTGCGTTTGGGGTAGCATCAGTTGCACATCCATGAGCAGGATGTTAAGAAGACTGCGTTTCGTACGAGGTATGGGCATTATGAGTTTCTAGTTATGCCTTTTGGTTTGCGAATGCTCCCGAAGTTTTCATGGACTTGATGAACCGAGTCTTTATAGAGTTCATCGATCAGTTTGTGATTGTATTTATCGATGATATTTTGGTGTACTCTAAGACTCCGATGCAGCACAAAGAGCATTTGAAGTTGGTTCTTCAGACACTACGAGACTCGCAGCTGTATGCTAAGTTCTCCAAGTGCGAGTTTTGGTTAGACCGAGTTGTGTTTCTGGGTCATGTGATTTCAGTCGATGGTATTTCTGTGGATCCCAGTAAGGTAGAGGCCGTGATTAATTGGGATCGTCCCAAGAATGTTTCTGAAATTCGTAGTTTCTTGGGTTTGGCTGGCTATTATAGGCATTTTATAGAAGGATTCTCTAGTATAGCTAAGCCAATGACGCAGCTGAGTCAGAAAGACAAGAGGTTTGTGTGGATTGAGCAATGCGAGAATAGTTTTCAATTGCTCAAGGAGAAGCTAACTACAGCGCCTGTGTTGGCTTTGCTGTGTGGTTGAGGTAGTTTCGTAATTTGTGCATACGCTTCCTTGAATGGATTGGGCTTGTGTGTTGATGCAGACTGGTCGAGTCATTGCGTACGTCTCTCGGAAGTTGAAGCCGCATGAGACTCGTTACCCAGTTCATGATTTGGAGTTAGCAGCAGTGGTTTTTGCCTTGAATATTTGGCGTCACTACCTGTATGGTGAGCAATTTGTGGTGTACTCCGATCACAAGAGTCTGCAGTATCTGTTTTCTCAGTCATATTTGAACATGAGACAGCGTATATGGATGGAGCTGCTAAAAGATTTTGATTGTGAGATCCAATATCAATCTCGAAGGTCCACGAGCATCTAAGCACTACTGGTTGGAGGTTTTACCCAGGTGAGTATTATGTTGTGGTGTCTTCTTTTCAAGTTGAGCCACAGATTGTTGCTAGTATTAAGGCAGCTCGGAGGATTGATCCACCCATCCATGAGTTGAAGCTTAAGGTGAGATCTGGTCAATTGGAGGACTACTCTGTTTCTTCAGATGGGTGTTTGATGTTTCGTGGTAGGTTGGTTGTGCCAAATCTGATATATTTGAAGGAGGAGATCTTGAGAGAAGCGCATTGCAGTAGACTCAGTGTCCATCCTGGTGCAAGGAAGATGTATCACTCCTTGAAGCAGCATTTCTGGTGGGCAGGTTTGAAGAGTGATGTTGCTGATTTTGTAGCCCGTTGTCTGAAATGTCAGCAAGTCAAGGCTGAGAGGATGAGACCTGGCGGTTTGTTGCAAAGCTTAGAGGTGCCCCAATGGAATTGGGAGCACATAGCTCTGGATTTTGTCACGCATTTGCCTCGTTCCAACAGAGGTTGTGATGCGGTTTGGGTTGTGATAGACAGACTGTCGAAGTATGCGCACTTCATTCCTTACAACATGACTTATTTTTTGAAGAAGATGGCAAAGTTGTACATAGATTTCGTGGTGCGTTTGCATGGTGTGCCGGTTTCTATTGTTTCAGATCGTGATCCTAGATTTACTTCCAGGTATTGGAAGAGTTTGCAAACAGCTTTGGGCACTAGATTGGCTATGAGTACAGCGTATCACCCCCAGACCGATGGCCAATCTGAGAGGACTATCCAGATTTTAGAAGATATGTTGAGAGCTGTTGTGATGGATTTTAGTGGTAGCTGGCAATATTCGTTGTCTTTGTTTGAGTTTTTCTACAATAACAGCTATCAGGTCACGATTGGGATGGAACCATTGGTAGAAAGTGCAGATCGCCAGTATGTTGGGAAGAAGTGGGGGAGAAGCAGTTGTCTTCTCCAGAATTTGTGCAGCAGATGAGAGATCAAGTGGATCTAATTCGCCAGTGAATGAAAGCTGCACAAGATCTCCAAGCAAGTTATGCGAATAGGAGGCGTAGGACTTTGGACGTTGAGGTTGGTGAGCTAGTTTTCCTTAAGGTTTCTCCTTTTCGCAATGTTATGAGGTTTGGTCTCAAGGGAAAGTTAGCTCCTCTTATGTTGGTCCTTATGAGATAGCTGAGAGGATTGGCCCTTTGGCATATCGTTTGCTGTTGCCACCAGATTTTTCTTCCTTACATGATGTGTTTCATGTTTCGATGTTGAGGAAATATGAGCCAGATCCCTCGCATGTGTTGAGAATTGATGAGGTGGAGCTAGATCGGACTTTGAGTTATGTTGAGTATCCCTTGCAGATCTTGGATAGAAAAGAGAAACAACTGAGTAGTAAGACCGCTCCTTTGGTGATGGTCCAGTGGAGCAAACATGGTAGAGAGGAAGCTACTTGGGAACTGGAAGAGAAGATGCAGCGTGAGTGGCCGCATCTATTTGAGTGAGCGTTGTATCAGATTCCAGTAGTTGTTTTCATGTGGTTTTCCCCAGTTATCTTGAACTCTTGATTTGGAGTTGATTGATTTCAAGGACGAAATCCTGTTTTAGTGGGGGAGAGATGTGAGACCCGAAAGCTGATGAGATTAATTGAGTTAATTAATCGGATTTTGAGAGATTCAGATTTGAGCGAACAAATCTGAATGACCAGCTTTGAGTCGATATGCTTGGAGAAGCTATCGGGTTTATATAAGTCCTGGAATCAGCTTTGGTTCAGTTAGAGTTTTGGCGCGGGATCTGTTCAGATGTGATGTTGGTCATCGCTGAGTGATTCGCGTTCAGCAGTCGTGATGGGATCTGTCGTCGCTGGTTGATAGTCCCAAAATAGGATCAATGTGGTTCGAAACAGCTGCAAGAGTTCAGAAGGGGGGGTTGAATGAACTCTTGGTATTTTAAATTTTTCGAAACCTTTTAAAAGTTCTACAAGCGCTGCTTAACTTAAATCCGAGTTACCATATTTAAGGATCTCAGTTTAATCAAATCTCTCGGCCAACAAAGTATGTGCGAAAAAAGACCGATTAATTTGTGAACAGATAACTCAATGAATAAATGCGTAATGTAAAGAGTAAGAGTTCAGAGTTTGTTTGTGGAAGTTCGGATATAAATATCCTACGTCTCCCCTTCTTCCTTTTCAGGAAGGATTCACTAGAAGCTTTGATTTGTACAGAAGAAGAGTTCAGAGTTTGTTTGTGGAAGTTCGGATATAAATATCCTACGTCTCCCCTTCTTCCTTTTCAGGAAGGATTCACTAGAAGCTTTGATTTGTACAGGCCTTCTGCACACACCCAGTCACACAAGCCTCACTTGTATGAACTCCTAGCACCACTAACTTCACGAAGCAGTCGCAGCTGCTGTTTTACAACACTTGTATAAAATTCAAACGGCTTTTGATAGCGCGTTTTTTACAGACTCAATCAAAGATATAACAATGAAATGCACTATATGTGAGACTGTAAAATCTTCTGGTTTCAACAATGAAACTCGATTACAGAAATGTAACCAGAAGATAGACTCGAAGGTATATCAATGAATAGCAACGGTTGTGTTCTTCGAATCTTTGAGCTTTGAGAAAGCTTCAATATGTGAGATAGCTCAGAAAGCAATTTGGCAGAGTTTCAGCAAATAGTGAGAGCGAAGGATGCTTC
>KV004585.1:27854-40506 GCA_001598015.1 Dorcoceras hygrometricum
GCAAGATGCTTCCCTCAGCTGGGCGTCTACTGTTCCCCCTGAACAAAAGACTTGTAGCTTAGTTAGGCAACGGCTGACAACCTGCAAAATACGTTAGCTCACAGACATCAAGGCAGTTCAAGAATACCTAATATGTTCCTAAAATAAGAGAACTTAGCGTCTGGCAGAGGTTTGGTGAAGATGTCAGCAACTTGCTGCTCAGTCGACACGTACTCCAACCGGACGTCCTTCTTTAGCACGTGGTCCCTGATAAAATGGTGCCTGATATCTATGTGCTTTGTTCTTGAATGCAGTACTGGATTATGGGTAATCGCAATCGCACTAGTGTTGTCGCAGAGAATAGGCGCTTCAGAAGCATCAATGCCATAGTCCTTCAGCTGATGTGGAATCCATAATATTTGAGAACAGCAGCTGCCAGCTGCGAGATACTCTGCTTCAGCTATTGACGTTGCAATTGACGTCTGCTTCTTATTGAACCCGGAGATCAGTCGATCCCCTAAGAATTGACAAGTTCCATTGGTGCTCCTGCGATCAATCCTGCGTAATCTGCATCACTATAACCGATTAGTTGAAAGCCTGAGTCTTTGGGATACCAAAGACCCACGTTGGAAGTACCCTTTAAATATTTCAATATTCTCTTTACAGCTATGTAATGTGATTGCTTTGGCTCTGCTTGGAATCTAGCACACATACAGACAGCAAACATGATGTCTGGTCTGCTAGCAGTTAAGTATAGCAAAGAGCCTATAATACCACGATACAATGATACCTCTATGGCAGATCCAGCTTCGTCTTTATCTAACTTTATCGAAGAGCTCATAGGAGTTGCAGCTGCTGAACAGTTGTCCATACAAAACTTCTTCAGCAATTCTTTCGTATACTTCGCCTGGTTAATGAAAATACCATTTCCATCTGGCGAACTTGTAAGCCCAGAAAGAATGTCAGCTCTCCCATCATACTCATCTCGAATTTATCCTGCATCAACTTAGAAAACTTCTTGCACAGCTTGGGGTTGGTTGACCCAAAAATAATGTCATCAACATAAATCTGAACTAGTAAGACGTGATCATCTTTAACAAATTTAAACAACGTCTTATCTAATGTGCCTATAGTAAAGTCATGCTCAAGTAGGAACTTGGATAGTGTGTCATACCAGGCTCTGGGTGCTTGCTTCAACCCATATAGAGCCTTATCCAATTTGTAAACAAAGTCTGGATGTGTATGACTTACGAAGCCAGGAGGTTGTGCAACATACACTTCCTCTGTTAAGACACCATTTAGAAAGGCACTCTTAACATCCATCTGAAAGACTTTAAAGTCTTTAAATGCAGCATCTGCTAAGAACATGCGGATGGCTTCTAATATTGCTACTGGTGCGAAGGTCTCATCGAAATCTATTCCTTCCATTTGTCTAAATCCTTGTGCTACCAGCCTAGCTTTGTTTCTAGTAACTATGCCATCTTCTTTCAGTTTGTTCCTAAAGACCCACCTAGTTCCTATGAATGAATGATTAGTAGGTCTAGGTACAATTGTCCATACATTATTACGATTAAACTGGTTGAGTTCGTCCTGCATAGCATCTATACAGCTTGGGTCAGCTAAGGCCTCATCTATTTGCTTAGGTTCTATATGCGACAGAAATGCAGCATCAAAATGATCATGAGATATCTGGCCTCGTGTGCGAACAGGAGATTCGAAATTACCTATGACTTGCTCGGGTGGATGATTTTATTCCACCGGAGATCAAGTCCAATGGGATTTGTTCCTTGTTCCCCCTGTGTCGCTGGCTGGTTTGTGATGGCTGGATCAGCAGACGCCAATTGATGTTGAGCATTGTTGGTTTGTGCGTCTGCTTCCAGCTGGTGAGATGTGCTTGCGACTGGTTGTCCAGACGTTGGTCTTAAAACCGAGTGATATGATGTGCTCGCGCCTGGTTGTCCAGTTGGTGATGAAGATATGCTTGCGGCTGGTACTTCAGGCATTGGTCTTGAAACCAATGGAGAGTCGCTTGCGACTGCTTGTGCAATGTCTAGTTGAACACTTGTCGCTTCATTCCCAGCAGCTCTTGGGGCAATTTGATCCTGCGGCTGATCCACGTTAGTTAAATCAATAACTACTGGATTACCTGTCAGATCCTGTTGATCATTGTTATGCATTGTGACCACTGCTGGTTGTTCTTCCTCAGCTGAATATCTTTGTGGCACGTCGTCGTCTGATTCTTCAAGGCTTGTTGACTCCAGACGTGAACACAAATCATGTAGGCTTGCAGCTGAATTGGACTTGAAGCTGGTTTCATCAAATACTACATGTGCTGATTCTTCAACAGTTAAACTTCGGTTGTTGAAAACACGATACGCTTGCTCACAGCTGAATATCCTAAGAAGATACCTGCATCAGATTTAGGTTCAAAGGATGTTAGATGCTTCTTGCCATTATTATGAATGAAGCATTTACATCCAAACACCCTGAAGTAAGAAATATCAGGTTTCTTGCCATGCCAGATCTCATATGGGGTTTTATCGTGCATCCTATTAATCATTGATCTGTTCTGAGTGTAACATGCTGTGTTAACTGCTTCTGCCCAGAATTTTTGTGAAATCCCGGAATATGCAATCATAGATCTAGCAGCTTCTTTTAAAGTGCGGTTTCTCCTTTCAGCTAACCCGTTTTGCTGAGGAGTTCTAACTGCTGAAAGCTCATGCTTTATTCCTAAGTCTTCCAGATAAGAAGTTAATTTAAAATTTAGAAACTCAGTACCGCGATCACTTCTTATCCGGTTGACTGAACAAGATCTGTCATTTTTTAAACGTTTCAAAAGGCGTATCAGCTGGTCGGTCAGATTTTGCTTTTAAAAACAACACCCAAGTATATTTAGTAAAATCATCAACAACTGCAAGGGTGTAATTCGTTCCCCCTAAGCTCGTTACTGAAATAGGACCAAAAAGATCCATATGCAAGAGCTCAAGGCAACGGGTAGAACGTTTTCCGCCTTTATTTTTGAAAGTAGATTTTATTTGCTTACCCAGCTGACATGCTGCACAGATCTTATCCTTAGAAAAACTAATTTTTGGCAGACCAGAAACCATATCATTTTGACTCAAATTAGCAAGTGTTTTGAAGTTTAAATGGTTCATTCTTTGATGCCACAGCACAAATGCTCAGATTCCAGCTGATCTGACCAATTGATTATGTAGGTATTCCCCGAACGTTTGCCTACCAATACAGTCAGACCACTTGGACTCTGAACTGTGCATGTGTGTTGTTGAAACTGGACTATATAACCTTTGTCACACAGCTGACTAATGCTAATCAAGTTATAACGAAGGTTATCAACAACTAAGACATCTGAGATAGAGATGTTACCGTGGATAAGCTTACTCTTACCCACAGTGTTACCGTATGCGTTATCACCAAAGACTATCTTTGCGTCTTTGTGTGGAATGACGTCTGATAGCAGCTTTCGATTTTTTGTCATATGTCTTGCACAGCCGCTGTCCAGGTACCACAAGTTTGATACATCAGCTGGTTCGTACCTGTTATCCTGCAATCATAAAACCAGCTTTTGGTACCAAATTTTACTTGGGTCCAGATCGGATTACCCCTTTCGGGACCCATACTTGAATTACTTTCACAGTTTTCCCAGTATACGGGTCCACAAAGGTCTATGCATAATTGTGAGATCTGTTGAGTTTTGATTTCATATTATGACCACTTAGATATCTCCTCGACTGAGCCTTTGTCCAACCAGATTTTGCCTTCCTTGAATTATGCCTCGGCTTGTTGGGAACAAAAGACTTGGAACCAGCTTTCGCTTTATCCTTGTCCAGCTTGTTCTTTAGCCAGCTGGGCTTGGAATTCTCAGGTCTTTGAAAATCGATACCAGCTTTTCCATTATCGTTCAACTTGGGAGAGTTCTGGTCATCAAATGTTATCGACTCATAGCAGTCATATATCACGTTGGATTTGACAAAGCTCATTTTGTTGAACTTGTCATATACCAGTTGTGATTGAGTACTTGTTTCTCCTTCACTGCTTTCACTACTACTGAAACCCAAACCAGTTCTATCGTATACTAATTTTTGGATTTCTTGCAGCTTGTGGATAGCACGAGCCGATTGGTTCCAGGAGCTCATTTCTTTAGTTAATTTTTCAACTTCAGCTTTGAGCTCACTGGATTCATATTGTTGAACTTGTCATATACCAGCTGTGATTGAGTACTTGTTTCTCCTGCACTGCCTTCACTACTACTGAAACCCAAGCCAGTTCTACCATATACTGACTTTTGGCTTTCTTGCAGTTTGTGGAGAGAACGAGCCGATTGGTTCCAGGAGCTCATTTCTTTAGTTAATCTTTAAACTTCAGCCTTGAGCTCACTGGATTAGTTTCTCAAAAAATCATTTTCTATCATCAGCTTACTCAACTCAGTCTTCAAACTATCAATATCCTCAAGCTCCTCAGAACTTGATTCAATCGAACTATTTTTCAGACTTATGTTTTCGGCCTTGATTTCCTCAAATGAGTGAGAAAGCTTCCTGTACTCTTTTGACCATGTCATTAAGTGCACTGACAAGGTCTTCTCGTGTAAATTCAATATTGGATAAGTCAAATACCTCGTCGTCAGATGTTTGGTCAGCCATTAGGCAGTGAACCTCCTCTTGTTCACTGTCACTTGATGAAGAACTGCTGGATGTTGAGTCTGAGTCAGTATCTGCCCAGCTTTTGGTGCTTTCTTCAGCAACCAGCACCTTTCGATCGTACTTTCTGCTAGGCTTCTTATCAGCTCTTGATCTCATCCGCCTATCCTTAGATCTTTCTTTGTATCTTTCAGCTGTCTTCTTATCTTCCTTGGATCTGTCGTCACTCTTCTCATCCCTTATGATTCGATCCTCCTTTTCATCTCTTCTATATCTTTCTTCCTTCTTGGGCCTGTTGCAATCAGCTGCAAAGTGCCCTGGACTATCACAGTTATAACATTTCATATCAGAAGCAGCTTTATCAGATTTATGAAAATTATTGTAAGGAGAGGAACGGTTAAAAGATCTTCTCAAGTATTTCCCAAACTTCTTAAGGAAGAGGGACATGACGTCGTCGCTGAGTTGATCAGCTGTATTGCTTGTGCTTCGAGAGCACTGTTCAGTAGTAGTCGCTGCCAATGCTTTCGTCGGCTGAGAGGTAGATGGACCAGCTTCTTCTCTTGTTTCCAACTCGAACTCATAAGCTTTGAGGTTGGCAAATAGATCGTGAAGTTCTAGCTGGTTCAGGTCCTTTGATTTTCTCATCGCCATTGTCTTCACGTCCCACTCTCTGGGCAACGCTCTCATCACCTTCAGCGCCAACTCTCTGTTGTTGTATTCTTTGCCCAGACTGTTTAGTTCAATCACCACGGCGCTGAATCGCTCATCAAACTCTGATATTGTTTCTCCATCCTTCATTTTATGGACTCATACTTCTGCTGAGCAACCGTCAGCTTGTTCTCCTTCGTCTCGTCACTTCCCTCACAGATTTGAGTCAGCTTTTCCCAAATGTCTTTAGCTGTGGCACATGTTTTGATTTTGCTGAACATGTTTTTGTCCTTGTCCAGTGTCTTGTAAAGGATATCCCTGGCCACATTATCCAAGTTGGCTTTCTTTTTGTCTTCACTTGTATACTCATGTCTGGCCTTCTCAAGGAATTGAGGCTCGCCATTGGATATAGCAAAAGCTAGATTAGGCTTCATAATTGTGACGCCCGAACCCACGGGAATCACGAATTGGGGTAAATAAAAATTTTCGAATAAAAAGAAGGGCTGAAAGACAATTTGTTATAAGATGTATTCCTTATAACTTTAAAAAGAAACGGAAAACACAAAGACAAATCTAACAGACACTCAATTACGCGCCAACTACTGGAAACATTTGCGGAAAAACAAACTTTATTATAAATTACAATTGCGATTTACAACAGCTGATATTCTATGTAAATGTACAACTGTTGCAACTGATCTAATACAGTACATTCTAAAACAAAACAACATCAGCTATGACACGAAAAACGCTGGCCTTTGACAAACACACACCGCCCAGCAGCTGATTCAAGTTTCACCTTCGTTCTCTCTCCAGCTGTTGCACCTGGACCATTTTAAAAGCTAATGAGCCTAGGGGCTCAGCAAGTAAAACCTGAATAATAACAAGTTTAAGGATCTCAGTTTAATCAGATCTCTCGGCCAACAAAGTATGTGCGGAAAAAGGCCGATTAATTTGTGAACAGATAACTCAATGAATAAATGCGTAATGTAAAGAGTAAGAGTTCGGATTTTGTTTGTGGAAGTTCGGATATAAATATCCTACGTCTCCCCTTCTTCCTTTTCAGGAAGGATTCACTAGAAGCTTTGATTTGTACAGGCCTTCTGCACACACCCAGTCACACAAGCCTCACTTGTATGAACTCCTAGCACCACTAACTTCACGAAGCAGTCGCAGCTGCTGTTTTAAAACACTTGTATAATTTTCAAACGGCTTTTGATAGCGCATTTGTTACAGACTCAATCAAAGATATAACAGTGAAATGCACTATATGTGAGACTGTAAAATCTTCTGGTTTCAACAATGAAAATCAATTACAGAAATGTAACCAGAAGATAGACTCGAAGGTATATCAATGAATAGCAACGATTGTGTTCTTCGAATCTTTGAGCTTTGAGAATAACTTCAATATGTGAGATAGCTCAGAAAGCAATTTGGTAGAGTTTCAGCAAATAGTAAGAGTGAAGGATACTTCTTCAATTCAAACTACTGGTATTTATAGTCTACGCTCAACGGTCATTTGAACAGCTAAGGAAACAAAATCCTTTTTGAAATTCTGATAATCTTGTAACCGTATACTCTGCTCCACTACAAGGTAAAATGTACACTTTCAGAGCAAATTTGTCGCCTTCCATATTTTTGCAATAACCGTGTAACAACCTCTGTAAATATGTACTATTTACCCAAAATAGTACCGATGTTGTCTCCTCAATTCCAGGCAATTGTACGATTCTGTTGATCTTTTCCAATTTGAGTATATGATCGTATTTGAATTTCTTTATCGCTTGCGCCTGAAATTCCTTCATCGTCTTTTAGGATTTTGCGACTGGAATATGTGAAAGTATGCAACTGCTGATTGCCTTAGCATGTGCGTTATTCCAACGACTGGATACATGCATAGCCCAACGACTGATTTCTAGCGTTAACCCAAACGCTGTCGTTTTAACTTATTTAAACGACGTAATTTTACTATATGCAAACACCAAGTATCAGCGACTGGTTACACGAAATTACTGTAGCTCCGACTGGTTTATATAATCCATCGACTGATAATGCAATTTACTGTAGCTTGCGTCTGAGTGAATAATCTACTGTAGCTTGCGACTGGATACATGATCCACTGTAGCTTGCGTCTGATTGTATAAACTCACGTCTCAATCAATATACCCTGCATCTGAAATTTCTTCACTGTAGCCAACGTCTGAATATGCAACTTACTGTAGCTCTCGTCTGGATTCATCTGAAAAGACTTGTCGTCTGGATACTCAATCAACGTCCGAAAGTCCAAATTTAACTTGACTTTTTGTTATCAGCAAAAGTATAAATTTTATCCTAACACTGGTGTTCAGTTGTGAGCTAGCGTGTGCTGTATCGAGTAGCTAAACTACGTCGTTTGAATTAGTTGGAACGACAGTGTTTTGGTTTAGCGAGCGAAGCTCAATTGATAGTAGTGTTGGTCTTCAGATTCGAGAGAGATCTGAGTGTTAGAGAGCGACGCCGTTTTGGGTTCAGATTTCTATTGCGCTAGAGATTCAGATTTGAGTAACGGGTGACGTGTCCAGTTGCGATAGTAGATTCTGTGCGACGTCGTTTGTTTAGGATGGGATCTGTTTTTGGCGTAGAGTGAGGTCTGTTGCGAGATCTGGATTCGAGCGGGAATATCAGCCTTGTACCTTAAGTTGTCGGTGGGATCTGTTCAGCAGACTTGAACAGATTTGAGTTTTTATATAGAGAGCTTTGACCCTTGTCTATTATTTTTTCCCGACAATTAGTATATTTCCGATAGCAAATTCTGTCGTGATACCCTAGTTACTGTTCACCGAATTTTATTTTCTTCGATTTCCGACGGTAACAGCTCCGATTGAAGTAAGAGTGGTAGCGCTGGACTCCTCTTGTTGAGAAGATTCATTTGATACTGCTTTTGGACGCTTGCTTGAAGCTGTAGAGGTGTGCGAAGATATCTCCCTTGTGTAGTCTGTTAGCGTTCCGTCCTAGATTGTTGGGGTAAGTTTTGGACCCTACCTTGTGTTTGTTTAGAGCTCTCTGTTTGAGATAGAGGGGTAGAATAGCATTGGTCGAGTTCGTAGCTCCCAGCTGTTGCTTTTCTGTGTTTTGGTTCTTGAGTGGTTGTTGTGTTTGGCTTAGAAGGTGTGAGATCTGTATTGCTCGGAACCCTGTTGTAGTAATTGTAGCACAGAAGACTTGAGGTACGGATGTGAGCTTGTTTTACAGCGTTGAATTGGGCATGGATATTATGTGCTGCTGTGTATGCTCTTGTGTCGTTATCTGCTTGCTTGTATTGTGTTTATAATCACAAGATGTTCATTGCATACGCATTATTCATGTGCATTCAGATCCTGTTGAGCTTTCCTTGTTGCTGTTAATCTCTGTGCGTACCATGGTGCTGTTGAGGATGAGCGGGTAACTCACGTACCTCATCTCCCTGCTAGGATCTGTTAGCCACTATGAGCGGAGTGGGTAGCTCCCACACCTCATGAGTTGGGCAACAGCAGGTTGAACTATGTTGTGCATCTGGTGCCGCGTGTTGAGACGAGTGGGTAGCTACCATATACTCACACACCCCGTGGCCACTGTGGTACTGTTGTTCAGTTGATCTTTTGCCGGTTGTTGAGTAGTTTTTGAGATCATTCTGGCTCCCTGCGTTCGGTAGTAGCCTTGTTCTCATGCATAGCACTTTCATTTTATCTGTTGCCATTTAACTGCTGTGTTTCAGTTGCTCTCCGCACTGGGGTTTAACCCCATGTCCCTCTGGGGCTTGGTGTTGTTTGCCTGTGTATGTGTTTCAGGTTATCATGGTTACTCTACTGGTCGTGGAGTAGACCCAGCTGGAGGTGCCCCAGGAGGTGGTTAGAGTGTCCCAGTTAGCGTATAGCATATATGTATAAGCACTGTTAGCCGGGGGATGCCCTGTGCTTTATTGTATTCAGTTGTTTCCGGTAGTACTTGTATCTGTTGAATGCTGTACTATTGTACTGAGTTATTTTAATTACTGGGATATTTTGAGTATTGTACTATTTTAAATTATGTAATCTTTCAGTAGGCCAAAGCATAATTTTAGCCACTATTTTATTGCTTCCGCTATGTGTTTGCGTGGTTAAACTCTGTGTTTGTGCACGAGGCCTGACACCTTTAGCTGGTGTTGTATCCATAAGATCTGAGCACAGCAGCTTCCAGCCGCTAAGTACTCTTCTTCAGCTGTGGACGTTGCAATAGATGTCTGCTTCTTACTAAACCAAGAAATCAGACGATCTTCCAAGAATTGACAAGTACCACTCGTGCTCTACGATCAACTCTACATCCTGCGTAGTCTACATCACTGTAACCAATTAGTTGAAAGCTAGAGTCTTTGGGATACCAAAGACCCACATTGGAAGTTCCCTTAAGATATTTTAGTATACGCTTTACAGCAATATAATGAGATTGATTTGGCTCTGCTTGGAATCTAGCACACATACAGACAGCAAACATGATGTCTGGTCTGCTAGCAGTTAAGTAAAGTAGGGAGCCTATAATACCACAATACAGAGATACCTCAATGACAGATCCAGCTTTGTCTTTGTCTAGCTTGATTGAGGAGCTCATTGGAGTCGCTGCTGCTGAGCAATTGTCCATGCCAAATTTCTTTAGCAGTTATTTCGTATATTTTTCTTGATCATGAAGATTCCATTGTCAAGCTGTCTCACTTGTAATCCCAAAAAGAAAGTGAGCTCTCCCATCATGTTCATCTCGAATTTGTCCTGCTTCAACTTAGAGAACTTTTGGCACAATTTGGGGCTAGTTGACCCAAATATAAAATCATCAACATAAATTTGTACTAACAGGACATGATCAGATTTCACAAATTTAAATGTGTCTTATCAACTGTGCCTATAGTGAAATCATGCTCAATAAGAAACTTAGATAGTGTATCATACCAAGCTCTAGGTGCTTGCTTCAACCCATATAGAGCTTTAACCAATTTATAAACATAATCTGGATATGTATGATTGACAAAGCCAGGAGGTTGTGCAAATTTGGGGCTAGTTGACCCAAATATAAAATCATCAACATAAATTTGTACTAACAGGACATGATCAGATTTCACAAATTTAAATGTGTCTTATCAACTGTGCCTATAGTGAAATCATGCTCAATAAGAAACTTAGATAGTGTATCATACCAAGCTCTAGGTGCTTGCTTCAACCCATATAGAGCTTTAACCAATTTATAAACATAATCTGGATATGTATGATTGACAAAGCCAGGAGGTTGTGCAACATACACTTCCTCAGTTAGGATGCCATTAAGAAATGCGCTCTTAACATCCATTTGAAAAACCTTAAAGTCTTTATATGCAGCATAAGCTAAGAACATGCGGATGGCTTCTAATCGGGCTACAGGAGCAAAAGTTTCATCGAAATCTATTCCTTCCATTTTCTTAAAGCCCTGAGCAACTAGTCTAGCTTTGTTTCTTGTTACTACTCCATCTTCATTCAGTTTGTTCCTAAAGACCCATCTAGTTCCTATCACTGAATGATTAGAAGGTCTAGGTACAAGTTGCCAAACATTATTTCGCTTAAACTGATTTAGTTATTCTTGCATTTCATCTACCCAGCTTGGGTCTGCTAAGGCTTCTTCTATCTGCTTATGTTCTATATGCGAAATAAAAGCTGAATCAAAATGATCATGCATAAGCTGACTTTGTGTGCGAACATCTGGATCAAATCTGGAACAAGAATCTTACCAATTGACATCAAACAATCCATATGTGACCATCCAGCCAAACAACGAAGCTGAACAGGAAGTAAATCCAATTGGATCTGATCTTCGGTGGAATAGAAATCGTCCACCCGAGCGTGGACTAGACATCGTCCACCCGAGCAGTCATAGGTAACATTAATTCTCCTGTTCGCACACGAGTGATCCTATTTCCAGGGACCAACAAGTGGTATCAGAGCAGGTTTGTTCTTGAACGAGCACTGTTTTTAAAAAAACACATGTGCTATGTTTTTATTGTTTTAAATAGTTTTGAGAAGCTTATTTTGTGAAAACCAGATCTGTTTATATATAGAACCGGTTTTTCGCTTGATGAACTGTCGGGATGCGCGAGTCTCGGGCAGATGCCAAGCTTCTATTTTCGTTGTGCTGTAAGATCACTTGGAGCGAGGCTCAGTGACAAGCACATGGGGCGAGATAGAAGAATGAAAAATCTGAGCTGTTCTCTGTACTGGTCTTTCATAATTTTAAGTAACTCAGTAGCACGTGTTATTTAAAATATTTGTATGCTCTGATATGTTTTTTAAATTGTTCTGTTTTGCGGATTTCAGCTGATGCAAAATTTTAAAGTTTAAAAATGATTTGAGCTCATATTATAAAAGATAGGGAGAGTGGCGTCACTGTCTTTGACTAACTTGAGTTATGCATCAGTTCAGCTTTTGAAAATCATATAGTTCTTGCATACGGTGCTTCCCAAAAGCTGGTTTTGTTTTTCAAATTTAAAACTCCTGCTGTTACGTTGTTTTTGTTGTAACAGTGTAGGGAGAGTTTTATTTAAAATATTGGGAAGACCAGCAGATTCGAACTCTTTTTGATTCCCACAAAAAGGGAGAGAGATCATGCATCTATTATTTAAGGTTTTGTGTAAATCAAAAAGGGAGAGATTGATGGATCTGTTTACACAGATCCAGTTCTGAGTTTTGAATTACACAAAACCTGTTATTGTGTTTCTAATGTCTCTACTAAGTGTGTAGATGTTAGCTGAATTTACAACAGAAGAAGCTAAAGCCGATACCATAGCAGACCAAGAGCTGAAAAGAGTAAATCGCATTTTTGAAGGCCTAAATGAAGGAATTTGGCCGAAAAGCAGCTTAGGTCATCAAACAAAGTTTAATGAGTTGTTCTCGCTGGATCGTTCCGGAGGGAGTAGCACTGGGCTCATGCGAAATATGCTAGTTGGTTCAGAGGTGCGTAAAGGTGGAACTGCTGGAGAAAAGATAAAGTTCGGCAGCTGGATTAGCAATGGAGACGTCCAAAGTTGAATCAGTTGTTCGTAATCTGGCGGAGGCCAATTCATACCAACAGATGTGATTATTGCTTAGAGAGCTTGAACCAGCTGGAGGCGCAAGATTGGAAGCAATTATAAGTACTGCTGATGAATCTATCAGCAGTCGCGTTTATAAGTACTGTTAATGAATCTATCAACAGTCGCTATTCAAGAAGAAGAAGATTTCATTTATAAGTACTGTTGATGAATCTATCGACAGTCGCCATTCTTGAAGAAGAAGAAGAAGAAGAAGAAGCGTAGATGGAGCTGGAACGAAGAAATTCAGCAGAAGCTACAGTGATCAGCAGATGAAGATTCAGCAGAAGAG
>KV004587.1:2781-16382 GCA_001598015.1 Dorcoceras hygrometricum
CGGTGTACTGTGACAACACGGGTGCCGTTGCGCAAGCAAAGGAGCCTAGGTCTCACCAAAGATCCAAACATATACTGAGGAAATACCACATAATCCGGGATATTGTGGCTGGAGGGGACATAGCAGTTGAGAGAGTCGCCTCTGCGGACAACGTTGCTGATCCACTTACGAAGCCCTTGCCTGGACCGTTGTTTGAAAAACATCACGAAACAATGGGACTGTGTCTGATGAGTAGTTGGCTTTAGGGCAAGTCGGGAGATGTTAGAGTAGATGCCCAACTAGCCAACTTGTGGCGTGTGGGTTCATAGACTCTTGTATGAAACGATCTATATATATGATATTCGCATTTATTTATGGCATTCTTTACTTTCATTGTGTTGTATGATGATTAACAATTGCGTTGAGTAAAGACCTAGAATGCACTATAGTGTATGTTAGATGTGATAGTGGGTATGACGGCTATCATGAAACACATCTAATAGTCTCTGTGTACTCTGAATTAGTTCCTAGTCAATTGGGCCGTCAAAATGAGGATAAGGCCGCCCGAGCTTGAGACTAGTATCTGCAATGCGAAGTACCATGTTTCATTGGTAGGGAACATTGTGATGTTCTGAGCATGCAGATAGATAGTGACCTGGTGAACTATCGAACTACCCTCGTTCGGATTTTCCAAGTGGTTACCATTTGTCGAGTGGATAAGTTCGAGGTCTTGGTTGTACTGATTAGTCCTCATGACTCGAAACGTCATTGAGACTCTACATGATAGGCGTCTCACTTTGACCCATTTTCCGACTCACTTGGGGTCATTAGGCGGAGGGATTGGGTGAGACCCCGATGCATGTAGGAGTCGATGCATCGTTGTCGAGAATTCACCGCTCGCAGACATGCGTGGATATCCTATGCTATCTGAGGGGATAATAGTGTATAAATCTCTGGCCAGAGTACTAGAAGTGTTTTAGCTAAATGGGTTTACCTAGTTACACTCCCGATGTCACTATTCGATCTCCAAGATGTATGCATGGCTATCGGATCTATAACGACTCTCGATTTACCAATGGTCGTTGTTCTGATCGGGATATATGGATTGAAAGGACCGTACTGTACGCTAACCACGACCAACTGGTTCTTGCAGGCACTATCAGTGATACCTAGGGGATCATGGGGCGATGTTGCTAGACGCTCTTACCATGATCCGATGGGCAAATCCGGAATTGTGATTCCGGAGCGGCAATGGTTGTGGGCCCACGGCTAGCTGTATCCCTGAACCATTGAGGGTCACAAGTACTGAATTCGAGATTCCCGCACGGATACTGAGCTCAATGTGTTGAGCATAGGAGGATGATTTTGGAAGTGCGACTTCCTAAAAGTCAACAGGGGTCAAATCGTGATTTCCGTTGTTGAGGGGCAAAACGGTCATTTTGCACTGGGGTTCTGAAAAATGGTTTTTCAGATCATAACATTCAATTTTGGAAACTGAGCCGATCGGTCCGATCTGATCGTCGATCGGAGTTATAATGAAACCGTAATGAATTAAACGAACCGAATGTTCATATAGGGACTTGGGCCTGACCCAAGTCCATTGGGCCGGTTCAAGCCCATGTATATTTAATATACACTAATGTGATTAGGGCTCATGATTATTCATCACTAACCCTAAACCTAAACACCTTGGCCGCCCCCCTCCTCTCCCAAAAGCCGCCGCCGCCGCCGGCCTCCATCGTCGCCGCCGCTGCCGCTAATTGATCGGACTTGCTCCGATCAGTTTTTCGAGGAGAATCTGCCGCGCTGATCTCGTCAGGCCTTCTAGTGCAGGCTGACGAAGGAGTCTCCCTTTCGGTCGTGGACCTGATTGACGAATCTATAGCCGCCTACCGTGAAGCGTCGGTCTTCTTGTAATTCTGGTTGGAGCCAGGCACAAGTCGCCAGCAAGGTAATTGCCTAAACGCCCTATGAATGGTTCATAGTTTGCATTATTATTGAATTGTATTGAACGTTTCCCGGCCTAATTTTATTCTTCCGCTGCCTCGTCGGGAGACGGGATCCGGATCCGCCGCGGTTCCCCAACAGGAGTTGGTCCAGTCTCGGTGTACTGCGACAACACGGGTGCCATTGCGCAAGCAAAGGAGCCTAGGTCTCACCAAAAATCCAAACATATACTGAGGAAATACCACATAATCCGGGATATAGTGGCTAGAGGTGACATAGCAGTTGAGAGAGTCGCCTCTGCAGATAACATTGCTGATCCACTTACGAAGCCCTTGCCAGGACCGTTGTTTGAAAAACATCACGAAACAATGGGACTGCGTCTGATGAGTAGTTGTCTATAGGGCAAGTGGGAGATTGTTAGAGTAGATGCCCAACTAGCCAACTTGTGGCATGTGGGTTTTATTGACTCTTGTGTATAACGATCTTTATTTATGAAATACGCATTTCTATTATGGCCTTCTTTATTTTCATTATGTTATAATGTTAACAATTGTGTTGGATAAAGACCTAGAATGAACCATAGTGTATGTTAGATGTGATAGTGGATATGATGGCTATCATGAAACACATCTAATAGTCACTGTGTATTCTGAACTCGTTCCTAGTCGATTGGGCCGTCAAAATGAGGATAAGGCCGTCCGAGCTTGAGACTAGCATCTGCGATGTGAAGTACCATGTTTCATGGTAGGGAACATTGTGATTTTCTGAGCATGCATATGGATAGTGACCTGGTGATCTATCGAACTACCCTCGTTCGGACTTTCCAAGTGGTTACCATTTGTCGAGTGGATAAGTCCGAGGTCTTGGTTGTACTGATTAGTCCTCACTACTCAAAACGTCATCGAGACTCTGCATGATAGGCGCCTCACTTTGACCCGTTTACCGACTCACTTGGGGTCATTAGGTGGCGGGATTGGGTGAGGTCCCGATGCATGTAGGAGTCGATGCTTCGTTGTCGAGGATTCACCGCTCGCTTTCATGCGTGGATATCCTATTCTATCTAAGGAGATAATAGTGTATAAATATCTCCAGAGTACTGGATGTGTTTTAGGTAAATGGGTTTGCCTAGTAACACTCGTGATGTCACTATTTGATCTCCAAGATGTATGCATAGTTATCGGATCTCTAGCGACTCTCGATTTACCAATGGTCGTTGATCTGATCGGGATATATGTGTTGAAAGGACCGTACTGTACGCTAACCACGACCGACTGGTTCTTGCAGGCACTATCAGTGATACCTAGGGGATCATGGCGCGATGTTGCTAGGAGCTTTACCATGATCCGTTGGGCAAGTCCGAAATTGCGATTTCGGAGTCACAATGGTTGTGGGCCCACGGCTAGCTGTATCCCTGAACCATTGATGGTCACACAAGTACTGGATTCACGATTCCCGCACGGAAACTAAGCTCAATGTGTTGAGCATAGGAGGAAGATTTTAGGGAGTGCGACTTCCTAAAAGTCAACAGGGGTCAAATTGCGATTTCCAAAAGTTGAGGGGCTAAACTGCTATTTTGGTCTAGGTCGGAGTCACAATGGTTGTGGGCCCACGGCTAGCTGTATCCCTGAACCATTGATGGTCACACAAGTACTGGATTCACGATTCCCGCACGGAAACTAAGCTCAATGTGTTGAGCATAGGAGGAAGATTTTAGGGAGTGCGACTTCCTAAAAGTCAACAGGGGTCAAATTGCGATTTCCAAAAGTTGAGGGGCTAAACTGCTATTTTGGTCTAGGTGGTCTGAAAAATTGTTTTCAAATCATAATACTCAGTTTTGGAAACTGTGTTGATCGGTCCGATCGGATCGGCGATCGGGATTATGATGAAGCCACGGTGATGGAAATGAACCTAATGTTCATATGGACCTGGGTCTGATCCAAGTCCATTGGGCCGGTTCAAGCCCATCACTTATTTATTAAATTATACCTAGGGCTACAACTAGAACATACTTGATACAACCCTAGCCTCCAAGTAGCCGCCCCACCCTCTCCTCCACACCTCGCCGCCATCGCCCGATTTTCACGTGGTCGGACTTGTTTCGATCACGTAGACGAGGAGATTCTGTTCATTCCAAATTCATCAGGCCTTCTAGTGCAGGCTGATGAAGGAGTCATGTTTCCGGTCGTGGACCTGATTAAGAAGGATCTACCGCCGCCTACCTTGAAGAGCCAGATTCCCTGTGAATTTGGTTGGAGCCAGGCGCCTAGACGCCAGCAAGGTGACACTCTATAAAACATCCTATGTATGATTTATAGAATATATTTTATGTATTGAACATTTTTCGGGGCAATTTTTAAACTTCCGCTGCGCCCCCGGGAAACGTGATCCGGATCCGCCACTTCGCCAACACCTTTTCCTTGTCAAGTCTGTTCTTTAGCCAACCAGACTTAGAGTTCTCGGGTCTGACATAGCCAATACCAGCTTTCCCTTTATCATTCAGTTGCCCCGAGATCTGGTCATCATACCTTACCGACTCGCATGTATCATGTATCACACTGGCTTTGACAAATTTCATCTTTTTGAACTTGTCATATACCAGATTTTACTGAGTACAGGTCTCTCCAGAACTTATTTCTCCAATATTGAAACCTAAGACAGATTTATCATTTAATGACTTTTGAGTTTCATGAAGCTTGATTAGAGAAACAGAAGACTGGGTCCAGGAGCTCATCACCAGATTTAACCTCTCGTTTTCAGATTCGAGCTCACAGGATCTTAATCTCAACGATTCATTCTCAGTCTTCAGCTTACTCAACTCGATTTGTAAACTGTCAGTTTCACCAAGTTGAACAGTACTTGGTTCTGCTGAACTATTTTTCAAATCCATGTTTTCAGCTTTGACTTCCTCGAATGTTTGAGAAAGATTCTTGTACTCATGGACCATGTCATTAAGTGCAGTGATTAGGTCCTCTCGTGTAAATTCAATATTTGAGAAATCAAATACCTCGTCATCAGAAGATGGGTTGGTTGGCCATCAGGCAGTGAACTTCCTCCTGTTCACTATCGCTTGATGAAGAGCTACTGGATGAAGAATCGGAATCTGAATCTGCCCAGTTTTTGTTGCTTTCTTCTGCAACAAGCACTTTTCTATCATTCTTTCTCTTGGGCCTTTTGTCAGATCTTGTCCTCATCCTTATTCTTTTGATCTTTCCTTGGATCTGTCGTCCTTATTCTCATCCCTCCCAGTTTTTGTTGCTTTCTTCTGCAACAAGCACTTTTCTATCATTCTTTCTCTTGGGCCTTTTGTCAGATCTTGTCCTCATCCTTATTTCTTTTGATCTTTCCTTGGATCTGTCGTCCTTATTCTCATCCCTTTTGGGTCTGTCCTCCTTCTTTGGCCTGTTAGAGTCAGCAGCAAAGTGAATTGGACGACCACAGTTGAAACAATTCATATCAGTAGATAATTTTTCAGATTTGTTAACATTATTATAAGAAAAGGAAGGGTTATAGGATCTTCTCAGGAATTTCCCAAACTTCTTGACGAAGAGGGACATTGCATCATTGCTGAGTTGTTCGGCAGATTTGCTCGGTGAGCACTGTTCAGAAGTTGTTGCTGCCAAAGCTTTAGTTGGTTGAGATGTCGACGGTCCTGCCTCAGATCTTGTTTCTAACTCAAACTTATATGCCTTCAAGTTCGCAAACAGATCATGAAGCTCCAACTTGTTTAGGTCCTTAGACTCCCTCATAGCCATTGTCTTTACATCCCACTCCATGGGCAGCGCTCGTATCACTTTAAGTGCTAACTCTCGGTTGCTGTATTCCTTGCCTAGACTTGTAAGTCTATCACAACAGCACTGAAATGCTCGTCGAACTCAGCCATGGTCTCTCCCTCTCGCATCTTGATTGATTCATATTTCTGTTGGGCCATAGTAAGTTTATCTCCTCGTTTTCATCGTTTCCCTCATAGATTTGAATTAGCTTCTCCCAAATCTCCTTCGCTGTGGCACAGGTTTTGATCTTGCTGAACATGTTTTTATCCAGCGTCTTGTAAAGAATATCCTTAGCCACATTGTCCAGATTTGACTTTTTCTTGTCCTCAGTTGTGTATTCATGTCGATTGTTTTCAACCCGCTGAGGTGCTCCTTCAGTTATAGCTATTTCAGCGTTGGCTTTCAAGATCTTCATGGGACCATTTGTGATGACATACCACATGTCATCATCTTGCGCGACCAAGTGCGCTTGCATCCTGATCTTCCAATCATCATAGTCCTCCTTCGAAAACATGGGAATCTTGTTATGTGAGGTAGACATTTTGAAATATATAGAACGTAAATAACAGACTGTTCAATAACTGAGATGCGCAGGCTCTGATACCAATTGATAGGATCAATATGGATCGAAAACAGCTTTAAGAGTTCAGAAGGGGGAGGGGGTTGAATGAACTTTTAGTATTTTAAATTTTCGAAACCTTTAAACATAATTTTACAAGCGCCTTTCTTAACTCAGATATGAGTTCCCAGATCTGAGGTATCTCAGTTCGAAATCTGATTTCTCGACTAACAAAAGATGTGCAGAAAGAAGTCGATCAACCAGTGAACAATATAAATGTAAGTGCGATACTGTAATGTAAAAGTGCAAGGTTCAGAATTTGTTTATGGAAGTTCGGATATCAAATCCAACGTCTGCCCTTATTCCTTTGCAGGAAGGTTCCACTAGAAGAAATTTGATGCACACAGCTTCTGTCTACACCCAGTCACCGAGCCTCGCTCAAGATGAACTCCTAGCAACTCCAACTACAAGCAGATACGACTGCTTAATACAATGAATGTAAATTTTCAATACTGCTTCACACATCAAGTCTTTTACAGACTCAAAGATAAATATTACAATGAAATACGATGTTATTGAGTACTGTAGATCTTCTGGTTCTTTTATCAACAAGAACTGTTTACAAATGTAAACCAAAAGATAACTCGAAGGTTAAAACTTATGAAGGCTGAACTTGATTGTTCTTTGAGTTGTAATACCGGACTTAGAATGTTTTTGCAATGAAAAGATCCAGTAAGTATTTGAGAGCATTTTGATTACAAAGAATGAACGTAATGAATCACTGATAGCGTAGAGGAGCAGAAGACGCAGAAGGCTTCTTCATTTGAATTCTTCAGCCTTTTATACACTTTGTCTTCAACGGTCATTAAATGTAGCCAGTAGAGAAAAGCTCTTTTGCATATCTTCATCGTATCATAGCATTTAATGCCATAAAAAAGGTAAACTGCGCTCGTCAGGGCTAAATTGACTTATATTCCAAAGTGGGTAATCATCGTATCAAACATTCTGCGCACTGTGCAATTTTACCCAAAATAGCACTGATCTTGTATCCTTAATTCCAGCCTTTTATACAATATAAACTTTGACTGTTGATTCTCTCTAAATAATTCTTTGATAAGTTTTGAAGAGAATCGAAGCTCACACTTGAGTATGCTTGCAATTTTGTCATATCTGAATGCTTAGAGAATCTACAAGGGTACTGTACTCAAATCTGAATTGTCTTCGAATCTGATATACACTGAGCATTCTGTAACCACTTCTGAAATACAGATCTGAGGTAACTTGTGTAGACTCTGTTTATATCTGATACTCTCAAATCTGATGTACTCTGCTTGCTCTGTAACGAAATCTCAAGTGCTGATATCTGAATTAACAGTGTAGAGTCTGTTTATATTCTCAAATCTGAATAATACTTCCTGAGTCAATATAACGGAATCTGTTACTAAAGCCTCTGAATCAAGTCTGAATAAACTTTGATCTAGCAACAGATCTCTTACTGTAGCTTCGGAATCAAGTCTGAAAGACCTCAAGGCTGAACAACTGTTCCCGATATCTGAATTAACTGACCCGAATACTCAACTATTCCAAGTAACCAAATCTGATTCGAAAGCATCAACCCGATAACAGAAATTTGAATCTCTGAATACTTAACTCTGCTCAATTATGAATACTTCCCGAAAGTCAACTCAGATGTCAACGCTTAACTCAAAATTCTCGAATCTTAGAAACTGCAACTTAATAGCATGACGTCACGAGATCTGAAGAGTTCCCTACTCTTGTTTTCTGCAAATACTTAAGATCAGGTCTTAGTCTCATTTTGTTATCACCAAAACTTATAAATTTTATCTTAACAAGATTAGAAGCGCAGCGAGAATAAGATCATCTTAGAGATTAGAACAGATCAGATTGGAAGATCAGCTCAAATTAAGATGATTAGATCAGATCAGTAGAGAGAAGCAAATCAGCTTAGAGCTTACGAGAGCAGCTCATAACTCAGAACAGATCAGATCGGGTAATCAGATCAGATAAACAGCTCAGACAGAATCAACACGATTTATATATCAGTTCAGTGTGAATAGCTCAGAGCAGAATCCATTCAGAACAGCTAAGAACGCCTAAGCTGGAACAGTACATCACGTAGAGAAACAAACAGATAAGCTCAGGACCGAACAGAATAGAATCGGCTCAGGCCGAACAGAACAACATCACAAATAGAATCAGCAGAGAGTCAATCATATTAGAGCAGATTAGATCACTCAAGATCAGCTCAGAGCGTAAAACAAATCAGATCAAAGCAGGCTTTGTATCAGATCAGCTCACAATGAACAGAATCAGCTTAAAGCAGATTAGAGTAGATGATGAACAAGAGCAGCTTAGAAAAGAAGCGAAGAAACAACTCAAGATTAGAAAGACTCAGATTAGAACAGTTTAGAGCAGATCAACTCAGAGCAGATTAGAGAAGAGCGGATCAGATCAGGAGCTTCGTGAAAGATCAGCTCAGACAAATTAGTTTGTACACGCTTTAGTTAGAATACTAGAAGGCAAACTAATTTATCTCATCGAGACATAGCTCAAAGTATACAATGGAGCTCAAAGTCAACAAAGCCTACAAACACATTTAATGATAAAGGACACAAGATACAACTGTACCGAAACTTTACAGAAGCCTTTTCAACAGCTAGGGACTTGTGTCTAACGGATATATCTGCACAGAAGCTTTATATATCAAAGAGACGACGAACAACATAGCATGAGATGCACAAAGAGATACACAAAAGAAAAACAGAGAGCAAAGTGCATGTACAATAGTCGAAAGCTTGTACACTCAGGTGGCATCTGATGTACAAGCTGGGCTTGCTAGACCCAGTGAATTAAAAATATTAAACACGCAATTAACCTCAATTTGCAGAAGCATAAAAAGTGGATAAAATTTTTCTTTTCGGCCTAACTGAAATATATACTGGAAAATATGCGTATACTCAAAATCCAGGTTCCATTAAAATCAGTAGCCAACAACAAGTATCCCAAAGCAACACAATTCACGAATTCTGAAATAAAATAGCAGCTTGGGACATTCTCCGGCACAGACTCAATGACACTATATTTATATAAATATATCGCTGGGACACTATATCCACCTCTAGAGGCACCACTAGCTGATGCACCTCCTAGGCCAGCTGAAGAACCTGGGAAACTTGAATGGCACACAAACAACCAAACAGCCCCGGAGGGACAGGGTTCCAACCCCAGTACGGAGAGCAACATATAACAACAAGTAGACAGCAAGACATAATGATATGCAATGCATGAAGACATGAGTAACAAAGGTGTTGGATTGAAATACAGTTTAAATATAGCTCGGAAGTTCAGAGGGGGGTGTTGAATGAACTCCTCACAGATTTTTTGAAAACTCCTTTGAAAAATATTTTAAAACCTTCGGCTGCCTCTAAGCTGAGTTACCAGCTTAGGGGAATCTCAATATGCTGCTGTTATCTCGGGTGACAAGAAAATGTGCGGAAAGAACCCGATTAAACAGTGAACAAATATATAACCAACGAAAGCCGTAAACTAGTAAATGGAAGCTGTAAAATAGTGCAGTAAAGTAAAAGGGACAAGAGATTTGTTTATGAAAGTTCGGAGCTTGAACTCATACGTCTCCCATTCTTCCTTGAACAAGAAGGATTCCATTAGAAGACTTTGATTACAACAGATCCTGCTGCAATCCGATCCGACAGCCCGCAAGCTGCAAGAACTCCTAGCAACACCATGACAAAAACAGATGCGCAATCTGTTCTGCAAATACAACGACATCATCTGTTTATGCTTTCAAGCTTTCTATGCACTCTGCTTATTACAGTGAATACGCAATACCACAGAGTGGTTACAACACGAATGAATAAATGTAAGGCTGTTTGAGAGTAGGTTATAACAAAGATGATGATGAACAATGAGATTTGTGTGATGTGAATTCTACAGTATAACAGTATGTAGCTTTGGTGTATGCAGAATTCTGTTTGTTCAAACGTTCGTAATCAATTGTCATATCTCGTGTTTCCAAAGTTCTCTTTTGAAAGTCTCTTTCACACATGCTTCTTGCTTCTGTTCATCGTCATATATATAGAGATTTCCATCTCTATCAATCGGCAAATTATATGCTATACTGGCTAGTTGATTTCTTTCCTTTTACGAAGTACTTGCCTTTTCTTCTACCCAAATCACAGGAAAGGTACCGTTGAGTCCAAAGATAGCATCCAGTAAATTTTCCAGTAATTAAGCATACGTTTGATTTAACTTGATCTGATAGAATCACGTTAAAAATAGATATCTGTGTGTTCTGAGTTGTTTTCTGTAAACATGATCTGAAAGCTTGTAAGCTCTGAGCTGTTACGTGAAATACTGTAGACTGCTCTTGAGATTTTATCCGAACCTATCTGAGCTGATCTCTGCTGAACTGTATCGTTTCCAGCTCTGATCTGATATACAGTATTACGCTGATTTGGAAACGTTCCTCGGAGCTGTTCTGTAAGCTGATAAGATCACTACTGTTCTGAGACTTAGCTCTTCAAGCTCTGAGCTGAATTCTTATATGCTTTAAACTGAAAACTTGTTGGATCTGGATAACAGATCCAGATCTGAGTTTTGAATTACACAAAACCTGTTATTGTGTTTCTAACAATTCAATGCAGTGTGCAGATATCAACAGGAGAAGTCTGATGTGTTGAAGAAATTTGCATCGCATAATTGTTGAAAGAGCAGGTTACTGTTGAAGTTGCTGTCAACAGATACCGTGCGAAGAGTTACTATTGATATTCGCTATTGGAAGAATCTGGAATCAGCGACTATGACGTCAGCATTATCAGCAGACAACAAGCTGTGATCGGCAACGATGACGTCAGCATTTATATTGGAGGAAGCTGTGACCAGAAACTATGACGTCAGCAATATCAGCAGACAACAAGCTGTGATCAGCAATGATGATGTCAGCATTTCTATTGGAGGAAGCTGTGACCAGAAACTATGACGTCAGCAATATCAGCAGACAACAAGATGGATCAGCAACAGTGACGTCAGCAGAATCAGTAGATGAATTCAGCAGAAATCCAGACGCAAGCTACAGTGAATGATCTAATCAATTGTGAACTACAGTGGTTCGGAATCAGTCGTTGGGCTATGAAAGAATTCAGGCGCTGGAATAACGCACGTGTTAAAAGACAACCAGCTGTTGCGCGTCAAGGAGAATCAGCCGTAGCGCAAAGAGGAGTTTGAAGCAGACGTTGCGCTAAAGAAAATCCAGACGTAGATGAATTCAACAGTGATTCAGTCGCAAGCTACAATATATCCAGTCGCAAGCTACAGTGATCCAGTCTCTAGCTACAGTGAAATTAAAAGAGAACCAGCCGATGCGCATCAAGGATCAAACCAGCTGTTGCGTGTCAATGTAAATGAACCAGTTGCTAGAATTTGATGTACCAGCTGCTGGAAGTTGATGAATCAGCTGTTGCAATGAAGGTGAACCAGCTGTTGCACGAATTGTTGTGACGAAGAAAAGACAACAGCTGAGCGAACAGCTGTTGAACAATTTGTTGGAGCACATTCAGCTGTTGGGATGCAATCAACGCTCAAAATGGAAAGAATCAATGGCTGAGATTGAGTCGTGCAAATGCCTTAAATCAAGGGGACAAGATTTTTACTATTCTGGGAAATAGTACAATATACAGAGGAGCATTGCACACATTTGGGAAGACGACGATTTAGCCGTAACAAGCACAGAAGGGATTTGATCTACTCTAACGGCTATATCTTTGGAGAGAAGATATTTATACAAGATGATTTGAAGAAATCGATGACTGAGACACTGTGAGATTTTGACAGATTAATTAACTCAGTGCAAAATACAGAGGGAAGAAAATTGAAGACGAAGTAGTCGACCACCATTAGAGAGGAGCGCATAACGAGTGTCGACTGATGAGTCTCAATCAGCTTTTGTAGAAGCATTTTCCCAGTTTGTGAGATTTATTCTTTAGAGAGTTGAGCGATACACTGTAAAATCTCACACACACAGATTCACTCGCATATTTTGATAGATGTGCGTAATTGCTTAGCGAGTGAATCACAAACATAAATCAGATCCCGTCCAAGCACGAAGACGTTAAACTCTGTGTTTGTAGCCTTTCTCACATAGGCGTAAAACAAGTGAGTGACAGCCGAGGGCTGGTGTAAAGGATTTGAGTTCACCTGGAGCGAGGCTCGGTGACTCATCTTTTAGTGGAACCTTCCTGAAGAAGGAAGAATGGGAGATGTAGGAGATTGAGCTCCGAACTTCCATAAACAAATCGCAGTGTATTATATTCTGTTATTTATTCCGCATATGCATTTATTTAGCACGCACGCATAAAATCACACACTTGCACAGTCGAACAAATTTCTATTTAAAGAAATCTGTTTGCATCGTTTTAAACTATTAGGATTCATTTCTGGTGTTTTCCGCATGTTTTTATTACATACCAGATCTGTCTCCGGTGCTCTATTTAATGTTCAAGAACCTTGAGCTATTGTAGCTCCTTTATAGCAGCGCAAAAATTTTTATTTATCAGTAGCAGCGCTTTCTTTGCATTAATTTCCTTTTCTTCGGTCCTAACAAAACTTCTTTTGAGACCTGAGCTGGTCTCTGTACTGTTTCTTGTTAGAGTAGATGCCCAACTAGCCAACTTGTGGCGTGTGGGTTTTATAGACTCTTGTACAAACAGTCTTTATATATGATATTCGCATTTACTTATATGGCATTCTTTACTTTCATTATGCGTGTAATGATTTACAATTGCGTTGAGTAAAGACCTAGAATTCACTAAAGCGTATGTTAGATGTGATAGTGGGTATGACGGCTATCATGAAACACATCTAATAGTAGCTGTGTATTCTGAACATGTTCCTAGTCGATTGGGCCGTCAAAATGAGGATAAGGCCGCCCGAGTTCGAGACTAGTATCTGCGATGCGAAGTACCATGTTTCATTGGTAGGGAAAATTGTGATGTTCTGAGCATGCAGATAGATAGTGACCTGGTGATCTATCGAACTACCCTCGTTCGGACTTTCCAAATGGTTACCATTTGTCGAGTGGATAAGTCCGAGGTCTTGGTTATACTGATTAGTCCTCACGACTCGAAACGTCATTGAGACTCTACATGATAGGCGTCTCACTTTGACCCGTTTGCCGACTCACTTGGGGTCACCAGGCGTCGGGATTGGGTGAGACCCCGATGCATGTAGGAGTCGATGAATCGTTGTCGAGGATTCACCGCTCGCAGACATGCGTGGATATCATATGCTATCTGAGGGGATAATAGTGT
>KV004587.1:27978-57340 GCA_001598015.1 Dorcoceras hygrometricum
CAGCATCAGCTGCTGCTAAGGAGGCCGTTTGGATAAGGAATTTCGTCCAAGAGTTGGGTGTCATTCCTAATGGAGTTGGTCCAGTCCCGGTGTACTGCGACAACACGGGTGCCGTTGCGCAAGCAAAGGAGCCTAGGTCTCACCAAAGATCCAAACACATACTGAGGAAATACCACATAATCCGGGATATTGTGGCTAGAGGTGACATATCAGTTGAGAGAGTCGCCTCTGCAGACAACGTTGCTGATCCACTTACGAAGCCCTTGCCTGGACCGTTGTTTGAAAAACATCGCGAAACAATCTGACTACGTTTGATGAGTAGTTGGCTTTAGGGCAAGTGGGAGATTGTTAGAGTAGATGCCCAACTAGCCAACTTGTGGCGTGTGGGTTTTATAGACTCTTGTACAAACAGTCATTATATATGTTCGCATTTACTTATATGGCATTCTTTACTTTCATTATGCGTGTAATGATTTACAATTGCGTTGAGTAAAGACCTAGAATTCACTAAAGCGTATGTTAGATGTGATAGTGGGTATGACGGCTATCATGAAACACATCTAATAGTCGCTGTGTATTCTGAACATGTTCCTAGTCGATTGGGCTGTCAAAATGAGGATAAGGCCGCCCGAGTTCGAGACTAGTATCTGCGATGCGAAGTACCATGTTTCATTGGTAGGGAACATTGTGATGTTCTGAGCATGCAGATAGATAGTGACCTGGTGATCTATCGAACTACCCTCGTTCGGACTTTCCAAATGGTTACCATTTGTCGAGTGGATAAGTCCGAGGTCTTGGTTGTACTGATTAGTCCTCACGACTCGAAACGTCATTGAGACTCTACATGATAGGCTTCTCACTTTGACCCGTTTGTCGACTCACTTGGGGTCATAAGGCGTCGGGATTGGGTGAGACCCCAAGTGTTTTAGGTAAATGTGTTTGCCTAGTTACACTCGTGATGTCACTATTCGATCTCCAAGATGTATGCATGGCTATCGGATCTCTAGCGACTCTCGATTTACCAATGGTCGTTGATCTGATCGGGGTATATGGATTGAAAGGACCGTACCGTACGCTAACCACGACCGACTGGTTCTTGCAGGCACTATCAGTGATACCTAGGGGATCATGGGGCGATGTTGCTAGACGCTTTACCATGATCCGTTGGGTAGGTCCGGAATTGTGATTCCGGAGCCACAATGGTTGTGGGCCCACGGCTAGCTGTATCCCTGAACCATTGAGGGTCACACAAGTACTAGATTCGAGATTCCCGCACGGATACTCAGCTCAATGTGTTGAGCACGAGAAGAGGATTTCGGGAAGTGCGACTTCATAAAAGTCAACAGGGGTCAAACCGGGGTTTCCCGCTGTTGAGGGGCAAAACGGTCATTTTGCACTGGGGTTCTGAAAAATGGTTTTTCAGATCATATTATTCAGTTTCGGAAATTGAGTCGATCGGTCCGATCTGATCGGCCATCGGAGTTACGATGAAGTCTCGGTGGTGGAAATGAACTGAATGTTCATTGTTGGACCCGGGCCCATTGGGCCGGGCCAAGTCCAACACTTAGTCTACTTAAATATGATTAGTAGACTTAGACTCATTTAACACTTGGAACAATTTGCAAACCCTAACCCTAGCACAAAACCGCCGCCCCTCCTCTCTCAAACAAACCGCCGCCGCCGCCGCCGCCGCCGCCGCCGATCTTCGCCGGAAATTTGTTTCCGGCCAGTTCGACGAGGAGAATCCGTTCGTGCAGAATTCGTCAGTGCTTCTAGTGCAGCCTGACGAAGGAGTCTCGGTTCTGGTCATGGACCGGATTGGCGATTATCTACCGCAATCTACCGAGAAGAGCCGGGTTCTTGTAATTCCGGTTGGAGCCAGGCACAAGTGCCAGCAAGGTATCCGTTTTGAACGCCCTATGCATGTTGAATTTTGAATTCTATTTTTCGTATTGATCGTCTCCCGACTGTTTATTCTATGTTCTTCCGCTGCCTTGCCGGGGGGCGGATCCGGATCCCCAACATTTCTGCTCTAAGCTGTTTTCTGCACTTGTTTAAGCTGTACATACCTGTAAACTGCTGTAAGCTGTTCTATATACAAAGCTCCAATCCAAATCTTCTCTAAGCCAATTACTAAACCGAAACACTGTTATGATTTCGAAGCTCCGATCAGAACTGTTCTGAATCACTCTAATCTGTTCTGCTTGCCCTGAACTGAAAAGTGATTTTCTAAGCTGATCTGCTTGTTCTGAACTGAATCGGGACTCTCTAAGCTGATATGCTTGTTCAGCTGAAAATGACTTATCTGAACTGATCTACTTGCTCTAAGCTGAAATCCAATGTTCTGAGTTGTTCGATTTGTTCTCAGCTGATCTGCATCATCCTGAGCTGAGTAGCTACGCTGTAAACTGTTCTATGCAGGTGATCAGGAGACGCTAAGCTTAGGGGGAACCTTCGGCTTAGGAAACCTTCAGCTTAGGGAAACATAGCTTAGGGACCTTCAGCTTAGGGGGAACCGTCGGCTTATGGGATATCCTCAGCTTAGGGGGAATCTTCAGATCAGATATAATAAACTATAAGTCACTGAATGTGCGTGAGCTGATCCATTCAAATTTTGCACATATACAGCTTATGCTTATCCCCAAGCTGATCTTGATTTACCCCTGCTGAAATAATAAAATATATTATTGTGTTTTCTTTCCAAAATTGGGCGGATTTTCAAAATCTAGTATTTCTGCATACGTATCCAATATTTTGGGAAACGTATCTATAATTTGTGACAAACAAAATATATATTTCTTGCAAGTGTATCTTTCTAATCAAAACCGCCAATAGCTGCATGACACGTGTGTTGTCAATGTATGCCAGAAACGCAACCTACATTTCTCTCACAGTTTCAAATTCTCCTTTTATACGCTATCATCTCTAACCCTTCAATTTCTCTGCAAATCTCTGGCGTTTCATATTCTCATTGCAGATATTATCTCAAGCAAGGCTTATCGGATAGATGCAGAAATTTGGGGATGCCGAGAGAGCAGAAGCAACCAAGGATAAACAATCGAATGATATGCGCTCCAGAACTACTGAAGTTGCTCACCAGCAGTAAAGTGTAGAAGGACAACATTTGGATAGGAACGGTGAATCAATGTACGGATTTGATTGTTCATTCATCATTACAGATTTCAGTGGATATTACGGATACATTCTTCAGAGCCTTTCAGCACGGCCAGCGTGTTGACCGGTGTTGTGGATTTTTTGAAGAAGGTACACATGAAAAAGTCTTTCACTCTCTTTCTGCATGTAAACCGGTTGATTTGGTATATGAAGAAAGTCTACCAGATCGTAGTTTCCGTGAACCACACAATATTGCAATATTTTTGCAGACAACTTCTCAACTCCAGGATTTGGTGTCAATCATCAATTTGGAGAAATTACAATCTCAGGAGCTTATGTAATCCTTCAAATCCGATTTCAGTGAGAGAATGACATCTCTAGAGCTCAGTGTCGAAGATCTGTGTCAGTCACACATGGCGCTGGTCAACAAACAGTGGAGACAACACTTGGATTTACTCAGGAGAGGAGACAAGCTCAAAGATGACCTCTCCTCAGAGATTACTGATAATAGACTAATGCTACAGAAACAATCAGCTGAAATAAATTCGAGCCTCGCATCCCACAGCTCTCAGCTTGCAGAAATAGTTGCTCATATTCGAAGGGCTGGTGATGTAAAAAAGAGGGAAGGTGGTTGACACAACAGCAGAAAAGATGAAAGTAACAGTGGTGACAGATACAAATACAGCAGTGGCAAGCACAGATGGTTTAGTCATTGTTTTCAGTTTTTAGGAAGTTATTTTGAGAAGGATTTCAGTTCTTGTACTTATCAAGTTTCGTTGATTAATAAAAGAGAATCTTTGCTGCTAAGGTTTGTCATCACCAAAAAAGGGGAAATTGTTAGGAATAAAGTTTGAGTTTTGGTGATAACAAATACAAGAAACCGAACAGCTTACAACCGTGAGATGCAGAACAACTTAGTACATAACAGACCATCTCAGAGCGTGTTGATCAGCTAAGAGTGGGCAGATTAGATCAGAACGATGTATATAAGCTCAGAGTATGTCTAACAGCTAACGACGATGCATTCATCTTAGAGAATGAAGAATAGTTTACCGGTTAAACAAAAGGAATAGCTCAACAGCTGGTGATAAAACTGACGGGATACACGGGAACAAAACAGCCAACCAGCTGGAGACTTGAGCCAACGAGATCACGGAGCTCAAGGAAGCAACAACCCTATCTGTTGGATCCGTGTAACAGATCAGATCTTAATTTTGATAAACACGAAACTTGTTGTTATGTTTCTAACGATTTAATCGAGCTCACAGGGTAAGATATAGTAGTTCAGATCAGACATGAACTGAAGAAGCGAGCTGTAGCAGATCGAAAACAAGCTGAAAGCGACGACCGAGTGCAATTGAGAAGATGTCCAAGCTGGAACAGTAGGGTATGCCATGTGAAAACCTCGGTGCTAATCCATTCAAATAAGTTCTAATCGGCGACATTATACACTAAACCTGATTAAAACCTATTAATTACAATGTATAATTTTTTTTTTCAACAATATAAGAATTGAGGAAAACACGCAGCCAACATTTCTATTTACTGTCAACCAAAATCTGTTCACTGTACAAGCCCGAGAACAACTGTACAACATATTACAAAGTGCTTACTATCTTATGCCAAATAAATACATCAGAAGTACAAAAATAAACTATCATCTATGCTATGCTGACAGCAGGTATTCTTATCAACTGGTCCTTCCTGTTCTCGCTACCTCTGTCTCTATGATCCAGCTCTTGCCCCACCTATTGTGACGCACACATACAAACAACACAACAGCCAGAAGACTCTGGTGAGAATAAAATATAAGTATAATCAATAGAACATGCAATGACATAATCATGAATGCAATGCATGTTTCAGGAATACGGTCTGTCAACTTGAATAGCAAAAGATCATAGGTTCTTGGGATCCCAGGGACTAAGATCTCGACACAACCCACCTACTCACCCCTTCGAGGTGGTGTCCTGCTTCTCGATCCCCTGAATTTGAAGCAACTACTGTGAGTATTCTGGCTTTAGGTGTAACTCTACATCCCTCACCACTCAACTATAGCTCCTAAAATGTCTTCGCACACTCTAGGTGGATCCGCCTTTGGTACTTCTGGTGTTTTTTTTCTCAATATGAATGCAAGCATGCCAATATGCATTCACACAATCATCATAAATTGCATACTGATCACGGAGTGATAAATCAAGAAATCACATAAGCACATAAAATCAAGAAACATATACGTATGTGGTTTTCGGGAAACTCCAAGACTCCTCTCTCTTGAGTATTCTTTCCAATCGGAAATACTATAAATTATACTTGGCAGCTAAAATCTTACGGTGCTCCTGTTGTTGGCTGACGATGTACAAAAGAGCTTTCAAAGCATTATTTGTGTTTTGCGTTCAGATGTGATGTAGGTTTTCTGATGTACCCAAAAATCCTCAATTTTCTCGTTTTAACTGTAATCGTACATATCACCGGTTGCCTAGAATATATAGGATTTGAACTTGAGCAGCTACACATGGCTGTCATCTTTATCACGACGCAAGATTCTACACATGGACAACAAGACATGTTTGACAAGGTGAGAAGCGGTGGATACCTCTCGGCCAGTTGTGCTTGTCAACTCGGAGCTATAGTACGTGCAAATCAGCTCAGGCCTCGATTGCTCCAGCTCAGGTATAGACGCATACCAGATCATGCATCATCTCAGATCAGCTTGCGCAATACCCAGCTTAGCTCAGAGCTACAAGATCAGATCTCACCTCTTACACCAGAATTCAGCTCACGAACCAACCAGATCATGCAGACTCCTAGGTCAGTTTGCATACAAACAGACCAGCTCAGAGCATTTAGCTCAACTAGTGGTCTCCAGAAATAGTTCGTGCTACCTATACCAGTCCGTACCTCTCATACAGCTCAACTCAGCTCTCACAGCTGACACCATCTTAGACAAGCAGCTCAAGATGCTTCCACTAACAGCTTGCGTACATAACAGCTCTTGCGCACGCAGATTTCATCCCATCCAGCTCAGAATATGTGAGACCCGAAATATTATTGAAATGATTAAGTTAATTAATTGGATTTAGTATAGACCAGATTTGGCGTGAGCAGATCTGGGATGGACCAGCTTTGGGCTGGTATGCTGGATGAGCGTATCAGGTTTCTTTATATATTTGTGTTTAGAACAGCTCTGGTCAGTTGTAGAGTTCCGCGGGGTAGTAGTAAGATTTGGAGAGTTGAGAAGTGCTGGTAGGTGACTTTGGCTTTGGCGTTGGTTGATTGAAATCAAGGATAGAGGTAAAATCTGGTTGTCGCAAAGTGTTGAGAGTACGTTGGTTAAATATCCTGCTCGGGTAGAGAAATGCTACCGTTTGGGAGAAATCAGACTTGAGATGCGTAAGTTTTTAGCGCTATGTGAACCGACCTGGTTCGAGGGTTTATTGTAGATCGGTTTCGGGTTATCTAGACCGGAAGGCAGCACGACGCCGTTTTGGGTATTAGCGAATGCTGGTTAGTACTTGTGTGAGATCTGGTCTTTTAGATCGGGATTGCGGTGCGACGCCGTTTAGCGATAGCAGATTTGGTTCTAGCGGGATGACGTGTACGAGTAGGATAGTGGACTTCGGTGCGACGTCATTTTGAAGGAAGTTCAAATCTGTTTTAGCATAAGGTTCAGATTTGGAGTGGTACTCAGATCTGAGTGGGAATCAGCTTTGAACCTATGTTGTCGGTGGCTACTGTTCTTCAGATTTGGGAGACTTAAGTTATATATATATGAAGGGATTTGACTGTGGTCTCACCATTATCTTTCTCGACACTTAGAAATATTTCTCGTGAGCAAACTCTGTCATGATACCCTAGCTACTTTTCACCGAACCTTATCTTCTCCGATTTCCGGGGTAGACGGTGCAGCTTGGAGCAAGGGTGGTATCGTTGAACTCCTCTTTTAAAGACCGTTCTTTCTATACCTCTTTCGAAAACTTGTGATTAGCTGGAAGAGGATCACGAAGGAAGCTAACTTGTGTAGACAGTTAGCATTTGAGAAGATTTGCCTTTTCGTTCAGGTAACGCTAAGAGTAAGTGTGAGACCTGATTTGGATGTAAGATTAATTGTTTGGATTAATCGGTTTTAAGCAATTCTGGAAGTTTTCGTATTTTTGAGATTTTGGGTGAAAGCTGGTTTCGTGGTGAAAGCTGGTCGATTTGGTGAAAACCAGTCGTAGCGTGTGTTAGTAACGCGAGAGATAAAACGCCGTCGTTTTGGCATGAGTGACCAGTCGTTGGAAAATTCTACCAGCAGATAGTATTTTAGGCGTTGTGTAGGATCTGCCAGCAGCAACGCTTACGTGGATTCAGAAGAGAGCGGTAAGGATTTCTAAACGGTGATGTTTTGTGAAGCATCGACTGGGTGATATCTGTTAGCAGCAAGCTCCTGTAGCGAAGAGCAATACGCCGTCATTTGGATTAGTTGAGGCGAAGTTGTTTTGGTTAGCGCTAAGAAATCAGCAGCTGGTATGTTTTCCCCTAGTAGCAATCTGTCGTTGCTTGTGTTAGTTCAACAGATTTGCTGACGTGGTTAAGCGACGCCGTTTAGATTAGTTGAAACGCTGCGTTTCGAGTGTTGCGTCTAGTACAAGTCGCAGGGATCTGTTGCGTTGTTGAGAAATCCAGTCGCTGGTTTTGGTTAACCAGCTGGTGACAGATAGGATGACGTAAGCTGTGCGACGTCGTTTAGTTAAGTCTCTGCAACACCGTTTTGCTTAGTGTTATTTGAGAATTCAGCAGTTGGTTTGCTTTGCATCTGCTGGTTGTCTATTAGCGAGTATCGACTGGTTTTGTCGGTGGGATCTATAGCAGTTGAGAGTATATATATAAGAAGACTTGGTCTTCGATTGGATTATTGGATTCCCATACTTAGTAAAATTCTCCCAATTGTCGACCTTTGTTCTTCGAACCCTAGTACTTTTCACCGTTGATTTTATACGGTAATTCCCGTTGTTTCCGGCCATCATGTCTTACGTGCGAGGTAGCGTTGGACTCCTATCGAGAAGCTCTTCCTTTCTATACCATTCTTGGAGGCTGTTGTTGGCTAGAGCGAGATCGCGAAGTTGCTGTCTTCGGCCGTGTGTTGCGTCATTGAGGTAGAACTTTGAATTGTTGTTGAGATCTTAGTTTTAGCCTTTGTTTAAGCTTCATGTTAGTGGTATTGTTGGAATCAGCTGCTGGTGTAAGTAAAATTCTCCCAATTGTCGACCTTTGTTCTTCGAACCCTAGTACTTTTCACCGTTGATTTTATACGGTAATTCCCGTTGTTTCCGGCCATCATGTCTTACGTGCGAGGTAGCGTTGGACTCCTATCGAGAAGCTCTTCCTTTCTATAACCATTCTTGGAGGCTGTTGTTGGCTAGAGCGAGATCGCGAAGTTGCTGTCTTCGGCCGTGTGTTGCGTCATTGAGGTAGAACTTTGAATTGTTGTTGAGATCTTAGTTTTAGCCTTTGTTTAAGCTTCATGTTAGTGGTATTGTTGGAATCAGCTGCTGGTGTGAGTGTATGACTCCCAGCCGTGCTTTCTGTGTATTAACGTCCCTTGAGAATATTACCCTGTGTGTTTCGGCAGGTAGTCTTCCAGATTTCTTGGGACCTTTGCGGTGGTAATTGTTACACAGAAAGTATAAGGTACGGATTTGAGCTTGATGTAGCTGGGAATTGGCGTGAGATTTAATGTTAGATGGCTGCTGGTGCTTTGCCGTGGATGTTGCTATGTGCATATATGATTGTTGTTGATTTTAGCTGCTATGTGTATGCATACACGCATTTCCCATATTGCATTCATATCTTTGTTGCAGCCATTGCTTTGTATCTCGTTGTATTGCTGTTGATTCTTACCAGGATGCGAGGGCGAGCGGCATACCGCACTCTCATCTCCCTACTGGGATCTGTTAGCCGCCATGCGCCGAGTGGTTAACTACCACAGTTCATGGGGGAGGCAACGGCAGGTTGAGTTGTTTGTTGCATCTGGTATTTGGGTGTAGTGTCAAGGCGATTGGCTCATTACCACACTTTGAACACACCCCGTGGCCACTGATTCGTTGCTGATCTTGTGGAGCTATGTTTGAGTTACTTGGCTCCCTGGTTGGTTGTAGCCTTCAGCTGTTATCCGGTGTCTCATGCATAGCATCTGCATTTTATCTTATGCATTTCCTTTAGCTGTTTCAGTTGCTCTCCATACTGGGGTTTGACCCCATGTCCCTCTGGGGCTTGGTTGTTTTCTCTGTTTGTGTTTTTTTTCAGGGAATCCAGGTTTTACAGCTGGTCGAGGGTTTAACCCAGCTGATGGTTCTCCAGGAGGTGGTTGAGTATCCCAGTAGCGTATAGCATATTTATATGTATCAGTATTGTTGGCCAGGGGATGCCCTGCGCTTTGTCATTGTATATTGTTGTTGGAGTCTGATACATGTTGGGGTTGCTGATGTTATGCTATAATGTTGGTTGTTTCTATAAACTGGGATGTTGGCCAGGGGATGCCCTGCGCTTTGTCATTGTATATTGTTGTTGGAGTCTGATACATGTTGGGGTTGCTGATGTTATGCTATAATGTTGGTTGTTTCTATAAACTGGGATATATTTTGAGTATTGCGGTATTTTAAATTATATTGTTTTAAACCGTCAGGCCAAAAGCGAAAATTTTACCCGCTTTTTGATAGCTTCCGCATGTGTTTGTGCGTTTTTACTCTGTTTAGAGCACGAGGCCTGAAATTTATGATATCAGAGCTTAAGCTGGGATAAGCTCAATTTCTTTGATCACACTTGAGTCTAGGCACAGTGTCGTGTGTTGCATGTGCTTGACCTATGTGATTATGTGCTGCATATTTGTGTTATGTGCTATTTATGCTGTATCTATTCTCTTTTGCTTGATCCTGTTGAGTGTTTTCGTAGATGCCGCCTAGACGTCGTGGTAGAGGTAGGGGGCAGTTTGAGGAATCAGCAGGACAGAATGAGGATAGGCGTAGTGCTCGCAGTCGTACTCGTGTTAGTGATGATGAGGAGGAAGTTGGTGACTTGCCTCCCTCGGTGGAGCGGATGGACGTGGTGATAGCACGGTTTCAGAGGATGAACCCTCCAGTCTTTAATGGTGACGAGTCCAGTGAGAATGCAGACTCGTGGCTCCGGAATAATATTGGTCTTTTCGATCGGGTGCAGTATGATGATGATCTTCGACTGAGTTTAGTGACCCTCTTTCTCAGGAAGGCAGCGAAGCTCTGGTGGCGAGGCGCTTCGAGTACCTTGTTGGAGATCGGTGTTGGGATCTCTTGGGGTAGTTTTTGCGAGACCTTTCGGTAGGAGTATGTGCCGGAGTCTTATGTGAACGCCCGGGAGCGGGAGTTCGACCATCTGGAGTAGGGCTCCATGACTGTTAGGGAGTATGCGCGGCAGTTCTCTTCCTTGTTGGAATACGTTCCCCATGTTTCTGGCCGGGAGATGGCCAAGCGGACTAGATTTATTGAGGGCTTGAATGAAGAGTTGTATAAGATGGTGTTGACCAGTAAGCCCAAGAGTTATGCTGAGGCCGTGGATGCTGCTATTGAAATTGAGGAGGGCTTGCACAGTTGTCATGCTCGTAGGCAGCAGGCAGCGCCGGGTGGTCGTCCTGCTATTCAGGGAGCGCAGTCTTCTCAGTCCTCCCAGTCCCCCTATCATCCCCAGCAGCAGCAGCAGCAGCCACAGGTGGCACAGCAGTCTGGCCATCAGAGGTTCCGTCCCCACGGTCAGCAGTTCAAGAAGAAGTCGGGTTCTGGCTCTTCTGGTTCAGGTAGCTCGAGTAGCAGTGGTTCTCTGGCTGAGTTTGCAGGTTTTGCGGTGGAAAGCATCCGTCTACGTAGTGTGTTGGTGTGCAGGGCTCCTGCAACCTTTGTGGTCAGTACGGGCATTTTGCCAGAGTGTGTCCGTCAGCTGGATCACAGCAGACAGCGGCCCAGCCTCAGTGTCGTGGAGGTCAGTCTAGGGGTCGTTCCCCTCAGTTTCAGCAGCCCCGATTGGGTGAGACTCAGTTTAGGCCATTCCAGCAGCCTGGACCTTTGCGTTTTGGGCAGTCATCTCAACCTTTCTTCTCTGGACCCCAGCATGCTCAGGTTCACGCCATAACTAGGGAGCAGGCCGAGGAGATGCCGAGTCGGGTGATCGTAGGTACTTGCCTTGTTTTCGATTTTCCTACACGTGTGTTGTTTGACACCGGTTCATCGCATTATTTTGTTTCTGATTCGTTTGTTGTTGAGCATGGTCTGTGTACCATTTCGTTGCACTATGCTGTTTCCGTGTCTACCCCTGGCGGTGTGAGCTTGTTCTCCCAAGAGGTTTTGTTGAATGGCGTGTTGCGGTTTTGTGAGCATGTGTTGGTAGCAAACTTGATCCGATTGATGCTGTGGGATTTCGATTGCATAGTTGGGATGGACGTGTTGTCCAAGTATAGGGCCTCCGTGGATTGTTTCCATGGGATTGTGCACTTTAGGCCTATGTCTGGCGAGAAGTGGGACTTCTACGGCCAGGATTCTAGATCGAAGATCCCGTTGGTCTCAGCGATGGAGATGTTCAGCTTGTTGTCCTTAGGAAATGCTGGTTTCCTGATTTACGCTTTGGATGCGTCTTCTTCTTCCCGTGTGCAGCTTAGTGACGTTCCCGTGGTACGGCACTTTCCCGATGTGTTTTCGGAGGAGATTCTTGGTTTTCCTCTGTGGCGGGAGATAGACTTTAGCATAGAGCTGGTGCTTGGCACAGCTCCGATCTCTCGTGCCCCGTATCGTCTGGCGCCTACGGAGTTGAGAGAACTCAATGTGCAGTTAGATGATTTGCTGGAGAAAGGTTTTATCCGACCTGTATGTCGCGTGGGGAGAGCCATTTTGTTGTGAAGAGAGATGGCTCAATGCGGATGTGCATTGATGTTGAGAGAACTCAATGTGCAGTTAGATGATTTGCTGGAGAAAGGTTTTATCCGACCTAGTATGTCGCCGTGGGGAGAGCCCATTTTGTTTGTGAAGAAGAAGGATGGCTCAATGCGGATGTGCATTGATTTTTCGCCAGCTGAACAAAGCCACTGTCAAGAACAAGTACCCGTTATCGAGAATCGATGATCTGTTTGATCAGTTGCAAGGTTCTGCGGTATATTCAAAGATTGATCTGCGATCAGGGTACCATCTGTCAGGCCCCGTGCTAATTACTAACGATTAACACAATATAGCGCATAAACACGGAAGCTTAAAATCAGGGCTTAAAAATTTTTCGAAATACAATGGGCCTGAACTTCAAATCATACATTCAAAATATTCAATACTCAAAATATGAGTTGCTGAAACTCATATGCAACAGGTAACAACATAATATCAATCAAATACAGATCCCTAATACATGATAGCACGGGGCATCCCCCGGTTCAATACATATCATATATAGACTGGGACTCAGGGACGCGGGGATCGACCAGCTGAACTTACACTCGGTCCAGCTTGGTTACCTGAAGTTCCTGCAAATGGGCAACACAGACCCAAACAAAAACAAAAGCAGGAAACAAGTACGAGGTCAAGCCTCAGTACGAAGAGCTATCAAAGCAGATAAACATGCAACATTCTATAAATCAATGCTATGAATGCATGAGGCAGTCAAAGGAAATCAGTCAGCTAGGCCGGTGTAACAACCGGCAAATCATATCATGTCGCCTCTATACCACGATCTATCAACGTTGGACTTTTCGGGCACGACTAATCAGTCGGCCAGTCACAACGTGGCACCCAATCAGGTTATCAAATCAAATCTGTAAATCAGGCTCAAGATGTATGCATGAATTCCAATCAATATCCATGCCCAATACATACAATGCCTAAACGTAAAAGCAGTATGCATACTCAACCAAAAAAAGCAACTGGTTCACGTAGGCACATAACAGTAAAGCCACAGATTTCACAACATCGAATTATAGACATGTTCAAGCTCAAAGCTGCTAAGGGCTGCTCAATTCGTACCTCTCTTCCTCAATTTCTACCTCACAAGTTCGAACAGGACACGGCAGAGAACACAGCCCACGAAAACAGGTTCCTCCTGGTTCGAAATTCTCGGCAGAAAATCCTGGAAGCTAAAATCTGTTTCAACGCAGCTAATATCTTAGCTTAATCTCAACATAAACACGCTAATCCTACGGCCAGAAGTCTAATTCAATTCCTAAACTTCTATGCAGGAATTAGCTACTAGAACAGAGCTCAAATCTACAAGAAATGCTCACCCAAAAGCTCACGCTAGCAGAAGAACGCACGTACAGACTTTTCTTAAAAAGCTTCGAACTCCAGCAGCTTCGCGTTTCCACACCAGCACTAATACAATGTCTCAAATGGGTAGCAAACGAAAGAGCTAAGTTAGGGGAGTCCAGCGCCACTCATATCGTAAAAAACAGAGGCTGGATGCGATGGGAAAATGGCGATTGAAAGTTACGGTGAACAGTAGCTTTTTCGAGGGTTCTAGTTTGAGGATAAGAAATATTGGGTCTAAAATGCTCTAAGTGTAACTCAACACTTGTATTTATCCTCTACTCCAAAAGCTCCCCAATAATTCGACCACCGACAGAAAAAGATTTCTACAACTTAAAATATCGCAAAACAGATCTCTCGAGCGATAACAATGGCCACAAAATTCCTGCGCTTCAACAATTCTTGCGCGTAAGTCAAAACGACTGCGTATAAGCACAACCAGATCCCAGTTCCCAACGCAACGCTAAAAACAGATCTCAGCGCCTAAACAAAACTCGCGCAAAGCACAAAACGACATCGCAGGCAAAACCTTATCTCAGCGCTAGCAGCAACGCCCCAAGACAAAACGACAGCGTTTCGCTAAAAACAAATCTCACGCTAAAAGCAACAGATCTCAGCCTCAACTCAAACAGATCTCAGCGCTCCCAATGTTGCTTTCGCGCGTAAGTTTAAAAACGACGGCGTATGAGCAAAAACAGATTTCACGCCTGCGCAACATCAGATGTCAACGCTTCTCGTTGACCAGCTCGTGAAATCTACTTACGTCAGCAGATTTCTCACGCTGAACAGATCTCACGTTCCAGCTTTCTCTAATTCGAACATCTTTCACCAAAACGCAGCGTTTAATCTTCTTCTCGTGACAAAACATGCAACGCTAAGGGAAAAACAGATCTCTATCAAATTCACTCTAAACCTCAACATTTCTCGACCAGATTTCACCCAACAAATACGAACTAAAATCTAGACCATTCCAACTAGAGATCTGAATTTATCAAAATCAGATTTCACCAAAAATCGAGATTCCAGAAATCTAAATTCTTAATTCTCGTGACTAATCTAACTCAAAATCCGATTAATCACTAATTAGAAATCTGATTCCTCAAATTCTCCCCACCTTAGGAGATTTCGTCCTCGAAATCAAAGACAAACCAAGGCAGAAACTATCAAACATGTAAATCAACACAAGCAGCTACTCAAATTCGAAGCTAAAACGAAAATTTTACCTGGAAATTCTGCACGATCAGTGCTCAAACAGATGAGGCCAATCTTGTCTCATCTTATCCTCAACTTCCCAGGTCGCTTCTTCTCGGCCATGCTTGCTCCATTGGACCATCACTAACGGAATTATCTTGTTCCTCAGCTGTTTCTCATTCCTATCCAAGATCTGCACCGGATATTCAACATAACTCAAGGCATAATCTAGCTCAAATTCGTCGGTTCTCAAAACATGGGAAGGATCTGGCTCATATTTTCTCAGCATGGACACATGAAAGACATCATGCATCGCGGCTAACTCCTCGGGAAACCTCAATATATAAGCCAACTGTCAAATCCGCTCAATAATCTCAAAGGGACCAATGAATCTGGGAGCCAATTTGCCTTTAAATCTGAATCTCATTACGCTCTTGAAAGGAGAAATCTTGAGAAACACACGATCACCAACCTCAAACTCTAACGTTCGACGTCTTCTATTAGTATAGCTAGAGAAACAGTCTTGGGCAGCTTTCATTCTACTCCGAATCAAGTCAATTGATCCTTCATGTGCTGAACAAACTCCGGTGTAGAAAGCTGTCGCTCGCCAACTTCTTCCCCACAAATCGGGGATCTGCACTTTCGACCATACAACGCCTCAAACGGAGCCATTCCGATAGTGACTTGGTAGCTGTTGTTATACAAAAACTCTACTAAGGAAAGCGAATCCTGCCAGCCACCGCTGAAATCCATCACTACTGATCGTAGCATATCCTCTAAAGTCTGGATAGTCCGCTCAGACTGTTCGTCTGTCTGTGGGTGATAGGCTGTGATCATCGCCAATCTCGAACCCATTGCTGCTTGCAGACTCTTCCAAAATCGTGAAGTGAACCTCGGATCTCTGTCAGACACTATCGAAACCGGAACTCCATGCAATCTAACCACATGGTCGATGTACAATTTCGCCATCTTTTTCATTGAACACCTCACATCATAGGGTATGAAATGGGCTGACTTCGAGAGTCTATCAATCACAACCCAGATCGCATCGCATCCCCTACTCGATCGAGGTAGATGAGTCACGAAATCCATGGCGATGTGCTCCCAATTCCATTGGGGCACCTCTAAACTCTGGAGCAATCCACCAGGTCTCATTCTCTCAGCCTTGACCTGCTGGCAATTCAGACATCTAGCAACAAAAGCAGAAATGTCGCTCTTCATACCTGCCCACCAGTAGTGATACTTCAAGGCATGGTACATCTTTCGCTCGCCTGGATGCACACTGTACCGACTACAATGTGCTTCATTCATGAGGGTCTCCTTCAAATCAATCAGGTTCGGAAATACTGAGTCAACTGCGTCATAGGCCTGGCTATCGAAGAAAACTTCTCAATAAAATGCCTATAATAGCCGGCCAATCCCAAGAAACTACGGATCTCCGATACATTCCTAGGTCTCTCCCAGTTCAGAACTGCTTCGACCTTGCTAGGATCCACCGAAATTCCTTGTGCCGAAATCACGTGACCCAAAAAGATAATCCTGTCAAGCCAGAACTCACACTTGCTGAACTTGGTATAGAGCTGCGAGTCTCTCAGTCTTTGCAATACAAGTCTCAAATTCTCCTTGTGCTCTCTCTTGCTCCTCGAGTACACCAATATGTCATCTATGAAGACGATTACGAACCGATCGATATACTCGCTGAAGACGCGATTCATCAAATCCATAAAGACAGTGGGGGTATTCGTCAATCCAAACGGCATGACAAGAAACTCAAAATGCCCATATCGAGTCCGGAGGGCTGTCTTTGCCACGTCAGCGTCTCTAATTCACAACTGGTGATAACCAGAACGCAAGTCAATCTTCGAGTAAACAACCGATCCCTGCAACTGATCGAACAAGTCATCAATCCTCGGCAAAGGATACTTGTTTTTAACCGTTGCTTTATTCAACTGTCTGAAGTCCACACACATCCTCATAGTGCCATCTTTCCTTTTCACGAAAAGAATCGGAGCTCCCCAAGGCGACATGCTCGGTCTGATGAAGCCTTTCTCTAAGAGATCACTCAACTGTTCCTTCAGCTCTTTCAACTCTGCGGGCGCCAACCGGTAAGGAGCTCTAGAAATCGAGGCGGTACCGAGCACCAACTCAATACTGAAGTCGATCTCAATTCGAGGAGGGAATCCAGGAATCTCATCTGGAAACACGTCGGGAATCTCTCGAACGACGGGGATGTCGCGCAACTCTAATCGCTGCTCCTGGGAACTATCAAGTGCGTAGATCATGAATCCTGCATTACCTAGCGATAGCAGGCTAAACATCTCCATAGCGGACACTAGGGGAATCTTCGAACTCGAATCCACGCTGTAGAAATCCCACCTCTCACCCGTATCAGGGCGAAATCTCACCACACCATGGAAGCAATCAACGGTAGCCTTATAGCTAGATAATACGTCCATTCCCAAGATACAGTCGAAATCTCTAATCCCCAAAACAATCAAATTGGTCACCAAAACATGCTCATCAAAACTAATCAGGCAATCTACTACTACCTCTTGAGACCACAGATTCACACCAGCAGGAGTAGACACGGAAACAACATCACACAGTGGGGAAGAACTCAACCCACGCTCAAACACAAACATCTCAGATATAAAAGAGTGTGATGCACCAGTGTCAAATAAGACTCTCGCAGGATAATCATAAATAGAGCATGTACCTCTAATCACCATGCCCGACGTCTCCTCAGCCTGATCCATCGTCAATGCGTTCGCCTGTGCCTGCTGGGGAATCTGGAAACGGGGGTCGGGAAGGTCCTCCAAAAACGAGACGGCTCACGAGGCTGAAAAACCAGATCGCTGGGACTGCGCAAAAAGGCTGCTATCGCTGAGAAGTGATCCATCGTCAATGCGTTCGCCTGTGCCTGCTGGGGAATCTGAAACGGGGGTCGGGAAGGTCCTCCAAAACGAGACGGCTCACGAGGCTGAAAACCAGATCGCTGGGACTGCGCAAAAGGCTGCTATCGCTGAGAAGAACCACTAGCGGAACCCTGCTACGACTGACCAGTAGATCGCCCTCCAATCGAAGGACACTCTCTAGCAAAATGTCCCGGCTGACCACAAAGATGGCAGAGTCCTCTAACTCCACGACAATGCGAAGTCTCGTGTCTCCCTCCGCACTGACTACAAAATCCGCCGCCAGAACCACTACCTGAACCACTGCCAGAACCAGAGCTCACGGAACCAGAGGAACTCGAATGGCCCTTCTTCTTGAATTGCTTCCCTCGAGGTCGGAACTGCTGGCGACTCGACTGCTTTGACCCCTGAGGAGATTGATACGACTGTGACACCGCCTGAGCTGGCTGAGAGGCACGCGTGGTCGTCTGATGCACTGGAGCCTCGGGATCCATCAAACTCTCCTCAATATCAATCGCATTGTTCACAGCTTCCATGAAGGTCGCCGGGGACCCAGACAGCACCGTCCGATAAAGATCAAGTCTCAACCCTTTCAAGAACTTGTTCCTCTTCGTTCGCTCTTGGCTCGCCACAGCTGGAATGTACACTAGAAGCGCAGAAAACCGCCTCGCATACTCGGCCACACGCATGTCACCCTGCTTCAGGTTATCAAACTCACGCTCTCGGCTGGCGAAATAGGACTCTGGAGTGTATTCCTGTCGAAAATCCTCACAGAAACCATCCCAGGTGAGCACCGTCCCACTATCTCGAAGCATCCTAGAAGTACCCCTCCACCAGCGCTGCGCATCATCTCGCAGCTGCAGCACTGCCAACTTCAGTCTCTTTTCCGGAGCGTACTCCAAGGTATCAAATAACTCCTCCATCTGAACGAGCCACGCCTCGGCCCTAGCACCACCCTCAGTACCAGCAAACGTCGGTGGGTTCGTCCGTTGAAATCGGGCTAAGACCAACTCCATCCCACCTATCTGCCTAGTGACGTCCTCAACCTGAGCGTCATCATCACTACCTGCTCTAGACCCCTCCACGGAACGTCTAGTCCTCCTACCTCCTTCTCGTCTCGGCGGCATCTAAACAAGTCTAGAGGTAAGATCTCACAACAGATAAAATAACAAGACATATAATAGATCACATAAGTCAGAGAGGCAATCAAAATCAAATCAAAACTCTGTGCCTAGACTCGAGTGTGATCAAAAGAAATCGAGCTTATCCCAGTTTAAGCTCTGATACCAAAACTGTCAGGCCCCGTGCTAATTACTAACGATTAACACAATATAAGCGCATAAACACGGAAGCTTAAAATCAGGGCTTAAAAATTTTTCGAAATACAATGGGCCTGAACTTCAAATCATACATTCAAAATATTCAATACTCAAAATATGAGTTGACTCAAACTCATATGCAATAGGTAACAACATAATATCAATCAAATACAGATCCCTAATACATGATAACACGGGGCATACCCCGGTTCAATACATATCATATATAGACTGGGACTCAGGGACGCGGGGATCGACCAGCTGAACTTCCACTCGGTCCAGCTTGGTTACCTGAAGTTCCTGCAAATGGGAAACACAGACCCAAACAAAAACAAAAGCAGGAAAAAAGTACGAGGTCAAGCCTCAGTACGAAGAGCTATCAAAGCAGATAAACATGCAACATGCTATAAATCAATGCTATGAATGCATGAGGCTATCAAAGGAAATCAGTCAGCTAGACCGGTGTAACAACCGGCAAATCATATCATGTCGCCTCTATACCACGGTCTATCAACCGGGAAATCATCGGTCCGTGATAGGGCCCGTCAGCCCATCACATCTCGGCGGTAGACACTCGTATCCGATAGTCACCGCTCCGACGATAGCGTTCTTTTCGGGCACGACTAATCAGTCGGCCAGTCACAACGTGGCACACAATCAGGTTATCAAATCAAATCTGTAAATCAGGCTCAAGATGTATGCATGAATGCCAATCAATATCCATGCTCAATACATACAATGCCTAAACGTAAAAGCAGTATGCATACTCAACCAAAAACAGCAACTGGTTCACGTAGGAACATAACAGTAAAGCCACAGATTTCACAACATCGAATTATAGACATGTTCAAGCTCAAAGCTGCTAAGGGCTGCTCAATTCGTACCTCTCTTCCTCAATTTCTACCTCACAAGTTCGAACAGGACACGGTAGAGAACACAGCCCACGAAAACAGGTTCCTCCTGGTTCGAAATTCTCGGCAGAAAATCCTGGAAGCTAAAATCTGTTTCAACGCAGCTAATATCTTAGCTTAATCTCAACATAAACACGCTAATCCTACGGCCAGAAGTATAATTCAATTCCTAAACTTCTATGCAGGCATTAGCTACTAGAACAGAGCTCAAATCTACAAGAAATGCTCACCCAAAAGCTCACACTAGCAGAAGAACGCACGTACAGACTTTTCTTAAAAAGCTTCAAACTCCAGCAGCTTCACGTTTCCACACCAGCGCTAATACAATGCCTCAAATGGGTAGCAAACGAAAGAGCTAAGTTAGGGGAGTCCAGCGCCACTCATATCGTAAAAAACAGAGGCTGGATGCGATGGGAAAATGGCGATTGAAAGTTACGGTGAACAATAGCTTTTTCGAGGGTTCTAGTTTGAGGATAAGAAATATTGGGTCTAAAATGCTCTAAGTGTAACTCAACACTTGTATTTATCCTCTACTCCAAAAGCTCCCCAATAATTCAACCACCGACAGAAACAGATTTCTACAACTTAAAATATCGCAAAACAGATCTCTCGAGCGATAACAATGGCCACAAAATTCCTGCGCTTCAACAATTCTTGTGCGTAAGTCAAAACGACTTCGTATAAGCACAACCAGATCCCAGCGCCCAACGCAATGCTAAAAACAGATCTCAGCGCCTAAACAAAACTCGTGCAAAGCACAAAACGATGTCGCAGGCAAAACCAGATCTCAGCGCTAGCAGCAACGCCCCAAGCCAAAACAACAGCGTTTCGCTAAAAACAGATCTCACGCTAAAAGCAACAGATCTCAGACTCAACTCAAACAGATCTCAGCGCTCCCAACGTTGCTTTCGCGCGTAAGTTTAAAAACGACGGCGTATGAGCAAAAACAGATTTCACGCCTGCGCAACATCAGATGTCAACGCTTCTCGTTGACCAGCTCGTGAAATCTACTTATGTCAGCAGATTTGTCACGCTGAACAGATCTCACGTTCCAGCTTTCTCTAATTCGAACAGCTTTCACCAAAACGCAGCGTTTAATCTTCTTCTCGCGACAAAACACGCAACTCTAAGGGAAAAACAGATCTCTATCAAATTCACTCTAAACCTCAACATTTCTCGACCATATTTCACCCAACAAATACGAACTAAAATCTGGACCATTCCAACTAGAGATCTAAATTTCTCAAAATCAGATTTCACCAAAAATCGAGATTCCAGAAATCTAAATTCTTAATTCTCGTGACTAATCTCTCAAAATCTGATTAATCACTAATTAGAAATCTGATTCCTCACACCATCAGTTGAGAGTGAGAGACCAAGATGTTGCAAAGACTGCGTTTTGTACAAGGTACGGACATTTTGAGTTTCTGGTGATGCCGTTTGGTTTGACCAATGCATCTGCAGTCTTTATGGATTTGATGAATCGAGTTTTCCGTGAGTTTATTGATCAATTTGTGATCGTGTTCATCAACGACATCTTAGTCTATTCGAAGACTCCTTTGGAGCACAAGGAGCATTTGAGGATTGTCCTTCAGACGCTGAGAGACCAGCAGTTGTATGCTAAGTTCTCCAAGTGCGAGTTCTGGTTGGATCGCGTCGTATTCTTGGGACATGTGATTTCAGCCGAGGGGATTTCGGTGGATCCCAGTAAGGTTGATGCTGTTCTGAGCTGGGAGCGTCCCAGGAATGTTTCCGAGATTCATAGTTTCTTGGGTCTGGCTGGCTATTACCGTCGTTTCATCGAAGGATTTTCTAGTATAGCAAAGCCGATGACTCAATTGATCCAAAAGGACAAGAGGTTTTTTTGGACTGAGCAGTGTGAGAATGCGTTTCAACTGCTCAAGGAAAAGTTGACTACTGTGCCTGTGTTAGCTCTGCCGTCCGGTTCAGGTGGTTTTGTTGTTTGTTCTGACGCTTCGCTAAATGGATTGGGCTGTGTTTTGATGCAGAATGGTCGAGTCATTGCGTATGCCTCGCGGCAGTTGAAACCGCACGAGACTCGTTATCCAGTCCATGATTTGGAACTTGCAGCGGTGGTTTTGCGCTGAAGATCTGGCGTCATTACCTGTATGGCGAGCAGTTTGTGGTGTACTCGGACCACAAGAGTTTGCAGTATCTGTTTTCGCATCCTGACTTGAACATGAGACAACGTCGTTGGATGGAGCTGCTAAAGGACTTTGATGTGAAATCAAGTACCAGCCTGGGAAGTCGAACGTAGTGGCCGATGCTAGTGAGATGCTTGCGTCGTTGTACATCTCTAAGGATCAGGAGCATCTTAACACTACGGTTGAAGATTCTACCCGGCTGAGGACTGTGTGGTGGTTTCTTATTTCCAAGTGGAGCCACAGATTTTTTCAAGCATTCGAGCAGCTCAAAGGACTGATCCTTCCATCCATGAGTTGAAGTTAAAGGTCAGGGCTGGCGAACTTGAGGACTATTCTGTCTCTTCCGATGGTTGTTTGCGTTTCCGGGGTAGGTTGGTTGTGCCCAATTTGATTGATTTGAAGGAGGAGATCCTTCGGGAAGCGCACTGTAGCAGACATAGTGTTCATCCTGGTGCACGGAAGATGTACCATGCGTTGAAGCCGCACTTTTGGTGGGCTGGCCTGAAGAGTGACGTTGCTGGTTTTGTCGCTCGTTGTTTGAATTGCCAGATGTTTAAGGCCGAAAGGATGAGACCTGGTGGTCTGTTGCAGAGTTTGGAAGTGCCCCAATGGAATTGGGAGCACATTGATATGGATTTCGTGACGCATCTGCCTCGTTCCAGCAGAGGATGCGATGCTATTTGGGTGGTTATAGACCGATTGTCGAAGTCTGCACACTTCATTCCCTACGGTATGACCTTCTCATTGAAGAAGATGGCGAAGCTGTACGTTGATTTTGTTGTTAGACTACACGGTGTGCCTGTTTCGATCGTTTCCGACCGAGATCCGAGGTTTACTTCCAGGTTTTGGAAGAGTTTGCAAACAGCTTTGGGAACCAGATTGGCGATGAGCACAGCGTATCACCCCCAGACAGATGGCCAATCTGAGCGAACTATCCAGACGTTTGAGGATATGTTGCGAGCTGTTGTGTTGGATTTCGGAGGTAGCTGGCAAGACGTGTTGTCTTTAGTAGAGTTTTCCTACAATAATAGCTATCAGGTGACGATTGGCATGACGCCTTTTGAGGCTTTGTACGGCAGGAAGTGCAGATCGCCGGTATGTTGGGAAGAAGTGGGGGGAAGCAGCTATCTGCCCCTGACTTTGTGCAGAAAATGAAGGATCATGATCTAATTCGACAGCGGATGAAAGCTGCCCAGGATCGCCAAGTCAGTTATGCGAATAAGAGGTGTCGACCTCTAGAGTTTTAGGTTGGTGATCATGTATTTCTCAAAGTTTCTCCGTTTCGCAGTGTCATGCGCTTTGGACACAAGGGAAAGTTAGCCCCTCGTTACGTCGGACTGTATGAGATCGTTGAGAGGATTGGCCCTTTAGTGTATCGGCTGTTGTTGCCTCCAGAATTGTCTTCTCTACATGATGTCTTTCATGTTTCCATGTTGAGGAAGTATGAGCCAGATCCGTCTCATGTGCTTAGAACTGACGAGGTTGAGCTAGATCAGGCATCTGTTTGAGTAGCTGTTGAGCTAAATTTCCAGTAGTTTGTAGATTTTGGTTGTATCCTATTCCCTAGTTGTTGTTAGTTGTTTGCTCAGTTATCTTGAACTCTTGACCATGTGATAGGCGAGTTCCTGTTTGTATTTTGCTGCTATGTTGTGTTCCAGAGTTGTTGTTGTGATTTCGGGGACGAAATCCTTTTTAGTGGGGGAGAAATGTGAGAACTGATTTGGATGTAAGATTAATTGTTTGGATTAATCAATTTTAATCAATTCTGGAAGTTTTCGTATTTTTGAGATTTTGGGTGAAAGCTGGTTTCGTGGTGAAAGCTGGTCGATTTGGTGAAAACCAGTCATAGCGTGTGTTAGTAACGCGGGAGATAAAACACCGTTGTTTTGGCGTGAGTGACCAGTCGTTGGCAAAGTCTACCAGCAGATAGTATTTTAGGCGTTGTGTAGGATCTGCCAGCAGCAACGCTTACGTGGATTCAGCAGAGAGAGCTAAGGATTTCTAAACGGTGACGTTTTGTGAAGCATCGACTGGGTGATATCTGTTAGCAGCAAGCTCCTGTAGTGAAGAGCAATACGCCGTCGTTTGGATTAGTTGAGGCGACATCGTTTTGGTTAGCGCTAAGAAATCAGCAGCTGGTATGTTTGCCCTGTTGGAGAACCGTGGCAGATCTAGATCGCGCCTCCCGGCGAGGCAGCGGAAGAACAAAAATTTGGCCGAGAGACGATCAATACAATTCAAAACACGCAAGCTACGAACCATTCATAGGGTGTTTCAGTTGATTACCTTGCTGGCAACTCGTGCCTGGCTCCGACCAGTTTCTCAAGGAAACAGGTTTCACGGTAGGCAGCGGTAGATTACGTCAATCAGGTCCACGACCAGAAGGGAGACTCCTTCGTCAGCCTGCACTAGAAGGCCTAACGAGATCAGCGTGGACGGATTATCCTCGTCAAGTTGGCCGGAACAAATTCCGGCGAAGCGAAACGGCGGCGACGGCGGCTTTTGAGGAGAGGAGGGGGCGGCGGCTTTTGAGCTCTAGGGTTAGGGTTTGTAGAGTGTTAAGTGTATTATGATTAAGCATAAGTCTACATTAAGAAGACTTGATGATGGACTTGGACCGGCCCAATGGACCCGGGTTCAGCGGGTGAACATTCGGTTCATCCCTATCACCGTGACTTCATCATAACTCCGATCGCCGATCAGATCGGACCAATCGACTCGGTGTCTTGCTTGGAACTCTTCCAAGAGACAGAACCACCATTGAGCATGAATACAAATCCAGAGGTTGACTTCGAATCATCCACGTCACACTGGAAGCTAGAATCAGTGTAGCCTTCCAGTTTCAGTTCACCTCCCCCATAGACCATGAACATATTCTTAGTCTTTCGTAAGTACTTAAGAATATCCTTCACAGCCTTCCAATGCAATTGGCCGGGGTGGGCCTGGTAGCGGCTCGTGACACTCAGAGCATATGCTACATCCGGTCTAGTGGAGATCATTCCATACATAATACTACCTATTATCGAGGCATATGGCACACGTGTGATACTCTCTATCTCCTCATCAGTCTTCGGACACATAGACTTAGATAGAGCGACCCCGTGGCACATAGGTAGGTGTCATCTCTTGGACTCATCAATAGAGAACCTCTTAAGTATGGTATCGATGTAGGCAGCTTGGGTGAGTCCGAGCATCCGTTTCGATCTATCCCGATAGATCTGTATTCCAAGAATATAGGATGCTTCACCCATGTCCTTCATCGAAATTCTACTAGACAACCAGACTTTAATTGACTGCAGCATTCCTACATCATTCCCAATGAGTAGAATGTCATCAACATAAAGTACGAGGAACGTCACAGCGCTTTTAACCACCTTCTTATACACACATGGCTCCTCGGGATTCTTGATGAAACCAAATTCCTTAATTGTTTCATTGAATCTTAGGTTCCAACTTCGCGATGCTTGTTTGAGACCGTAGATCGATCTCTGAAGCTTGCATACCTTATGCTCGCTTCCAACAGATGTGAAACCCTCAGGCTGCGTCATATAGATCTCTTCCTTAATGTTTCCATTAAGGAACGCAGTTTTCACATCCATTTGTCATATCTCATAGTCGTACCATGCGGCTATGGCAAGTAAAATTCTAATTGACTTGAACATTGCGTGGCGAGAAGGTTTCATCATAGTCAACACCTTGCCTTTGAGTGTAACCTTTCGCGACCAGTCGTGCCTTGTAGGTCATTACCTTACCATCAGGCCCAAGTTTCCTCTTGTATACCCATTTACACCCAATGGGAACAATTCCTTCGGGAGGATTAACAAGAGTCCAAACTTGGTTAGCATGCATTGAGTCAAACTCAGACTGCATTGCTTCAAGCCACAAATTAGAATCTTCATCGGAAATTGCCTCCTTGAAAGTTCTTGGATCAGATTCAACAACTTGATAACCTTGATCATCTTCAAGGAGAAAACCATATCTCTCAGGAGCCCTAGGAACCCTTTCGGATCTCCTAGGTGCAACCATTTCTGGTACCGGCTCTGGAGGTGCAGGAGATTCACCTGGTACTTCAATTGGTTCTCGAACCTCTTCGAGTTCTACTATTCTGCCCTTTCTATCAAGTAGAAATTCCCTTTCCATAAAGGTTGCATTCCTAGAAACAAACACTTTTGTTTCGCTGGGATAGTAGAAGTAGTATCCAATGGAATTCTTTGGATACCTAATGAAGTAGCATAAGATGGATCTCGTATCCAGCTTATCTCCCACTGTCTGCTTCACGTAAGCACGACATCCCCAAATCCTCATAAATGAGTACTTGGGTGGTTTGCCCATCCATATCTCATATGGAGTCTTATCCACTGCCTTGGTGTGGACATTGTTCAACAACATTACCGCCGTTTCGAGCGCATAGCCCCAAAACGAGGTAGGAAGTTCAGTGAAGCTCATCATAGATCGAACCATGTCCAACAAGGTCCGATTACGACGCTCCGCTACACCATTGAGCTGTGGTGTGGCCGGAGGGGTCCACTGTGCGAGAATCCTATTCTCTTTCAGATAGTCTTGAAATTCAGCACTCAAGTATTCACCACCTCGATCGGATCGAAGTGCTTTAATACTTTTGCCTAGTTGATTTTCTACTTCAGCCTTGAATTCTTTGAACCTTTCAAAGGATTCAGACTTGTGCTTCATTAAGTACAAGTACCCATACCTAGAGTAATCGTCGGTAAAGGTGATGAAGTATGTGTTGTTGGGGATCCGGAACACGCCCCCCGGCTAGGCAGCGGAAGAACATAAAAATAGATGCCGGGAGACGATCAATACGATTATAACAATTATCAATTAACGTCATTCATAGGGTGTTCAAAACACTACCTTGCTGGCACTTGTGCCTGGCTCCAACCGTAGTTACAATAACATTGGCTCTTCACGGTAGATTGCGGTAGATATCGCCAATCCGGTCCACGACCGGATACGAGACTCATTCGTCACCCTGCACTAGAAGGCGTGATGAGATCTGCGCGGACGGATTCTCCTCGTCGAATTGGCCGGAAACAGTTTTTCGGCGAAGAAGAGGCGGCGGCGGCGCGTGGAGGCGGCGGCGGCTGCGGCTCTTTGAGAGAGGAGGGGGAGGCTACTTAGCACTAGGTTTAGGGTTAGGAGTCTAATGAATTATTAGGTTAAGTCATAAGTCTACATTAAATAGACTAGGTGATGGATTTGGATCCGGCCCAACGGGCCCGAGTCCAACGGATGAACATTCGTTTCATCTCCATCACCGAGACTTCATCGTAACTCCGATTGCCGATCAGATCGGACCGATCGACTCAGTTTCCAAAACTGAATATTATGATCTGAAAAACCATTTTTCAGAACCCCAGTGCAAAATGACCGTTTTGCCCCTCAACAGCGGGAACCGGTTTGACCCCTGTTGACTTTTAGGAATTCGCACTCCCCAAAATCCTCTTCGTATGCTCAACACATTGAGCCGAGTATCCATACGGGAATCTCGAATCCAGTACTTGTGTGACCCTCAATGGTTCAGGGATACAGCTAGCCGTGGGCCCACAACCATTGTGGCTCCGGAATCTCAATCCCGGACTTGCCCAACGGATCATGGTAAGAGCGTCTAGCAACATCGCCCCATGATCCCCTAGGTATCACTGATAGTGCCTGCAAGAACCAGTTGGTCGTGGTTAGCGTACAGTACGGTCCTTTCAATCCATATATCCCGATCATATCAGCGATCATTGGTAAATCGAGAGTCGCTATAGATCCGATAGCTATGCATACATCTTGGAGATCGAATAGTGACATCGCGAGTGTAACTAGGTAAACACATTTACCTAAAACACTTCTAGTACTCTGGCCAGAGATTTATACACTATTATCCCTTCAGATAGCATAGGATATCCACGCATGTCTGCGAGCGGTGAATCCTCGACAACGATGCATCGACTCCTACATGCATCGGGGTTTCACCCAATCCCGATGCCTTATGACCCCAAGTGAGTCGGCAAACGGGTCAAAGTGAGACGCCTATCATGTAGAGTCTCAATGACGTTTCGAGTCGTGAGGACTAATCAGTACAACCAAGATCTCGGACTTATCCACTCGACAAATGGGAACCACTTGGAAAGTCCGAACGAGGGTAGTTCGATAGATCACCAGGTCACTATCTATCTGCATGCTCAAAACATCACAATGTTCCCTACCAATGAAACATGGTACTTCGCATCGCAGATACTAGTCTCGAACTCGGGCGGCCTTATCCTCATTTTGACGGCCCAATCGACTAGGAACATGTTCAGAATACACAGCGACTATTAGATGTGTTTCATGATAGCCGTCATACCCACTATCACATCTAACATACGCTTTAGTGCATTATAGGTCTTTACTCAACGCAATTGTAAATCATTACACACATAATGAAAGTAAAGAACGCCATATAAATAAATGCGAATATCATATATAAAGATTGTCATATACAAGAGTCTATAAACCCACACGCCACAAGTTGGCTGGTTGGGCATCTACTCTAACAATCTCCCACTTGCCCTAAAGCCAACTACTCATCAGACGCAGTCCCATTGTTTCGCGATGTTTTTCAAACAAGGGTCCTGGCAAGGGCTTCGTAAGTGGATCAAAAACGTTGTCCGCAGAGGTGACTCTCTCAACTGCTATGTCACCTCTAGCCACAATATCCCGGATTATGTGGTATTTCCTCAGTATATGTTTGGATCTTTGGTGAGACCTAGGCTCCTTTGCTTGCGCAACGGCACCCGTGTTGTCGTAGTACACCGGGACTGGACCAACTCCATTAGGAATGAAGCCCAACTCTTGGACGAAATTCCTTATCCAAACGGCCTCCTTAGCAGCAGCTGATGCTGCACTGTACTCAGCCTCAGTGGTTGAATCCGCGATGGTGTCTTGCTTGGAACTCTTCCAAGAGACAGCACCACCATTGAGCATGAATACAAATCCAGAGGTTGATTTCGAATCATCCACATCACACTGGAAGCTAGAATCAGTGTAGCCTTCCAGCTTCAGTTCACCACCCCCATAGACCATGAACATATTCTTAGTCCTTCGTAAGTACTTAAGAATATCCTTCACAGCCTTCCAATGCAATTGGCCGGGGTTGGCCTGGTAGCGGCTCGTGAAACTCAGAGCATATGCGACATCTGGTCTAGTCGAGATCATGCCATACATAATACTACCTATAGCCGAGGCATATGGTACACGTGCCATACTCTCTATCTCCTCATCAGTCTTTGGACACATAGACTTGGATAGAGTGACCCCGTGGCACATAGGTAGGTGTCCTCTCTTGGACTCTTCCATAGAGAACCTCTTAAGTATGGTATCGATGTAGGTAGCTTGGGTGAGTCCGAGCATCCGTTTATATCTATCCCGATAGATCTGTATTCCAAGAATATAGGATGCTTCACCCATGTCCTTCAT
>KV004588.1:2642-29257 GCA_001598015.1 Dorcoceras hygrometricum
TCAGCAGATGGGTGGCGTTGTGTTTATCCAAGGCCTACGTTTTCCGTGTCTAAATTGTATTGTTTTGATTAGGATGTGCTGTATTAAATCAGTAGCAATGGTTGTATATTTACATCGAATAGCAGCTGTTGTAAACCGCAATTGCAAAGTTATATGAAATACCCTGTTTTCCGCAAATGTTTTAGTAGTAGCGCGAGAACTTATGTACTTGCTGATTTTCGATTTGTCTTGTGTCTTGTTTCCTTTGAGTTATAAGAAATGCAGCTTATAACAAATTGTCTTTTAGCCCTTCTTTTATTCGAAAATTTTTGTTTATTCCAATTCTCGTGGCCCCATTGGGTTTGGGCGTCACATCTGTCTTCTCAACTAAATCCAAAATACAACAGACTGCCTTCTTCGAAAGAAGAAACAATTTTGTTACAAATAGATGCGGAAATACCTACGGTCTTCACTCCAAAAAGATTAAAATGGAATGAAATAAATATTCCACAACAATTTATAATTAATACACCTCAAATACCCATAAATATAGAACGAAGAGATATTTATCAAATAATTGAAGAAGAAGATGGTAAAAAATTACTATAAAATTTAATTCACCCATAAAGTGTACTCCAGTTTTAGGAAGATCCCGATCTCGACATTCTTTCTCCACATTTTCCAAAAATACTTCAAAATATGAATTTGTTACTTCTATTCCTAAACCTTGCTCCGGTCCTTCTTCACCTCAAAATTATTCTCCACCAACATCTCCTTCAATTTTCAGTATGATTAACATGACTATATCTGAAAAAGAATTTAATCCATATTTTGAATATTTAAATGAAGAACTCCAAGATAAATTTCATAAGGATAAACGAATATGGTATAATAAATTAGATCAAAAGATAAATGACAAAATTAATTCTGAATGGATTATCAAAATGAAAACAATTAAATCAAACATTCCTTTTTATACCTTTTTAACAATATTCTTATCAGCCGAAGGCTTTAATGATTTTCAGAATAAATCTGTCATTCAAGTTAATACAAGCCTACATAAAAAATGGACATTAAGTAACAATGAAACCGTTACTGCTGTTCATCCTCCTTTGCAAACATTACAACTCCACACTCCCAAAGGTGATGAATGATTTTCATAATAAATCTGTCATTCAAGTTAATACAAGTTTACATAAAACATGGACATTAAGTAACAATGAAACTGTTACTGCTGTTCATCCTCCTTTGCAAACATTACAACTCCACACTCCCAAAGGTGATGTTGTAGCTGATCCTTTTAAAAGAGGAGGCAATGATAAAGAACCTGTCGATACAGAAGACATTAATGAAATTTTCCAACAGAACAATTATTCTAACAAAATCCTAAAAACAATATCTAATCAGGTTGACCATATATCTAACAATCTTACCCAAACTCAGCAATCGAAACCATCAATATTTAATGATACAATAGCTAAACCTTTTTTCCAAACAAACTTGATACATACTGAAAAATAAAACAAATAAGCTTCAATACAAAAACTAATTTCCTCCTAAATAAAATCTCTACAAAATTATGAGAAATTGGAACCTCCGGAAGCAAAATTAACTGTGTTGAAACCAACACTGCTCAAGATAATGAAACTGAAATTTCCAATTCTTTTGAATCTAACTCAGATCAGAAGATGGGGTAAATCTTATTGAAAATCCTTTTACGGATGAAGAAAATCAAATTAACAAAATGTATAATAGACGAAGACGATTCAATAATAATATCAATTCTCGAAATTACTATCGACGGCCTACACCATTTGATATTGGTTACGAAGAAATAAACCAATTCAAAAGTACAAAATACGATGGTCAATCAATAATTGAATGGAATATAGATGGTAAATCAGAATATCAAATTCTAAATACTTTGCAAGAAATGGGCATGGCTCGTGCGGCCTATAAAATCAAAGTTCAAAATGAATAAACATCCACAACCTTGATCATTCAAGGATTTACTGGACAATTACGTAACTGGTGGGATAAAGCCTTATCACTCGAATCAAAATTAAGTATACTAAATCATACAATTCATATTGAAGATGAAAACGGTATTATTACTGAACAAAATGATTCATGTGAATTTTTAATAGTCACTATCTCAATGTATTTCATTGGAAATACAAATGAAGAATTCAATTCTTCCAAAATAATCTTAACAAATATTAAATGTCCATACCTGACCGAATATCGTTGGTATAAGGATTTTTTCCTCACCCACGTTCTTCGCCGGGACGACTGTAATATGTCTTTTTGGAAAGAAAGATTCATAATGGGGCTACCCGGTCTCTTTGCCGATCGGATAATTCAGAAATTACAAAGCGCGATTGGTACTGAAGACATTGCTTTCGGGGAAATGAATTTCGGACAATTATTTGCATTCATCAAAAAAGAAGGATTATCTTTATGTTCTGAACTTAAACTTCAAGCTAAATATAAATCTGATAGAACAACAACTCGCAAAGAATTGGCCAGTTTTTGCTCAATGTTCGGTCTTATGAACATAGATCCCCCTTCTATTCGTCGTAAAAAGAAGGAAAAGAGATTCCAATCATCTTCTAAATTCTCCAAATTTAATAATCAAATGTTTCAAAAGTATAGGAAATTTAATATTAAATCAAATACATTAAAATGATGGAACTGTAACTGTCAGGCCCCGTGCTAATTACTCATAATTAACACTTAATAAACGCATAAACACGGAAGTTAAAAATCAGGGCTTAACAATTTTTCGAAATACTTTGGACCTGAACTTAAAATCATACATTCAAAATATCAATAATTAAAATACAAGTTATCTACAACTTATAAAATAAGGTAACAATATACATCAAATCCAAGACTGATCCCATACATAAAAACACGGGGCATCCCCCGGTTCAATACATATCATAAATATAACTGGGACTCATGGAAAAGGGGATCGACCAGCTGAACCTTCAGTCTGTCCAGCCTGGCTGCCTGAAGATCCTGCAATTGGGTAACGCAGACCCAGCAATACAAAGCAGGAAAACAAATACGAGGTCAAGCCTCAGTACTAAGAGCTATCAAGATACACAGCAACTCATAAACATGAAGTATCTAAAGTCATGAGATGCATGAGGCTATCAAGGAAATCGAGTATCAAGACCAGTAAGTCAACTGGAAAATCCAAAAAATCGAGCCTCTAAACCCACACAGTAAGTCAACCGGTGGAATCATCGTCCGTGATCTTCAGGGCCCGTCAGCCCATCATAACTCGATAGTAGACACTCGAATCCGGTAGTCACCACTCCGATGATAGCGTTGGACCTTTTCCGGCACAACTCATCAGTTGGCCAGTCACAACGTGGCTCTAATCTCGGGTCATCAATCGATTAATCTGGCTCAAGATGTATGCATGAATGCCAAGAAATTCATATCTGATTTCTACAAGCATAACACATGTAAACAGCTAATACAAATCAGTAATTCAAGCAGTTCACATAATACACAGATTCACAGAGACAATCTCAAGACTCAAATACTCGCAGGCAATGCTCGAAGCTGTTAACTTCACGCTCAATCGTACCTTCAACAGCTGAATTCTACCTCATAGAATTGAAATGGGGCACGGCAATCACCACCCTTGGCAACAGACTTCTCTGGAATTCAAATCTGTACAAAGCATCTCATACTTAGTTCATGTCTAACTCGGATCTGAACCTCAAAATATATAATTCCTACTATCAAGAACTCGGATCCATTTCTACTTCTAAACAAAGCACTAGTAGTCGCTACTAGGCTAAAATCAGTAGGAAATCCTTACCCAAAAGCCGAGACCAGCTGAAGAACTATCGGGTTCCACTGGACAGAGAATTCGAGCAACTTCGCGATCCTCTCCAAGGTTGTTCTACAGCCTCAACTAGGCATCAATCTAAAGAACAAGTCTCAGGGATTCCAGCGCCACCAAAATCACTCAAATCATCGGCGGAGAACTGCGGAAATCTAAGGAATATATGCTCGGGTGAACAGTAGATCAACGAGGGTTTGAAAGTTGAAGATAAGAAATATCGGGTTCTCAATAATTCTAAGTGTCGATCAACACTTCTATATATATCTCTCAAATCCAACATCTGCTGTTCTCAAAATAATCAGTCGACATGAACAGTAGAAATTTGGTAGAACCAGTCGTTGCTCACAAAGAAATCCAGACGCAACAACCAGACGATGTATTCTCAAAAGAAACATCCCAAAACGACACCGTTCCAACTAACTCAAACGACGTCGCAAAGCTTCACCAGCTGGTAACATCCATCGCTTGCAATTCAACCAAAAGCTGGTAGCAGATCTCTCCAAATAAACATCCGTCAACTAATCCAAACGACGCCGTAAAGGTTACGTCAGCATCACTACCACCAGCTGGTCATCCAGTCGCAACACATTCCTCACAACAATTCTATTGCGGCTGGTACCAGACGCCACACTCAAAACGCAGCGTTTCAACTTATCGAAACGACGTCGCTTTACCTTCTCGACTGGTTCTTCAAAGCATCAGCTTATCGCTCCTCTTCTCGTGCATCTGCTGATTCAGTAGTCAATAATCAAAACATTGACTAACACGTGTCGCCCTCTTGTTCACTCTCGCGCTAAAAGCAACGCCTGCCAGCAGCAACCTCTAAGATCGAAACGACAACGTATCCTCCTTTCCGCTACAGTAACTAATTGCAACGTGCATCGACTGATTCCAATTCCCACCAGCTGCAAGCTACAGTACCGTTGACTTCCTAAATTGCTACGACTGGCTCAATACTTAGAGAAATTCGGTAATTCAAATCTCGTGACTAATCCTTCCAAAATTTTATTAATCACTAATCAAATTTCTCAATCCTCACATTCTCCCCACCTTAAGATATTTCGTCCTCGAATTCAAGGTAAAGTCCGGGAAAGATTTCAATTAAATAAACTCAAAAACAGAGTACAAAACCGAGATTCATATAACTCAACCCAAGAGTTCAAGATAACTGGGAAAAAACAGACAATCAACTAGGAAAAACACAACCAGAAATCGAGAACTAATACATCTATCTACTCAAACTGATGCGGCCATTCCCGCTGCATCTTCTCTTCAGGTTCCCAAGTTTCTTCTTATCTGTCATTCTTGCTCCATTTAACCATCACCAATGGAACTACTTTGTTTCTCAGCTGCTTCTCCTTTCTATCCAAAATCTGCACTGGATATTCAACATAACTCAAGGCATAATCCAGCTCTACTTCATCGGTTCTCAACACATGGGATGGATCTGGCTCATATTTCCTCAACATTGATACATGAAAAACATCATGCATCGCTGCTAACTCAGCAGAAAGCCTCAATCGATAAGCCAACTGTCCAATCCTCTCAATAATCTCGAAGGGAACCTCAAACTCTAACGGTCGACGTCTACGGTTAGCATAGCTAGAGAAACGGTCTTGAGCAGCCTTCATTCTACTCCGAATCAAATCTATCTGATCTTTCATGTGCTGAACAAACTCCGGGGTAGAAAGCTGTCTCTCGCCGACTTCTTCCCAACAGATTGGAGATCTGCACTTTCGACCATACAACGCCTCAAACAGAGCCATTCCGATAGTCACCTGGTAGCTGTTGTTGTACGAAAACTCAACCAACGACAAAAAATCCTGCCAGCCACCGCTGAAATCCATCACCACTGCTCGCAACATATCCTCTAAAGTCTGGATAGTCCGCTCAGACTGTCCGTATGTCTGTGGGTGATAGGCCGTACTCATAGCCAATCTCGAACCCATCGCTACTTGCAGACTCTTCCAAAAGCGAGAAGTGAACCTCGGATCTCTATCGGACACTATCAAAACCGGAACTCCATGCAATCTAACCACATGGTCGATGTACAATTTCACCATTTTCTTCATCGAACACCTCACATCATAGGGAATGAAATGGGCTGACTTCGAAAGTCAATCAATCACAACCCAAATCGCATCGCATCCCCTATTAGATCGAGGTAGGTGAGTCACGAAATCCATGGTGATGTGCTCCCAATTCCATTGGGGCACCTCCAAACTCTACAGCAAACCACCAGGTCTCATTCTCTCGGTGTGAGACCTGGATTTGTTAATTACGATTGATTGTTGGAATTGATCGGTTTCCTAGACATTTTGGTGGTTTAGAATCTCTGTTTCGATGAGGAGTAGAAGTTTTTGGGTCGATTTCCCTCTGTAGAACAATTCTGGAGATTTCGTAATTTTGAGTTTAGAGGTATCTGCTGGTAGCAGCTTTGATGACGTCATGCTTTATGTTGGCATCGAAGTCGCTGACGTAAGCTTTGCTGTTGGTGGTTAGCGCGTTTTGTATCACGGGGGATTGATACGCTGTCGTATTGAGGTTGGCAAGGGCTGTCAGCAGGTGGTGTTGTTAGAGTAGCGTTGTGCGAGATCTGGCGACAGCAACGCTTACATGGATTCAGCAGGAGCACGCTATAGGATTTCGAAACGGTGACGTTTTGGGAAGCAACGACTGATTGATAGCTGTCAGAAGATAGTTCCTGTAGCTTTCTACTGGTATTTAGCGAGTTCTGCTACCAGATATGATGACGTTAGTGGAGTGACGTCGTTTGAGTTAGTTGCAATGCTGCGTTTCGATGTTGCGACTGGTACCAGCAGAGAGAAGTAAGTAGCGTTGTGCGAGATCTGGCGACAGCAACGCTTACATGGATTCAGCAGGAGCACGCTATAGGATTTCGAAACGGTGACGTTTTGGGAAGCAACGACTGATTGATAGCTGTCAGAAGATAGTTCCTGTAGCTTTCTACTGGTATTTAGCGAGTTCTGCTACCAGATATGATGACGTTAGTGGAGTGACGTCGTTTGAGTTAGTTGCAATGCTGCGTTTCGATGTTGCGACTGGTACCAGCAGAGAGAAGTATTATGCGTTGCTTTGTTCTTGCGATTGGATACCCAGCTGCTGGTAGTAAGAATTGCGTAACCTAAGTGACGTCGTTTGAGTAAGTTGGCGCGACGCCGTTTTGAGAACCAGCCGTTGGTTTGCTTTGAGATTTGTTTTAGCGTTGTTTGGGAATCAGCAGTTGGTTCCTTGCACCTGCTGGTTCGTTGGTACCTGCTGGTTCGTTGGTACCTGCTGGTTTGGGAGATTGATGCGTCGACCGTTTTTGTCGGTGGATTTTGAGAACATAATTCAGCAGTTGTGGGAATTATATAAGGAAGACTTGATCTTCGAATTGTGATATCAGTTCCCATACTTAGAATATTTCCCGACATTCGACCTCTGTTCTTCGAACCCTTGGCACTGTTCACCGTGAACTTCTCCGGACTTTTCCGTCGTTTCCGGCCACCTTTTTTCTCGATTGAGGTAGCGTTGGAATCCTCTTGAGAAGATCTTTCATCTCGTACCCATTTTGGAAGCTATAGTTGGCTGGATTGAAAGCTCGAAGCTACTGTGTGTTCGCGCGTTGCGTCGTTACAGGTAGCCTTTCGAATTTAGTTGTTGGAATCTTGTTCTAGGCCTTGTTTTAATCTTCCTGTGAGTTGTTTTGGGTAGGTTTGAAGGCTGGTTGTGCAATTGAATTGTTGGCCGTGGGAATTATGAATTGGCTGTGAGAGTTGTTATGTTTCCCTGAAATCTGTGCTTCGTGTATTTTGGCAGATTTGTGCAGGCCGTGACTTGCTTTGTTTCTTGGTGGAATTAAGGTACGGGTTGAGCTTGTAAATTCCAGAGCATGAATGGCTTGAATGAATTGAGATGGCTAAGTGCTGGAGGCCGTGTATTGTTTGCCTTGTGAGGCTGCTGTTTGTAGCATTGGCCATGATTTATGTGTTGTATATGTGCTGTTGGTATTGTTGTTGTGCATATGATTATATGCTTGTTATTTCCAGCATGTGCATACACGCATTTGCATTTCTTTCCAGCTCTTGCAGCCATTGTTGCCTTGTTGTTGCTGTTCTATGCTACCAGGATGCGAGGGCGAGCGGCAATACCGCACTCTCATCTCCCTGCTGGTTTGTGTTAGCCCCTATGCGCCGAGTGGCTAACTACCACAGTGCATAGGTTGGGCAACAGCAGGTGGAGTGATTGATGCACCTGGAATTGGTGAGCGAGTAGGGGTGAGTGGGTAACTCCCATATGTCCTACACTCACAGTAGCCACTTATCCGTTGTTGCAGATTCGTTTGAGCTTTGCTTTGACTTCATTTCCGGTTGGAGTCCTTTGGTGTTGTTCAGCATCTCATACATAGCATCTGCATTTTATTCTTGCTGTTTTCTGCTGATTTATAGTTGCTCTCCGTACTGGGGTTTGACCCCATGTCCCTCTGGGGCTTGGTTTGTTTCCTTGTTTATGTTGTTTTCAGGAAACCAAGGTTTTACAGCTGGTCGTGGCTTTAACCGAGCTGGCGGAGCCCCAGGAGGTGGTTGAGTGTCCCAGTAGCGTATAGCATATATGTATGTATCATTCTGGTAGCCAGGGAGATGCCATATGCTTCGTTGTTGTATTTCCTTGTGGATTCTGATACATGTTTACTTGTATTGATGCTATACTTGTTTTGATTGGTTTAGTAAGCTGGGAACTTATTTTAAGTATCGTCATATTTTAAATTATATGTTTTAAACCGTCAGGCCTAAAAGCGAAAATTTTACCCACTTTTTGATAAGCTTCCGCGTGTGTTTGGGTTTTACTCTGTTGTGAGCACGAGGCCTGACACTCGGCCTTGACCTGTTGACAATTCAGAAATCTAGCGACAAAAGCCAAAATGTCGCTCTTCATACCTGCCCACCAGTAGTGAGACTTCAAGGCATGATACATCTTTCTCTCGCCGGGATGTACACTGTACCGGCTACAATGCGCATCATTCAGAAGGGTCTCCTTCAAGTCAATCAAGTTTGGAACCACTAACCTTCCTCTAAATCTCAGACACCCATCGGAAGAAACAGAGAAGTCATCGGACTAACCGCTTTGGGCCTTAATCTTCAACTCATGAACATAGGGATCAGTCCGCTGTGCCTCTCGAATGGCACTCACAATCTGTGGTTCTACCTGAATCGAGGAAACCGTAAATTACTGATCACCCGGCTGAAAACGCCACCCAGAAGTACTCAACTGCTCATAGACTTTAGAGACACTCAAAGAGGAAAGCATCGCAGGCTGGGTTTTCCTACTCAATGCGTCAGCAACTGAGTTCATCCGCCCAGACTGATACTGAATCTCACAGTTAAAGTCCTTGAGCAACTCCATCCATCGTCGTTGTCTCATATTCAGATCGGACTACGTGAAGATATATTTCAGGCTCTTGTGGTCGGTGTACACCACAAATTCTTCACCATAAAGATAATGTCGCCAAATTTTCAAGGCAAACACTATCGCAGCCAACTCTAAGTCATGAACAGGGTACCTCATCTCGTGAGGCTTCAACTATCGAGACTCATAGGCAATCACGTACCCGTTCTGCATCAGAACACATCCCAAACCATTAAGAGAAGCATCGGAGCACACAACGAATCCTCCGGATCCAGACGGTAAAGCCAAAACAGGAGCAGTCGTCAACTTCTCCTTCAACGTCTGAAAGCTGTACTCGCACTCATCAGTCCACACAAATCACTTATCCTTCTGAGTCAACTGCGTCAAAGGATTGGCTATTGAAGAGAACTTCTCGATAAAACGCATGTAATATCCAGCCAATCCCAAGAAACTGTGGATCTTGGAAACGTTTCTAGGTCTCTCCCAGTTCAAAAATGCTTCGACCTTACTCGGATCCACCGAAATCCCCTGTGCTGAAATTATATGACCCAAAAAGATAATCCGATCAAGCCAAAATTCACACTTCCTGAACTTGGCGTAAAGCTGCGAGTCTCTTAATCTCTGCAACACTAGTCTCAGATGCTCCTTATGCTCTCTCAAGATCTTCGAGTACACCAGGATGTCATCTATGAAGACGATCACGAACCGATCGATATACTCACTGAAGACGCGATTCATCAAATCCATGAACACAGCTGGGCCATTTGTCAACCCAAACGGCATGACCAGAAACTCATAATGCCTGTATCGAGTCTGAAAAGCTGTATTCGCAACGTCAGCGTCTCTAATCTGCAACTGGTGATCACCAGAGCGCAAGCCAATCTTCGAGTAAATGACCGATCCCTGCAGCTGATCGAACAAGTCATCAATCCTCGGCAAAGGATACTTGTTCTTCACCATCGCTTTATTCAACTGCCGAAAGTCCATGCACATCCTCATAGATCCATCCTTCTTCTTCACAAAAAGAATCGGAGATCCCCAAGGCGACATGCTCGGTCGAATGAAGCCTTTCTACAATATATCTCTCATCTGATCCTCCAACTCCTTCAACTCTGCGAGCGCCAACTGGTAAGGGGCTCTAGAAATCGGGGCAGTACCGGGCACCAGCTCGATGCTGAAGTCGACCTCACGTCTTGGAGGGAATCCAGGAATCTCATCCAGAAACACGTCGGGAAACTCTCGAACGACCGGAATATTACTCAACTACAATCGAGGCTCTTGGGAACTATCAACCGCGTAGATCATGAATCCCGCATTACCTAGCGATAGCAGGCTAAACATCTCCATGGCAGAAACTAGAGGAATCTTCAAGCGCGAATCAGCACCGTAGAAATCTCACTTCTCACTGAGTCAGGGCGAAACCTCACCACACCATGAAAACAATCAACCTTATCCTTATAACTAGATAACACATCCATTCCAAAGATGCAATCAAAATATCTGATTCCCAAAACAATCAGATTGGAAACCAAAACATGCTCATCAAACCTAATCAGGAAATCAATCACCGCCTCTCGAGACCACAAACTCACACCAGCAGGGGTAGACACGGAAACAACATCACACAATGGGGAAGAACTCAACCCATGCTCAAACACAAAACTCAGATATGAAAGAGTGTGATGCACCAGTGTAAAATAAAACTCGAGCAGGAAAATCGAAAATAAAGCATGTACCTCCAATCACCATTCTAGGAGTCTCCTCAGCCTGCTATCTAGTAAAGGCGTGCGCCTGAGCCTGTTGGGGCATCTCGAACTGAGGTCTCTGCGGTCCTCCAAACCTAGACGGTCCACTAGGCTGAAATCCAGAGCGCTGGGTAGGAGCAGGAAACTGCGGTCTCTGAGAAGAACCACCAATTGAACCCTGCTGTGAAGGAACTGAAGTCTGTCCCCTCAACATCGGACAAGCTCTCCGAAAATGCCCCGGCTGTCCACAGTTGTTTCAAGTTCCCTAAACTCCACGACACTGCGAAGTGGGATGCCTCCCTCCGCACTGTCCACAAAAACCACCGCCAGAACCACTACCAGATCCACTGCCAGAACCAGAGCTCATGGAACTAGAGGAACTTGAGTTGCCCTTCTTCATGAACTGTTTTCCTCGAGGTTGGAACTGCTGGCGACTCGACTGCTGTGACCCTTGAGGAGACTGATACGACTGCGACACCTCCTACACCGGCTGAGAAGCTCGCCCCGTCGTCTGATGCCCCAGAGCCTCGGGATCCATCAAACTCTCCTCAATATCAACCGCATTGTTCACAGCCTCCATAAAGGTCGCCGAGGACCCAGACAACACCATCCGGTAAAGATCAGGTCTCAAGCCCTTCAAAAATTTGTTCCTCTTTGTTCGCTCTTGGTTCGCTACATGCGGCATGTACACCAGGAGCGTAGAAAACCGCCTCGCATACTCGGCCACACGCATATCACCCTGCTTCAGGTTATCAAACTCACGCTCTCTGCTGGCGAAGTAGGACTCCGGAGTTTACTCCTACCGAAATGCCTCACAGAAACTCTCCCAAATGATCACCGCCCCACTATCACGAAGCATCCTAGAAGTACCTCTCCACCAGCGCTGCACATCATCCCGCAACTGCAGCACTGCCAACTTCAGTCTCTTATCAGGAGCGTACTCCAAGGTATCGAATAACTCCTCCATCTGGACTAGCCATGCCTCAGCTCAAATCTAGAGGTAAGATCTCAAAGCAGATATACATCAAGGCAAATACTCATCACATAAGTCACAGAGTCAATCAAAATCAAATCAAAACTATGTGCCTAGACTCGAGTGTGATCAAAAGAAATCGATCTTATCCCAGTTTAAGCTCTGATACCAAAAATGTCAGGCCCCGTGCTACTTACTCACAAGTAACACTTAATAAACGCATAAACACGGAAGTTAAATATCAGGGCTTAAAAATTTTTCGAAATACTTTGGACCTGAATTTAAAATCATACATTCAAAATATCAATAATGAAAATACAAGTTATCTCCAACTTATAAAATCAGGTAACAATATACATCAAATCCAAGACTGATCCCATACATAAAAACACGGGGCATCCCCCGGTTCAATACATATCATAAATATAACTGGGATTCATGGAAAAGGGGATCGACCAGCTGAACCTCCACTCTGTCCAGCCTGGCTGCCTAAAGATCTGCAATTGGGTAACGCGGACCCAGCAATACAAAGCAGGAAAAAAAATACGAGGTCAAGCCTCAGTACTAAGAGCTATCAAGATACACAGCAACTCATAAACATGCAGTATCTAAAGTCATGAGATGCATGAGGCTATCAAGGAAATCGAGTATCAAGACTAGTAAGTCAACTGGCAAATCCAAACAGTCGAGCCTCTAAACCCACATAGTAAGTCAACTGGTGGAATCATCGGTCCGTGATCTTCAGGGCCCGTCAGCCCATCACAACTCGGTAGTAGACACTCAAATCCGTTAGTCACCACTCCGATGATAGCGTTGGACCTTTTTCGGCACAACACATCAGTTGTCCAGTCACAACGTGGCTCTAATCTCGGGTCATCAATCGATTAATCTAGCTCAAGATGTATGCATGAATGCCAAGAAATTCATATCTGATTTCTACAAGCATAACACATAAAAACAGCTAATACAAATCAGTAATTCAAGCAGTTCACATAATACACAGATTCACAGAGCCAATCTCAAGACTCAAATACTCGCAGGCTATGCTCGAAGCTGTTAACTTCACGCTCAATCGTACCTTCAACAGCTGAATTCTACCTCACAGATTTGAAATGGGGCACGGCAATCACCACCCTTGGCAACAGACTTCTCTGGAACTCAAATCTTTACAAAGCATCTCATACTTAGTTCATGTCTAACTCGGATCTGAACCTCAAAATATATAATTCCTACTATCAAGAACTCGGATCCAGTTATACTTCTAAACAAAGCACTAGTAGTCGCTACGGACTAAAATCAGTAGGAAATCCTTACCCAAAAGTCGAGACCCGCTGAAGAACTATTGGGTTCCACTGGACAGATAATTCGAGCAACTTCGCGATCCTCTCCAAGGTTTTTCTACAGCCTCAACTAGGCATCAATCTAAAGAACAAGTCTCAGGGATTCCAGCGCCACCAAAATCACTCAAATCATCGGCGGAGAACTGCAGAAATCTAAGGAATATATGCTCGGGTGAACAGTAGCTCAACGAGGGTTTGAAAGTTGGAGATAAGAAATATCGGGTTCTCAATAATTCTAAGTGTCGATCAACACTTCTATATATATCTCTCAAATCCAACGTCTGCTGTTCTCAAAATAATCAGTCGACGTGAAGAGTAGAAATCTGCTAGCAGAACCAGTCGTTGCTCACAACGAAATCCAGACGCAACAACCAGACGACGTATTCTCAAAAGAAACATCCCAAAACGACACCATTGCAACTAACTCAAATGACGTCGCAGAGCTTCACCAGCTGGTAACATCTATCGCTTGAAATTCAACCAAAAGCTGGTAGCAGATCTCTCCAAATAAACATCATCGACTGGTTACGCAAAATCACTCAAAACAACGACACGTCAACTAATCCAAACGACGCCGTAAAGGTTACGTCAGCATCGCTACCACCAGCTGGTCATCCAGTCGCAACACATTCCTCACAACAATTCTCTTGCGGCTGGTACCAGACGCCACACTCAAAATGCAGCGTTTCAAATTATCGAAACGACGTCGCTTTACCTCCTCGACTGGTTCTTCAAACCATCAGCTGATCGCTCCTCTTCTCGCGCATCTGCTGATCCAGTAGTCAATACTCAAAACGTTGACTAACACGTGTCGCCCTATCGTTCACTCTCGCGCTAAAAGCAACGCCTGCCAGCAGCAACCTCTAAGATCGAAACGACAACGTATCCTCCTTTCCGCTACAGTAACTAATTGCAACGCGCATCGACTGATTCCAATTCCCACCAGCTGCAAGCTACAGTACCGTTGACCCGCGTTCACTTCCTAAATTGCTACGACTGGCTACAATACTTAGAGAAATTTAGTAATTCAAATCTCGTGACTAATCCTTCCAAAATTTTATTAATCACAATAAAATTTCTCAATCCTCACAGTAACCAACCTGGACATACCTCAAATAAATGTACTAAAAAACCAAATAAGAACAACAGAAAGCATCAAAAGGATAAGATTAATGAATTGATAGACGACATTTCTAGTGATACAAGCACATCTACAAAAGACGTAACAGAATCTGAATATGAAAGACCTTCAAAAGGCATCTGCCATTTATGCGTAATTTCAAAAGATAAAAGAGAAGCCATTCTCGATTTAGTGCAACAAATTCCAGATCAAGAAATTCAAAAACAATATCTCAATAAATTAAAAGACTTGATAATAGATGAAGCAAGTTAAAAAGAGATCCTGTGAAAGAACATTTTAGTTTAAGCACTTTGTTTGATAAATATCCTCAACAGAGTATTCTCAAACAAATAAGTACAAAAGATTTACAAACTGAAATCAATATACTTAAAAATCAAGTTAATCAGCTTCAAAAGGATCTCTTTTCCCTAAGAGAAAAGGATTTAGAACTAGAAACAAAATTTTACTCCTCAACCCTGATCCTATTGAAGAAATCAATATCAACAATCTCAATGAAGCATCTACAAGCAATTTTATTAACACAATTAAAAAAATTGATTTTCAAAAATGGTACATCAATATTAATTTAGTAATCAAAGATTTCAAAATAGCCCTTCTCGACTCTGGAGCTTATCCGTTTCAAGTCAACAGTAAAGCTGTTTTTTCCAAAATACATGGTAGACATATTCAGTTCCCATTCATAACACCTGTCAAACAAAAATAAATATTATTATTGCAAAAATCTCCAATATTTAAACAAATAAGCATTATACATAATAAAAACCAACTTATTAATTCTTTAAAGGAAGAAATTTCTTATCTTCAAATTGATGAACAATTAAAAAATCCAACTGTTAAACAAAAAATATTTGAAATATAACTTTACATAACTAATCAAATATGCAGTGATCTCCCAAATGCCTTCTAGGATCGCAATAGTAATATCGTAACTCTTCCTTATGAAAAAGATTTCAATGAAAGAAATATCCCTACAAAATCTCGACCTATCCAAATGAATCAAGAATTCTTACACCATTGCCAAAAATAAATCCAAGACCTCCTATCTAAAAACTTAATAAGACCATCAAAATCACCTTGGAGCTGCTCAGCATTTTATGTAGTCAAACAAGCTGAACTAGAAAGAGGTGTTCCAAAACTCGTTATAAATTACAAACAATTAAACAAGGTACTCCAATGGATCAGATATTCTATTCTAAATAAAAGGGATCTTATCAACCGATTACATTCTGCCAAAATATTTTCGAAATTTGATCTCAAATCTGGTTTCTGGCAAATCCAAATTGCTGAACCTGATCGTTACAAAACAGCATTCACAGTCCCGTTTGGACATTACGAATGGAATGTAATGGCATTCGGCCTAAAAAATGCTCCCTCTGAATTTCAAAGAATCATGAATGATATCTTCAATACTTACAGCTCTTTCAGTATTGTCTACATAGAATATATACTCATATTTTCGGATAATTTAGATCAACACTTCAAACATCTAAGACATTTCCTCCAAATCATCAAACAAAATGGATTAGTCCTATCCCAAAAGAAAATGAAATTATTCCAAACCTCAATTCCCTTACCAGATCAAAGATAAAAATCAACTTCAAAGATTTTTAGGATGTTTAATGTGAGGATTGAGATTCGGAAATTAGTGATTAATCTAGTAATAAGATTTGGTTTGGGATTAGTCACGGGAGTTGTGGATTTTCAAATATCAGATTTTTGAATTTTGTCGAATCTAGTTGGTGATTTTCAGATTTGACATAGAATTTTTCAGCTTTGATTCGCTGGTTTCTATCAAATGAGATCTGAGTAGTCGAGCGTGGCGCGAGGAGTGATGCATCGTCGTTTCGCAATTGCAGATTTCTCACCTAGTGGATGAAATCTGTTCAGTAGCAGGACCAGATGTCAATGCGGGTCAACGGTGCTGTTTAGGGAGCGAACACTGATGTGAGAGTTAGCACAGAGATACAACGTGTTAGTCAACGTTTCTGGGTTGACAGCTGGTGTTAGCACTAGAATCTGATGAGAGATCTGGATGAGCGTGAGCAGCAGTGAGTGCTGAGATCTGTTTCATACGTGATGCAGTGCGACGTCGTTTTGCTTGTGCGAGCAGGAACCTTGGTACGTCGTCGTTTTGAGTAGTTACGCTTGTGTTTAGCGTTAGCGTTGAGAACTCATATTTGAGTTAACGCTGGGATAAGATTTGAGGAATTGTGCCTTAGTGCTAAGATCTGATGCAGAGATCTGGTTATGTCAGCGCTGACTTCCACTGTAGGCTTTGACTCGAAGATTTAAATGCAAGAGCTGATTAGCACTTAGTGTATTTCGAACCCGACATTTCTTATCGTCTTCCCCAGTGAAACCCTCGATAGTTACTGTTCATCAAACACTATTTCTCCGATTTACCGTCGATTTCTGCCGTAGTTTGGAGCAAGGTGGGTGGCGCTGAAATCGTCTCCCTTAGCCATTTCGATTGTTACCAGTTAGGCGACCTGAGTCGACGCGTAGGAGGAGCACGAAGGAATTTCAGTGTTCGTGAATTTCTGCGATAGCTGACCTGAGAGTTCTTTAGCTCGTTTGATTTTTTGGGTAAGTGTTTCCTTACTGTTTCAAGCTTAGTTCTAGATGTTAGAACCTACGGTGGCAGGTAGAACCAGGTTTGAGTTCTGACCGTAGGCAGTAAGGTATAGAATTTTAGACTTGAGTTGAATTGTGAGGTGTCATGACAGATTTGAGCTCCTAGACAGTTCCTGCTTTGTTTGTCGAGACCAGCGAGGAAGAATATTTGAGCAGGCTGAGGTTGCCGTGCCCTGGTGAGATCTGTTGAGGTAGAATCTGATATTTGAGGTACGAATTGAGCTTCTGATTACAGCTTGGGCATAAGAGTGTAGTATTTTGGAGCATGGGTATTTTGTGCTTTACGTGAAAAAGATTTGGCTCATTGCTTGCATTATGCGTTCTGTTTTACGTGTATTATGCATGTGTAAATCAGATATGAATTTCTTGGCATACATGCATACATATTGAGCCTGTTGATCGATTGAAACCTGATTGAGAGCCACGTTGTGATCGGCAGACAGATGTGTCATGCCTGAAAGGTCAAACTCTATCATCGGAGTGGTGATCGACAGACTTGTCGTGTCCGAATACCACCGAGCTGTGATGGTTAATTGAGTGGCCATACCTGAATATCACGGACCGATGATTTCCACTAGCTGATTGGCTGGGCGTGGTATAGAGGCTCGCCTTTGATTTGTCAGCTGACTCGTTGGCCTAGATGACCGATTCTTTGACAGCCGTTATGCATTCATGTTTTGATTTACTGCATGTTTATGAGTTTCTGTTGTCTTAGTGCTCTTCGTACTGAGGTTTGACCTCTTATTTCTTTTCCTGCTTTTGTGTTCTAGGGCCTGTGTTGCCCAAATGCAAGAGTTGCAGGTAATCTGGATGGGCAGAGTGGAGCTTCAGTTAGTAGATCCCCGCTTGGTTGAGTCCCAGTGTCTTTGTATTATGTATCGATCCAGGGGATTCCCTGAGTTTCTATGTATTTTGGGGATCTGTTATTTGATTTTATTTGATTACCTGTCTGTTGTTTGAATTGATAAATCCTATTTTGAGTATGAATATTTTAAATGAATGTTTTATTGTTCAGGCCCAAATATTTGAAAAATTTTTATGCCCTATTTTATGATTACGCGATTATGTGCTTAATTGTGCTGTTAATCTTTGTGGTTTGGCACGGGGCTTGACCATTGTTTGTATCATAGCTTAAACTAGGAAAAGCTCGTTTTCCTCTGGTCACACTCGAGTGTAGGCACAGAGTTTGGATTTGATTTCTTGCTTGACTCTATGACTTGTGTGATTTGATATCTGTATTTGTAATACCTGTTGTTAGTCTTACCTTGAGATTTGATTAGATGCCGCCGAGGAGAGGTAGAGGTAGGACTGCCAGACGTACCGCTGAGGAGTCTAGAGCCTCGGAGAGTGACGAGGATGTGCAGCAGAGTGTCCCTCCACGTCGTCGAGAGAGACAGGCAGAGGTGGAGGATGTGATGAGATAGATAGGTGAGATGGAGTTAGTCTTGTCCCGAGGACGAATCCCCCTACTGAAGTTGGCCGTTTTATAGTTGAGAGAGCATGCTCAACGTTGGTGGAAGGGTGCTTCCAGAGTGATGAGAGAGACCGGAGTCTTGGTTTCTTGGGAGAGCTTCTGTGCAGCGTTTCGACAGAAGTATACCCCAGAGTCGTACTTGAATAATCGAGCGAGGGAGTTCGAAAATATGAAGCAAGGTAATTTGAAGGTTGCTGAGTATGCCAGAAAGTTTTCCTCACTTCTGGCGTATGTCCCTCACGTTGCTAGCCACGAGCGAACAAAGAGGAACAAGTTCATCAAGGGATTGAGGCCGGAGTTGTTTCAGTTGGTGTTGGCTGGTCCACCATCGACTTACGCGGAGGCCGTGGATCGAGAAGTTGATATCGTGGAGAGTTTGTTGGATGCGCCGACGCAGATTCCATTGACATTAGGACGAGGTTCCTATCCTGCGCCTGAAGGGATGAATACTTCTCAATCTCCTCAGACTTCACAGCAATTGAACCGTCAGAGGTTCAGGCCTCGTGGGAAGCAGTTCAAGAAGAAGTCGAATTCGAGTTCCTCTGGTTCTGTGAGCTCTGGTGGCAGTGGATCAGGAGGAGTGTCTTGTGGACAGTGTGTTGGTAAGCACATGAATTCGCAATGCCGTGGAGTTCAGGGGACTTGCCACAGCTGTGGGCAGCCTGGACACTTTCTGAGTGTGTGTCCTTTGTTGAGGGGACAGTCTTCGGTTCCTTCGCAGCAAGGTTCGGCTGGTGGTTCTTCGCAGAGGCCGCTACCTCCTGCCCGGACCCAACGATCTGGTTCCAACCCCATGAACCGTCTAGGTTTGGAGGACCTTCGAGACCTCAGTTTCAGATACCGCGGCAGGCCCAGGTGAATGCCTTATCGAGGGAGCAGGATGATGAGATACCTGGTGGATTTATCGCAGGTACATGCTCTATCTCTGATTTTCCTGCGAGGGTTTTATTTGATACAAGAGCATCACACTCCTTTGTTTCTGCTTGGTTTGTGCATGAGTGTGGGTTGAGAGTTACCCCACTGTGTGATGTTGTATCTATGTCCACTCCTGCTGGAGTGTGGTTGTTTCCCATGAGATTGTGGTGGACTGTTTGATTCGGTTTGATCAGAATGTGATAGTGGCGAATTTGATTGATGAGGGATTTTGATTGCATCTTGGGAATGGATGTGCTGTCCGAGTATAGGGCGACTGTTGACTGTTTCCATGGTGTGGTGAGATTTCGCCCTGTGCCGAGAGAGAAGTGGGATTTTTACGGTGCTGACTCGCGCTCAAAGATTCCACTTGTGTCCGCCATGGATATGTTTTGTCAGGCCCCGTGCTAATTAACAAGGATTAATAGAACAATAAAGCACATAATCGTGGAAGCATAAAATAGGGCTAAAAATTTTCGAAATAAAGTTGGGCCTGAAACAATTCATATCTTCAAATTAGTTAGTGTTGGTCCCTTTGAAATTAAAGGATCACTAAGAGATCAGCAGCAAGAGCGCTTTGTTAAAAACCTTTCAAAATTTTGCTCGCTGCTGATACTTGAGCTGCAATAGCTCGTTGTTCTTGAACAAATAAAATGACCAGAGCACCGGAGACAGATCTGGTATGATTTAAAAAACATGCGGAAAATGCCAGAACTGAATCCTATATTTTAAAACAACTCAAACAGATTTATGTACAACATAAATCTGTTCAAGACTTGTGCTTGTGTGCTGCTGAAATATGATGCTAAGTAAATAGTATGGTGAAATGTGTGCGTGCTGATTTATGCGTGTATGCGTGCTAACGTAAATACTTAATGAATAACATAACACGATACACAATGTTTGTTTATGGAAGTTCGGATATAAACATCCTACATCTCCCCTTCTTCCACCTCGGAAGGCTCCACTAGAAGATTTGATCTTACAACTGCATGTACAGACCCAATCCCACAGCCAGCAGCTGTGAGAACTCCTAGACTCCACAAATGCACAACAGCCTCAACTGTGTGACTGACTACATACACAAGAGTTTTACGTCTTCATGCTTGGACGGGAACTGTAAATTGTCGTTTTCTCCATTTGAATTACGCTCAGCAGTTGACATCCAGCTTTGATAACTCTTCATAAATTGTCAACTGCTTCGCTGCTGATTCATGTCTACTACTGCTTTGCGCTTCTGCTGAATTCTTTGTCGTCTGGATATGCAAAGCACTGTAGCCTTCGACTGGATCCACTGTAGCTCTCGACTGGATAAATCTTGCGACTGGATGCAAAGCAACAGTTGGTTCATTGAGACTCTCGATTGGATGTGCTGTTGCTTGCGTCTGGATGTCCAGCTGGTGTTAAACATATGCTTCCAGCTGATTGTCCAGTCGTTGGTTTCAAATGCTTGCGACTGGATTTCCCAACGACTGGTAGATCAAATGATGTCGTATCAACTTATTCAAACGACATCGTTTGCTATGCATCCTCGACTGGTTAAATATAACGCTGAAGCTCTCGTCTGGATGTACTGTAGCTGCCTGCTGGTTTCTTGCGACTGCTGGTTATCAACGCAAACTCTTCCTGCTGAATCTTTAGCGCAAGAGCAAAACGCTTCGTATCAACTTATGTAAACGACATCGTTTTGCTAACTCCAAATAGCATCTGCTGGTTGCACTGTAGCTTGCGACTGAATATCTCCTCTACGACGTCGCTTCCTCTTGCGTCTGGATGCAAGCTACCTGCTGATTCTTGCGTCTGGATGACGTCACTAATGACGTCATCAACAACTAATCCAACTGCTGAATCTCAACACGACGTCACATCGTCTTTTGCGCTTCGCTTCGTCTGCTGATAGCCAACTGCTGATTCTGATGACATCAAGGCTGATGTCATCACAGCTCATTCAATATCTAGCGCAACTCTTCTCATCTGCTGAATCTTCCTGCTGATCACTGTAGCTCTTGCTGAATGATGACGTCACTGCTGATGTCATCTACACTTTGTGCTCCAGCTGATCTTCTTCAATGCTCCAGCTCCAGCTTGTGATTCTTCTTCTTCTTCTTGCTTCCTGAAAAGCGACTGTTGATAGATTCATCAACAGTACTTATAATCGCTACTGCTAACAGATTCGTCAACAGTAACTTTGCGCATCTTCTTCTTCGATAGCTTTCTCCAGCGCGCTTCTCTTTATCTCTGGTTCACTTTATTTCTTTAGCGCTTGCAGCTGGTACATCGTTCCAGCTGGTTCATGGCCGCCGCCTGATTACGAACAACTGAATTAACTCTGGACGTCTCCATTGCTAAAGCAACTGCCGATTCTATGAACACCAAACCATCTGCTGATTGATAATATCGTGAACCAACTGCTGGACATATTTATCAGCTTTTCTTCTTTGCGCAATAAGCTTCTTCCTGCTGATATTCATCTTCGTTCCTGAAATCTGTGCACTTAAGTAGAATTGTTAGAATCACAATAATAGGTTTTGTGTAATTCAAAACTTAATTAGGATCTGTCAAAACAGATCCAACAATCTCTCCCTTTTTGATTTATACAAAACCTTAAATGAACAATGCATGTTCTAACAATTCTCTCCCTTTTTGTGGGAATCAAAAAGAGTTCGAATCTACTGGTCTTCCCATTTTAAAACAAAAGCTCTCCCTTCACTGTTTCAACAAAACAACGAAACAGCAGGAGTTTTAACTTTGAAAAACAAAAAACAGCATTTGGAAGCACCATATGCAACAATATATGATTTTGAAAACAGGAGCTGATGCATTTGCTCAAATTAACAAAGACAGTGACGCCACTCTCCCTGTCTTTTATAATTTGAGATCAAATCATTTTAAAACTTCAAAATTTTGCATCAGCTGGAATCCGCAAAAACAGAACAATTGAACACAAATCAGAGCATACAGATATTTCAAATAACATGTGCTACTTAGTTACTCAAAATTATGAAGAGCCAGTACAGAGAACAGCTCAGATTTTTCCTTCTTCTATCTCGCCCCATGTGCTTGTCACTGAGCCTCGCTCCAAGTGATCTTATAGCACAACGAAAATAGAAGCTTGGCATCTGCCCGAGACTCGCGCATCCCGACAGTTCATCAAGCGAAAAACCGGTTCTATATAAAAACAGATCTGGCCTTCATAAAATAAGTTTCTCAAAACAGTTTAAAACATTTAAATCATAGCACATGTGTTTTTAAAATTAGTGCTCATTAAAAAACAAACCTGCTCTAATACCACTTGTTGGTCCCTTTGAAATTAAAGGATCACTAAGAGATCAGCAGCAAGAGCGCTTTGTTAAAAACCTTTCAAAATTTTGCTCGCTGCTGATACTTGAGCTGCAATAGCTCGTTCTTCTTGAACAAATACAATGACCAGAGCACCGGAGACAGATCTGGTATGATTTAAAAAACATGCGGAAAATGCCAGAACTGAATCCTATATTTTAAAACAACTCAAACAGATTTATGTACAACATAAATCTGTTCAAGACTTGTGCTTGTGTGCTGCTGAAATATGATGCTAAGTAAATAGTCTGCTGAAATGCGTGCGTGCTGATTTATGCGTGTATGCGTGCTAACGTAAATACTTAATGAATAACAGAACACGATACACAATGTTTGTTTATGGAAGTTCGGATATAAACATCCTACATCTCCCCTTCTTCCACCTCGGAAGGCTCCACTAGAAGATTTGATCTTACAACTGCGTGTACAGACCCAATCCCACAGCCAGCAGCTGTGAGAACTCCTAGACTCCTCAAATGCACAAACAGCCGCAGCTGTGTGACTGACTACATACACAAGAGTTTTACGTCTTCATGCTTGGACGGGAACTGTAAACATATTTCGAGATTCATTCACAAACAGATGTGAATGAATCCGGGTGTGTGAGATTGATACATTGTAGCTCTCAAACTCTCTGTTTTTCTCACACACGAGGGACATGCTCTAACAAGCTAATCTAGACTCAGCAATCAACACTCGTGAAAAGCTCTTCTCTAATGGCGGTCGATTGCTTCGTCTATCTCTTCTTTTTCCCTCTATTGGTGCACTGTGCAATTGACTAGTTCTCTGCTATATCTTCACAGTGACCAATTTCACGAACACTCCAACACTTCTTCAATGGCGCTGCCTTTGTATATAAAGCCTCTGTAGAATTTCTTCCCGTTGGAAAGCTTCCAAAACTATTCAGCTGCTTCAGATGGCTATCTTGTCTTCTTTCCATTTTAGTGCAACGCTCCTCTGTAAAGTACCGACAAGGGAACAATACTTGCGTCCTTTTCTTTTGCAGGCTTCTGTCGCTTTCTCCATTTGAATTGAGCTCAGCAGTTGACATCCAGCTTTGATAATTCTTCGTAAGTTGTCAACTGCTTCGTTGCTGATTTATCACCACGACTGCTGCACTTTGCTACTTCTTCAATTCTTTGCGCCTGGGAACCAAGTCGACTGAATATGCAAAGCTTGCGACTGGTTGAGTGGCAACAGCTGATTCATATGAGCTCTCGACTGGATGCTGCTGTTGCTTGCGACTGGATCTTGCGACTGGTGAACAACGCAAACTCTTCCTGCTGAATCTTTAGCGCAAGAGCAAAACGCTGTCGTATCAACTTATGTAAACGACATCGTTTTGCTAACTCCAAATAGCATCTGCTGGTTGCACTGTAGCTTGCGACTGAATATCTCCTCTACGACGTCGCTTCCTCTTGCGTCTGGATGCAAGCTACCTGCTGATTCTTGCGTCTGGATGACGTCACTGATGACGTCATCAACAACTAATCCAACTGCTGAATCTCAACACTGCTTGTTCTAACTCAAATCGATGATCAGTAAAGTATGTAAGACAAGCTCAGCAAGCCACTGACTTTGCTGAACCTGAAACCGTTTACTTCAACCATCTCGCGCAAAACCTTATACCAGCTGGCAGCAAAGGTGATTCCTATTAACCCGAATTCCCTAAGCTTTACATTATCTACTGATAAATCACCAATAAGATCTGATAATCAGTGATTAAAACCATACCTCAAATCAGTGATAATCTGCACTGAAGCCCGAACAGCTTGTATTATCAGCTTGGCACAAATTCTTGGACCAGCACGCATCTAAGCTGTTCTATTCACCAGTAGCTTACCAAGATGATAGATCTCTATTGGTTAATCATTACTCCGATCTGATTAACTCGTTAATTTCTATCTGTTAATTCGCAGTCCTCAAAGATATTTCTTCAACTTAAAGCTTTTTTCTATTCTTTATCCGTCTCTATAGCAAGAGGTGATTCGTGTTTCTTCTTCAATTTAACTCCGATATACTCTCAGTGGCTTTCGAACATCAAATGAGTTTTAATATAGTAAAAAACATGTATGAAAGTGATCTTATTCAGATAAAAGAAAAGCAGTTCAAAGCGAGTTTTACATAAAAGCAGTTTACCGAATGTTTCAGCAGAGAAAATTGTTTAATGATATATGGTAAGGTGACAAAGGAGGAATGATAGAAGTTTCCCTGTCATATATCATAATAGATTTAAAGGAAATATATTTAAAATTCTAAGTGATTTATGGTAAGATAACAGACGGTCAACAAGGGAAGGGTGAGGACGTTGGCTGACGAACCGGTTTGCCCTTCATAAGAATAATAAGTATTATGGGTTGAGGGACCTATATACTCCTTCACATGGTTTGGGATTAATTTCCCATATACTGTATACAGATGATAGCTTGTTCAAGAAACTGACCTAAATAGAGCTTCTGCGCCATGACTCAAAATAAAAGAAAACAGAGAACAGTTACAATCACAGATATTGAGAAAAGTTTATGTTAAAGCTTACCTTCTTTAATACTAGTAAATGTTTTGACGTATGTCCAAGCATGTTCAATTTATGCTTTAAAGTTGCCTCCTTCATCAATTCTCAGTTTATCAGCTTTCGATCTTTTCATTTTCAGTTTACAGCTTATCAGGTTACAATTATTTTATGCATGTAGTTCCTGCCTTCGTTATTTTCAGATTTGATTGCTGAGCCTATAGGCTCACTAGTTTTCAGAAATGCGGGTGACAGGTTTAGAGTTTGCTGGTTGGTGCGACCTGGATCAGATCGTGGGTGTTTACCATGGAACTCACGTTTTCGCGCTAGCACATATTACATATTTTGTTCAGCTTAGATTGATATGGAAATTGTAAAATTTATTTCATATACAGTTCTCTGTAAACTAAATGAAATTATTTTGCAAGGTTTATCTAGTTTCCTCAGATCCTATAAGCCTTGAGTAGTTTTCATTCTAGTCACAATCTGAATTTCCCTTTCAGTTCGTACAGAACTTGTATAAGATATTTCATATACAGTCTCTACAACGCAAGCGAAATCAATTTGTAAATGTTTGTTTGAATTCATATAAGTTTATAAGCTCTGAGCAATTTCCAGTTCGAAATCTGAATTTCTAAATTTCGTAATTTAGGCCAGACGTATTTGGTTAATTTTCTTTTGACCAAGTACGTTAAAGTATAATTCAATTCAAGCCTTCAATTTATTATAATTTAAATTCAAAAAATGTGGTCGTTAAAAAGGCTCTACTAGAAGACTTTGATTTATGCAACAGCTTGTAAAACCCACCTTAGATGGGACTTATCACACTAACCAAACTGAGAGTCCTAGAATCCTAGCTGCAGATTTAATGTCTCTGTAACGCCCCAAAAATCCTTAGGACCATATTTATGCATTTCATAAATCATATGGGCCAAATTGGCAATTTCAAATACTATTAATCTGCTGAATTGTTGATTTCAGCAGGTAATGGTGCGCTGCAGCTGATTTCAGCAGGTAACTCCAAAGAGCAATGCACTAGCTGGTTTAAAATGGATTGTAAAATGTTTTAAGGAGGTAAAATGATTTCTTTTAAAAAGGGTTTGGTGTTTTATAAATTAAAATACTATGAAGGGAATTTTACTAACTTTTAGGAGTGTGTCATGCTTGATTTTACAAGTAGCTTGCCACTAATCCCTTTCATATAAAAACCTGTTTTCAAAGTAAGACTTTTATCATTTGCAAAGAAAAGTTTAAAGTGTTCTTCAAAGGAATTTAAGAAAAGATCGTGCGTT
>KV004588.1:55040-73837 GCA_001598015.1 Dorcoceras hygrometricum
AGTTCTTTACTTCCTTCTGGTTTAAAGTTTATAATTTCTTTTTGAGAATGCCTTGTGTTGTACTAAATATTCTGAGGTAGTTGTATCAAAACAAAATTTCAGAGCTTGTTCCATTTTTAACCAAACGTTATCACACTACGAGATGCATTATGGGCAGATTGATATAATTGTTCTCTTCATTTCCGCATCAGTTCATAATTTGTTCTAGATTTCTTACCCTTGAATATGAAACATTTCAATATACTCGTTTCAACCCAGATAGTTAGTAGCGATCCATTCTACAACGTTTATAACTTTCGGTTTCATTCAATTGAACCCCAAAACTTATGATTATTCCGCTAAGAAAAAGAGGGTCGTTACAGATCTGATCAGCAATGTATCATCTGATCTAACTATTAGGTTTAGAAATTTTAGCTTGGGATTAATCAGATTAGAGTAAATCAGATCGGGTGAGACCTGATCCGGGTGGGACATTTTGGGCACGAGCTGAACTTTGAGGTGAAGCCTAGAAGTCAGATCAGGAATAATCAGTTTAGGAGGGATCAGATCGGGTGTGAGTGGATCAGAGTGCATGATGGTCTATTGTTACGCGTGCTGATAGAGGTATAGCGAGCTGGGCAGTGCATGCTGATTTGAAGAACAGTGCGGGACTTGATCGAGCTGTGCTGGATTGCTCATTTTTTCTCAGCATATCGAGTTGTGTGCTAATCTGGGTGCAAGCTGAGCTGATCTGGTAGCGCTTTGCTAATCTGAGTAGCATTGTGCTGATAGTTAAATCCCGTGTTGATCATGTTGAGATGATATGATGGCATTGTTTCTTTGTGTATCGCGTACTGGATGACACACAAGCCGATCAGATATCGTTGTTCAGTGGTGCCATGCTAATATGATCTGTTGAAACTAAGATGGTTTGTTGTAGATCGTGCTGAACTGGGGTCAGCTTGGAGAAGATCTGTGTGTCTTGAGCTGGGGGTAAGCACAGAGGAGGCCTGATGCTTTAAGCTGGAGTCAGCTTGAAGGAGGTCTCTTGCCCGAGCTGGTGTCATCTAAGAACAGGCCTGAGTATCCCAAAATGTTATCAGCTCGAAACGTGAGCTGAACTGGGGTTACTGTAGATTAAATCAGAGGATCATACCGGGTTATTTCTTTAATTTTCTAGGCCTTATCCTTGTGTGTGGTCGATATAACACAAGCGTTAGATCTTTTTGGAAGCCATTCCATCGTCCTTTTAAGAGAGACAAACTGATATCTTCGAACCCTAAGTACTGTTCATACGAGCTGGTATTATCACGATTTCTTGAGATTGGCTGATCAGCTTTGAGCAAGGGTGGTACCATTAGAAACCTATTACCAAGATCGAATTTTTCCTACCAATAATTAGGCCGTAGGTGTCCGAAGGAGGAAGAATGAATTCATCTTGTGCGTACTATTTTTCGCTTCTTCCAGCTGAAATGCTCATCGGTGCTGGTCCTTGTAGCTGTAAGTTGCATTTCTTGTTCTTCGGTTGATTTAGACCAATATCATTAACTTTTGAGTAGTTTGTTTTTTTTGGGCTAGTTATCGATTTGTTTTAGCTATTTGTAGGTTGTTGAGTGCATCAGATTGGTTTTTGGACTTCCAGTGCAGCTAGCACTCTTGTGGTTTTTGGTGTGATATGTCGAGGAGCATGCACGTTCTGTTCTGAGCTATGTTGGTGTGCGACCTATTCTGCCGTTAATTGTTTTAGGTTGGTAAGCAATATTGAGGTACGGATGGAGCACGTATTTATAGCTTTTGTAGAGTATGATTATGTGCTATGTTCTTGAACGTGTTGTGCTGATTGTCAGCATACATTTTATATATGATTGTGCATCTATATCAGGAATCAAGCATATGTATTCATATTGGGCCCTATTATATATTGATAGCCATTGATCGTATGCTCTGTTTTAAGTTCTACTCTCGTGATATGGTGTTGTGTTACACACTTACGATGGAGTACAATTAATATGCACCGAGTCGCTCTCGTCTCCCAAGATGTAGTGTCCTGGATAGATGGTGGCGAGTGGTTGCTATACACCTTGGATTTTCGTTACGGCCGGTCGGGTGTCCGTATTCGTGTCGAAGATGAGCCACATCTATTTTCCATTGGGCACGCTCGTTTGGCACCCGAATCCCCGACGACGTTGCCACAAGTTGATGATTACCGTTTTGTTTAGCCTCTGGTAATGGTATCCGGGTTTCTTTCCACCAGACATGCATAGCATAACATTTTGCATATTTCATACATAATTCGTCTATTTTTTTATGTTGATCTCCGTACTGAGGTTTTACCCCCTCCCTTTGGGGCTGTTTTGTTCAGTATTTGGATTTCAGGTTATCCAGGTGGATCATCTGTGCCAGGAGGTGCCTCAGCTAGTGGAGTCCCTTAGGAATGGATCGAGTGTCCGCGTTACTATGTATATATATATTATAAAGTCATTTACAGGGGATTCCCTGTGTAGTTGTTGTAGATTATGACTTCATACTGTGTTGTTGATTTTTTTATTTATTTGCATTGTGTTTGGTCTGGGAGATTGGTGTTGTTATTTATTTGGCTTTCAGCATGAATTCTGAGTAGGTTAGCTCTATATGTGTATGTGAGCCGTATTTAAGAGAAGTAGTATCTATATTTTGTGTATTCAATTATTTTAACTCGATGCGTTCAGTTCGTGACAAAAAAGAAAAATTTTAATCACTTTTTAGGCTTTTAATTTTATCATTAATTTCGTGCTTAATTGGTAATTAGGTGCACCAGCCTGAATTTTGGTATCATATCTTAAATTGTTATTGGCTATATGCATATTCTAGATTACTCGAGTCTAGGCACAGTGATTGTTGTTTTTTCATGCGGCTTGACTACGTGCTTTCCTGTTTGAACGTGCTTACCGTGGTGTCTTGTAGATGGCACTTAATAGGCGAGGTAGAGCGGGTAAATAGATTCGTGAGGAATCAGGAGCCTAGAATCGTGAGGATGAGGTGGAGAAGCTGGCTCACCGAGTCGAAGAGATGGAATTGGTTTTTGCTAGGTTTCAGACGATGAACCCCTAAACTTTATCAGGTACCGAGGGAGGAGTAGTGGCCAAAGTCTGGTTGGAACTTATGGAAGGCCTTGACAGGGTCAAATATGATGAGGATCGTATATTTAATCTGGCTACGTTCCAGTTGTGTAACGCCCCAAAATCTATAGGACCACATTTGTTAGCCTTTTTCTTTTAAAGGGTTGTTTTGATATTTGAACATCTAGTTATCGTCTGAGCTGGTTCTTTTACCTAAGCTGATTTCTTTTCTTCCAGCTTAGAAGCACGTCCAGTAGGTTTCCAGAAGGATGAGCCCCAAGAACAACCCCAATCTAGTAGAAATTTTATATAAAATGTTTTTGATGTGAGTTCATTTTTCGATAAAAAAATTATAGTAGTAGATTTCAAAATTTAAATAGGTATAGGGGTTTTTAGTAAATATCGTGGGTTGGTATGGGCCCATGCCTATTTTCGTACTATTTACCTACTACCAATCATACTTCATATAAATGATGTTTCGAGAGCTATAGAGCTCACTTTCAAGTAAACTTCAGTTCTCAAAATACTTAGAAAGCTCGTTAGCTTGTGCTTGTGGTTACATTCAATCGATGTCCTCTGTCCTTCGTGATTCTCCATTCAGACAAGTAAAGATGATTCTTTACTGCATTTGGAAATCATATATATTGTTTCTTTTTTTCCTGTTGTTTGCTTGCCTGATGCATGTGTGAGTTTCAATTTCTATTTCGATTCAGTTCATGTTTACGTTAAGTTAAGGTTTAAAGTAGGAAAGTTATGGGTTCACAGCAGCGATTTTTTAAGTTTCAAGAAAAACTCATCAGTTTGTTTTTCAACAAAAAACAAAGTTGTATTTCAAAACAGTGAGATGTATAGGTTCGAGTTTAAGGATGAACCATAGAAAAAGTTTCTTAGTTCGGGTTGGATGTAGAGTTATGGATATGGCTCTGAACGGATAGGCGGTGCTTTTTTGATCGGGATGTAAGTTCCGTTTGAATAAGCTGTTTAGAGATTGTCTAAGCTGGTACAGTACCCTCCAGCTAAGCTGATTTATCCCCTTTGGTACAGTACCCTCCAGCTGAGCTGGTCTATTTCAAACTGATACAGTATTCTCATAAACATTCAACCTTTTTTGTCAAAGATGACTACCCCGTCGTTATCTGGTCCAACTTGCATCCACGCTGGACAACCTTATTTTCTCAAGTTCTGTTCTTCCTTTTCATTGAACAGATTTCACGGAATAATTCCAATACCCATAATCGATAATCGATTACTCCTTATTGAGGTTATTGTTAACTCCTTGACACTCTGTTCTTATGTTATTCACCGAGATGGTTTTCAGTTATCCCCAGCTCGTAGCCCACCTGTACACTCAGTAAGGTTTCAAAAGTTAAATGAGTTTTAAAGAGGTGAACCCCAGCAAATTTAAGTAATAGGCCTCCGATCAAGTGCGTTGTTTAAAAGATATTCAGTTTAAAGGAAGTGAATTTCAGTTTTAAAGGATTTATTCATAGATAAAGACGGTCCACAGGAAGGGTGAGTGAGCTGGTTGACGGACCAGAGTGCCCCTTCAAGAGGAAAAAGGACAGGATTATGGTTATCAAACTATAATCCATTTTCACAGCTAAGTTGGGATTTATTTCCCTAGTTCCTGAATTCAGATGTTAGCTTGATCAAGCGCCAGGACCTAAGGAGAGCTTATAGGCCATAAGTCACAATGAATTAAGTACGATCTTGGTTGATTTCCCGATCTGGTTTTTATGAGAATGATTTAAGCTTAAGCTGACTTCCTTTGAATCATATCTTCAGCTTATGTATAGTTTTGCCTGCATTATGTGATCTTGTTATTCCTAGATTTACTTGCTGAGCCCCTAGGCTTATTAGTTTTCCGGGTGCAGGTGAGGCAACTCAGGGAAGACGGGAGGTGTGAGCTGAACCAGCTTGGGTTCATGTGTGTTTGTCAAAGGCTAGAGTTTCCATGTTATTGTTTTTTATCTTTTCAGAACTGTATTAAATTCCATTACAAAAATAGTGGGATCATATAGAATTCAAGAAGTTGTAATATCCTATTGGTAATAGAATTAATGTTTTGGTATCTAAAGCTGTGTATACTGTTGATCGTATCTACCGTTCTATACTTCGAGCTCTAGAAGGAAATATAGCTTCGAATTATTGCTTTTAGCCCTTTATTTTTTTCTGCTTTAATCTTTTTACTCCAATTCGTGGACTCCCTTGGGTTTGGGCGTCACAACTTGGTCTCAGAGCATGGTCCTAGAGATAAAAACATACTTCAGTCTGGAACATTTTTCGTTGACCGCCTGAGCTGTGCATTTTATTGTTATGTTTTAGAGTCTTTCTCTTTTGAGTTTCTGATGTTCTTTTGAGGTGGATTGCGGGCTATAGATCAGTATGTCAGGTATAGGAAGGGGTAGGAGAACCAACCCAGTAGAGGAGCCCAGCCCAGACAACAACACTTGTGTTTTAGCTGGGATGACCCAACTCCTAGAACAGCTGGTAGAACAGACAAGCCGAGTTAATGCCCAATCTTCCAATAGAGGAACTAACCATGAAGATCCTTAGGAGTGGTTTCGACGGCAGAGACCGAAATAGTTTATTGGTGCAATTGATCCGCTTACTGCTGAAACCTTGATCAAGTCCATGGGGGTCATATTAGAATACCTCCACATGCCAGATTTGGATAGGCCCAGATGCTCCATCTATATGTTGAGAGATGATGCTATGATTTGGTGGGAAGGAGCCAAGATGACAGTGGACCTGGCTAACCTCTCATGGGAATAGTTCAAGAGACTGTTCTTTGACCAGTATTTCACCATGGATATGAGGTCCGAACTGAAGAGGGAGTTATTTGAAACAGGGAAACATGACCGTTCAAGAGTATGTTCGCAGGTTTGCGAGAGGGTGCTACTTTCTACCTATAATTGGAAGAGATCCAGAAGAGAAGTTGCGAAATTTTGTGGATGGATTGAGGCCTACACTCAAGCTTAATGTTAGGCTATCTGTGAGATCTGATGGATTAGTGGAGAAATTAAGCTAATTAATCAAGGTTAGTACGGACCAGATCAGGTGTGAGCTGATCTAGGACGAACCAGCTCTGAGATGGTACGTGTTATTGGAATGCAAGCTGGTCTGTGTTGTATGTGTGTAATAGCTCTGAGCTGTTGGAGATATCAACGGGGTAGTAAATAGCTTAGGGATTCTGTTGCATGAGCATAAACTTTTAAGGTTTTGAGACTGTAAGCTGTCTTGTGAGACAAGGTCATGAGCTGGATTGTACAGCTGGGTGCTAAGCTGTTGGTCACAATTTGATCTGGGGAAAACCATCTTAGAGGTGCGCAAGCTGATAGTACTGTGTGGACCGGCCCGGTTCATGGTTTTGGTGTACATCGGTATGGTTCATGGGTTCCAGCTTAGGCAAGAGCTGGATGTGTGCGAGCTGGTCTATGTACGCGTGAACTAATTGTCCCGAGCTGGAGTGCGGTGCGACGTCGTTTAGTGACACCAGCTTAGACTGTAGCGGGATGGTAAGCGTGCGCTGGCCAGGGCGTAATCTAGTCTATAGATGTGAGCTGTTGCCGCTGTGTACATTTTGAGCTGTTTTGGTATAGAAGATCGGGAGGAAGCTGGTCAGTAAGTGTAATCTGTTCTTGAAGTGCAAGATGGATGACGTATACCGGCTGGGAGAGAAGGCAGCATGATGGTTGATGCCTGAGCTGGTTCCATCTTGGACCCCGAGCTGCAGGTGGTTACTGTTCACCAGATCGCGGGAGGCTTAAGTTATACAAATAGTGGATTTTGACAGTAGACACGTCATTTTATTTCCCAACACTTAGCCATTTTGGGACCTCATATTCCTTATCCCCGCCAGATAGTTCTCGACAGATATATCATCCCCAAACCCTTACTGTTCACCGAACCTTATCTTTTCCGATTGCCGTAGATTTACGTCGCAGTTTAGAGCAAGGCTGGTGGCGCTGAGTTCCTCTCTCCAAGATCGTTCTTTCTGTACCACTTTGGAGTCTTGGGTCGACTTGTCGAGTTGGCACGACGTAGTTGAAGTGTTCGGGCCTTTCACGATTTTTGGCCAGACGGTTCTCTAGTTCCAATATCGCACTTGGGTATGTGCGGGCATTACGAGTTCCTTGTGATGCCATTTGGATTGACGAATGCCCCTGCTGTCTTCCTGGACTTGATGAACCACGTCTTTAGTGAGTATATTGATCCCTTTCTGATCATCTTCATAGATGATATTTTGATGTATTCGAAGAACTATAGGTAGCATAAGGAGCATTTGAGGCTAGTGTTGCAGATTCTGAGGGACTCACAGCTGTATCCAAAGTTCACTAAATGTGAATTTTGGTTGGACATGGTGATCTTTTTGGGTCATGTCATTTCTGCACAAGGTATTTCTGTGGATCCTAGTAAGGTTGAGGCAGTTCTTAACTGGGAGCGACCTAGGAATGTTTCGGAGATCCGTAGTTTCTTGGGTTTGGTCGGTTGGCTATTACAAAAGTTTCATTGAGGGATTTTCTTCAATAGCCAGGCCGATGACGCAGTTGACCCAGAAGGATAGAATATTTCTGTGGACAGACAAGTGTGAGTTGAGTTTCCAGTTGCTCAAGGAGAAGTTGACTACTGCTCTTGTATTGACACCTGGAGGTTTTGTTGTTTGATCCGATGCTTCTCTGAGTGGTTTGGGTTGCGTACTGATGCAGAACGGGCGAGTGATATATTATGAGTCTCGAAAGTTGAAACCACACGAGACCAGATACTCCGTGCACGATTTGGAGTTGGCAGCTATCATTTTTGCCTTGAATATGTGGCGTCACTACCTGTATGGTGATCAATTTGTGGTGTACACCTACCACAAGAGTTTGAAGTACATCTTCACTCAGTCGATATAAATATGAGGCAGCGTCTTTGGATGTATTTGCTCAAGGATTTTGACTGTGAGATTCAGTATCACCCTGGGCGGATGAACATAGTGGCCGATGCTTTGAGTAGGAAATCCTAGCCTGCGATGCTAACTTACTTGAGTATCTCGAAGGTCCATGATCATTTGGAGATTTCTGGATGGGGTTTTTAGCCAGACGATCAGTACTTCATACTTTTTTTTCAAGTTGAACCACATCTTATAGAAGACATTAGAGCAGCACAGAGGACTGATCCCTACTTCCATGAGTTGAAGATAAAGGCCCAGAATGGTCAGTCGGATGATTTCACTGTTGCTTCTGATGGATGTCTGATATTTCGTGATAGATTAGTAATTCTGTTAGGATCGAAAAGTGAACTTGGGAGTTCAGAGGGGGAAAATTTATTTGTTTCGAAGGTTTTACAGCTCAAAGCCAACTTCCAGCCGAGTTACCAGCAAGGAAGCTTTCTCAGTGATACTGTTGTCTTGCGTAATAAAATAATTTTATGCGGAATAAATGCGATTCAAGCAGATGAACACTTTCAAACAGATGAGTGTAAGTAAATGTAGTAAGGACAAGAGATTTGTTTCTGGAAGTTCGGAGCAATATCTCTTACGTCTCCCCTTCTTCCACAACGGGAAGGATTTCACTATAAGGCTTTGATTTATACAACTCTTGTACAAACCCACTCTCGTGACCCGCAGCCAAGAGAACTTCTAGTAACCAACGATACACAGACCCGTAGCCTGGTTCGTATTATAACGATCTCAGCTATCAGCTGGTTGTGCTACTCTAGCACTCAGACACTCTTTGTCTATGTTTTACAATTCAACTCAAGTCTACAGAGTGTGTGAATAACAGTTAGTGACAACAAAGAAATTAACGATGTAAGCTTGTGTCACACATGTGAGCTGTTTCACGATGAACTTTGCTCCTTTGAAGAACTCGGGTAGCTTTTGGATGTTCGAATAATTTCATGGCATTCGGTAACCCCTTCACAGCTTCTCTTCTCTTCTATATATACTCTTTGGATGCAATGATAATAAATGTTACCAGTAGACACATTGAATACATCCAAGTTGAAATTTCTACGGCGCCATAAATGCTTGTACGATGAAGGTACAGCTTCATTAAATGCATTGCCGTTTTTAGCAAGTCTGCACTGTATTCAGTCTTGTTGTCATATCCCTGCATATCTGGTTTTAGCTTTAAATAGTTCCAATGTTTACAAATCATGGCAGAGACGTCAACTGGATAACTTCAGATAGTACAGTACTTCAGTCATTCCAAATTTCAAATACCTTATGTCGTTCTGTACTCAGCTGGTTTTCATTGCCCTTTACCAAGCTGATATACCCCTTCTGGTTTCTGAAGACTGAGCTGGTCACTGTAGTGTCTTATTATCAGCTGGTTTAATGTCTCGAGCTGGTCTTTGCACTTTCCTTCCAGCTGGTTCCTACCAAAGTTCCGGGCTGGTTTGACTTTGACCAGATCATAGCGACCAGCTTGACTTTATTTCGATCTGGTTTCTTAGTCCAACGTGGTAAGTCTTGTCCGAATCTTGTCACTTTGGTTTGAATGATCTCTTTTACGGGTTCTATTTCTGTTAATATTTCATCACCAAAACTCCTGAGTATTTATCCTAACAATTTCCCCCTTTTTTGGTGATTCCAAAACCCTGCCCGTAAAAGGAGATCAAATAGATCATTCACCAAGTCATAATATAAGCTCAAAATCAATTCGTTCCTTGACAGAAAGATTTAGATCATTTATGACTTAAAACCAATTTGTATATCTAAATCTGTTGCTGGGATCACCCGGATTATCGCTTCTTCATCTTCCTCTTCCACCACGTGAACTCGACCCATCGCCGCTTGTCCCTTCCCTTGGTCTACTACTCGGTCCACTTTCCCCCTTTTTGGCAGCACCTGTTTCCTTCAGACCCTCAACTATTTCAGCCAGCTGAGATTTTACCACAGCCAGTTCGTCAACCATCCTTTGAGTGAGGGTGAGCTCCAGGACATCAATCTTTATATCCAACCCATCAGGAGTAGTTTTGAGCTGGTCGCGAAGCTTAGCAGTATGATGCTTGGTAATGACCGTATCATCACGAAGTCGTGCATATGAGAGATAAAGTGATGATACTCAAGTAGACAGATCGTTCAGTGACTGGGCAGCAGTATTCAGAAGCTGTAGAGTAGAAGAGTCCGTTGAAGTTGTAGCAACTAGCTGTAAATTTTAAGGATCCGGATCCCGATGGTCAGAAAAAATGTGAGAAAGAGGTGTAATCGCAGAGCTATCTTCCAAATTCTGATCAATCCCTGGTACCGATCGAGGTTCAGCAGGAGCCTGATGCTCATCTCCTGCATTCTGAGGGTCATCTGTTTGAGTTGTGGGCTCGGTCTCTTGAGTCTGGTACTCATGAAAAGTCATGGCCGTATTATCGTTTCCTGGCTAGTCAATTTGATGCTCCCGGCCTGTGCTGTATCCTGCTCATGATCGACCCAGCGTGAAAATTAGAGTGTGGGAAGTTGCTCTTGGTGAGAAGTGGATGAGATACCCTGTGTAATGCCCAAAATTATTACATCGAAAGTTAGTGATTTGAAGTTCCAAATGATTGATTTTTGATGAAGTTGAATTTATGAGCTTGGATTTCTTCTGGAAGTGGTGTGTGATTCAGGAATTTTGCATCGTTGGATTTCTCTAAGTAATCGGGAACCAGACGAAGCAAAGAATTTGATAAAATTGATCAGCAACAGGTTACTGTAGCAAAGTCAACAAAAGTCAACAGTACTGTAGCTACCTGCTGGTATTTGTGTCATTGGGAAAGGATTGCTGCTGCTGGTAGTAGACGCGCAAATACAAGATTCAATAAGGAAGCGCCACGTGTAGGTTACTGTTATGCACGTGGGAACCAGCAGCGAGAGTTCTTTGTGAACCTGCTGGTTTATTCACGTGGGAACCAGCACGAGAGTTCCTTACGCATCTGCTGGTGTATGCACTTGCTGGTTTGTTAGTGTGTCGACTGTTTGATGACGTAGGTGTGACGTTGTCGTTTTAATCATGAACGCAAATCAGTTGATACAAGTGCGAAACTTGGTTCCAGCAGAGGGAGCAATACGACATCGTTTTAACTTATGAAATAGGAACCTCGATACGATGTCGTTTTGAATAACTTAGCGAAACCAGTCGTTGGATTATTAGAGCGAACCAGCTGTTGGTTTTCGAAGCAGCAGAGAGATTAGGAATCAGTTGATAGTTTGTTGTATCTGCTGATTTACCCAGTTTGAGAATAATGCGATGTCGTTTTAACTTATGACACGGGAACCACGATACGACAGTATTTGAATTAGTAGCGAGCCCATTCGATGAAATATTTTAGTGTGACCAGCTGGTGAGTGTTTTTAGTAGAGATCGGGAATCATCATGAACGCAAATCAGTTGAGTACAAGTGCGAAACTTGGTTCCAGCAGAGGGAGCAATACGACATCGTTTTAACTTATGAAATAGGAACCTCGATACGATGCGTTTTGAATAACTTAGCGAAACCAGTCGTTGGATTATTAGAGCGAACCAGCTGTTGGTTTTCGAAGCAGCAGAGAGATTAGGAATCAGTTGATAGTTTGTTGTATCTGCTGATTTACCCAGTTTGAGAATAATGCGATGTCGTTTTAACTTATGACACGGGAACCACGATACGACAGTATTTGAATTAGTAGCGAGCCCATTCGATGAAATATTTTAGTGTGACCAGCTGGTGAGTGTTTTTAGTAGAGATCGGGAATCAGCTGTTGGGCTATTACGTCGTCGTCTGGGTTAATTGATACAGCGTCGTTTTGATATTGAAATACAGCGACTGGTTGTTATGTGTAGCTATGACAGGTGATTGAGAAAGCTGGTTATGTTGCGACTGGTTGGTTGTGAAAGCTAGTTTTGTTGCGACTGGATATTACACCAACGGAATATAGCTACGGCTTCTAGTCGTGAGACTTAGTAGCATCAGTCGCGAGAATTTCTTTATACCACGAAGAACAATTGATACGCTCTACCTACTGATCGAAGAAGCTGGATTCGAAGCGGTGGGAGTTTATCCTATAACGATTGATAAATACTCATCATGACACGTGGAATTCGAATTGAACACGTTGGAAATGCTGCAGAAAAACAGAGACTGTTGTCTATAAATAAGATTGAATTCGAAATATTGAGAACATCTTGACTACAGATATCGGACTTTGATTCTGTGAAGTTCTCAGGAAGTGTTGAAACAGAGTTTGGGTGATGTACTTTGAAAACAGAGGATAACAAAGGTATAATTTGACAGTAGAGTCAGGGATTAGATTACTCAAGAATGAGTTTTCTTGAGTTATCCCGATGAAATCACATACATGTTTGATACTGTTCTTGATTTAGAACTTGAGTTATGTATGTGTCGATCCATCACAGGTAGTGGATCTTTTATTTTGCATGAGATTGCATCATACGACGAGATTTGAATTGATTCTAATGCCCAGGACTGAGATGACCTGATTTTCGAAGCCGGAGATGGTTTTGATAGATGAATATTCATGTCAAGATCGGATACTAATCTTGATGGCATTGAGATGAAAAGGAATCAATTCTGATAACGAAGAACTGAGAAAGATGCATTGCATTTTAGAATTTTTATGCTTCGATATGTATTGAGTCTGTTATCTTTTTATACCTGCTGATTATACTGAGATGATTCTCACCGGAGTTTATCCGGCTGTTGTTTTGTTTTGTATGTGTGCATGACAACAGGAGGAAGAAACTAGTGGGGAGTAACCAAGGGTAGCGAGAGATAACTACCTAGACGATGGGTCAGCAGCAGGAAGAATAAACACCAGCTGATAGTCTATGTTTTTTGGACAGTTGATCTTATGTTGCTCAAGTCTGGTTTTGTACATAAGAATCAAACGTATATTAGTAACGTATATTGTACCACTGTGGACAATGAAGTATTCTTATAAATGAATAACTTTTACGATACCAGCTGAAATCTTTAAGTTTCTGATATCTTTAAGCTTCTGCTGTTTAAAAAAAAAAAATCTTATAAACCAGATTGGATTTAATAAACTTGTTTAGTTTAAATTAATCACCCACTGTTTGAGATTAGAGGATTAATTGTGGGTAGAGAGCCTCACACCCTGACTAGTGAGTGGCAGACCCGCCATCAAACGGTGATTCATTTGTACCACGGCAGTAGTTTAAATTAATCACCCACTGTTTGAGATTAGAGGATTAATTGTGGGTAGAGAGCCTCACACCCTGACTAGTGAGTGGCAGACCCGCCATCAAACGGTGATTCATTTGTACCACGGCAGTCACCCTTAGCTCCTTGTGCATTCTTCGAAGGCATTCGAAATCATGATTCACAGAGGGGAAATCTAGTTTGAAGTTTTCTAAATGTTCATGATAGAGCTTCTCAAGCTCCAGTTCAAGTAGTTTGTACATGATGAGCGATTGACGCTCAAACAAATCGGATATCTCCTCTGTCTCCCCCCATTCAAGCAGTTGCTCTTCAATTTGAACCAGCGATTCAACAAAAGAGATATATCTGAGGCGTACCTCTTGATGGAAGTGCAGCCATTTGTCAAACATGGTCATTTTTTCAGGAAATTTTGTCTCACGCAGATGCGAATAGCATTTGGCAGTATTCTTCAACTGAATTTGGGTTGTCATCCATCTGTACAACTACAGTTTCAGGTTCCTGAGAACCAGTAGCTACTTGTTGATCATCCACGTTCCCTTCACCGTTAATATGAATGGTTGGGATTGAAAGGGGGAGCCGTCTTTTCCATCAGCTGTAAGTTCCGGCTCTTGTTGCTCTTCATGCTCTTTCCGATCATTACTGTTCAGACCTTCTTCGAAATTTTCTTCGCCTCTTCCCTGTACACGTTGATAAAGTTCCATTGTCGCATGTTCACCAGGGCTGACTAGCGGATCATCATTACCAAAGGGTTGCCCTGCATCATCTGGTGTAGGATCGGGTTGAGAGTCAATTTTCTCAGCAGCCCACCCCATTTGTGTACTCTGCCGTTCTGTTCACCTTCTTTTTACAAAATCTCTTAGAGGCATGGAGATTGTGGTCTCGGAATCAGACGATTCACTAGCTTCCTTTTGTCTGCAACGGCGTTGTACTAATGGACACGAGTCCGGTTCTAAGATTTCCTCAGACTCACAATTCATTTGAGCAACATGTCTTGTTTCCCCAACAGTTTGTTGTTTAGCAGTTTGTAGGGCCAGCTCGATCACTTCCTTGGCTACTGTCTTTGTTTGTTTCTTTCTTCCTCCACCTTGTTGTTTCCTTTTCTTGGGGTTAGGCACATTCGTTTATGTGGCAACTGCCAATGACTCTGTGATTCACGGTTGTACATGTTGTGAACTTTGTGATGCCCCACCCTCAGTGTTACTTGTTGTGTCATCTGTACGATGGTTGGTTTACCCCTCAGGTGCAATGACTTGATTTGTCATAATGTAATTTTCCACCTGTTTTCTAGTCAACATATTTTTAGCATGCAGCTTGATCGATGGTCCAAGATCAGCCTTAACCAAGATCTCCATCAACATACTGACTGGTACTATGTACCCCTGAGACTGTTTCTTTGGATTCTGAACCATCCCCAACAATCGTTGAAACAGAATCTTTCCCTAGTTGACTGTGATACCTGCAGAAATTGCCACCATGAATTCGGACTTTTCATAGGTAACAGAATCAAAAGAGCCAGCTTTTGCGCACAGAGACTTTGCAACAATATCGTACAACAGACGATATTCAAAGAGCAGTTCTTTTTCTTGCCAGAAATTTTAAACGGCACCACAGTAGCAGGAAACCTAGATTTAATTTCAGATATTGTTTCTTTTTGAATGCCCGTAAAATTTGTCATTCCCTCAGTCGGTAGTTTAAACGTTGTAGAAAAATTTTCCTCAGTAGCAACAACCTTTTAGCCACATACAGTGCTAACAATTGTTCCAGCGAGAACTCTTGAATTCGAGAAAAACTCAGTAATAGCAGATCCAAATACATAGTTAGTACCTTCAAAAATCCTCGCAACCCTGTATCCTCGAGAGATTTGAACATGCGAACCATTCCGGCATGTTCCATAGCAAGCACTGATGCAAAGTTTACCTGTAATGTGTTAACGAAGAGAGAGGCAGCCATATCTAATAATAGATTTGTAAATATAACTATACTGAATGTAAGTTAGCGGTTTTAACTGTTGCTAGATTACGCGAGAATTTTGAACGCGTGTTGAATAGAACACAAAAACGTGGTTTTTGTTTGAGCGAGTAGAGAGAGAAGGGTTTTCTGGACACGTGTCATCAGCAGATTTAAATGTCTTTTGAAATGCCGAAGAGATGACCGTCCGATTTAAAATAAGTTTTAAACGCTACCCTAATATCTTCCGTTCAAATTTATATATTACTCCGGAAATAATCGAGGCAAACCCCATGATAACATCACACTGAATCACGAGCTGAACCAGACCAGTATGGTACTAACCAGTTCAATGACAACCAGTTGACTGGTTTATTTATCTGTTTGACTCAGATTATTCCCCCTGAACTTATGCATGCAGAACATATTCATGACATATCAAGGAGACCCAAAATATTTCTAAAGTAAGAGAACTTAGCGTCAGGTAGAGGCTTGGTGAAAATATCTGCTGCTTGCTGATCCGTTGGCACATGCTCCACCCGAACGTTTTTCTTAAGAACATGGTCTCGAATGAAATGATGTCGTATGTCAATGTGTTTAGTTCTGGAATGCAGTACTGGATTCTGAGTGATTGCGATTGCACTAGTATTGTCATAGAATATGGGTGCCTCTTGTGCATCAACGCCATAGTCCCGAAGTTGTTGTTGAATCCATAGAATTTGTGAACAACAACTTCCAGCTGCAAGGTATTCTTCCTCTGCTGTGAACGTAGCAATTTATGCCTGTTTATTGCTGAACCACGAGATAAGCCCATTGGTGCTTCTTCGATCAATCTTACATCCTGCATAGTCTGCATCACTATAACCAATTAAAGTCAAGATGGAGTCTTTGGGATACCAAATACCCACATTTGGCGTGCCTTTTAAATACCTTAGAATGCATTTAACATCCATGTAGTGAGACTGTTTTGGATCTGCTTTAAACCTGGCACACATGAAAACCGAGAACATTATATCTGGTCTGCTTGCCGTGAGGTATAAAATGAACCGATCATCCCACGATACATGGTTACCTCGACGGCAGTTCCTGCTTCGTCTTTATCTAGATTTATGGACGTGCTCATGGGAGTTGAAGTGGGAGAACAATTTTCCATTCTGAACTTATTCAATTGTTCCTTAGTGTACTTTGTTTGATTGATGAAAGTTTCACCTGTTAGAGTAGATGCCCAACTAGCCAACTTGTGGCGTGTTGGTTTTATAGACTCTTGTACAAACAGTCTTTATATATGATATTCGCATTTACTTATATGGCGTTCTTTACTTTCATTATGTGTGTAATGATTTACAATTGCGTTGAGTAAAGACCTAGAATGCACTAAAGCGTATGTTAGATGTGATAGTGGGTATGACGGCTATCATGAAACACATCTAATAGTCGCTGTTTATTCTGAACATGTTCCTAGTCGATTGGGCCGTCAAAATGAGGATAAGGCCGCCCGAGTTCGAGACTAGTATCTGCGATGCGAAGTACCATGTTTCATTGGTAGGGAACATTGTGATGTTCTGAGCATGCAGATAGATAGTGACCTGGTGATCTATCGAACTACCCTCGTTCGAACTTTCCAAGTGGTTACCATTTGTCGAGTGGATAAGTCCGAGGTCTTGGTTGTACTGATTAGTCCTCACGACTCGAAACGTTATTGAGACTCTACATGATAGGCGTCTCACTTTGACCCGTTTTCCGACTCACTTGGGGTCATAAGGAGTCGGGATTGGGTGAGACCCCGATGTATGTAGGAGTCGATGCATCGTTGTCGAGGATTCATCGCTCGCAGACGTGCGTGGATATCCTATGCTATCTGAGGGGATAATAGTATATAAATCTCTGGCCAGAGTACTAGAAGTGTTTTAGGTAAATGTGTTTACCTAGTTACACTCGCGATGTCACTATTCGATCTCCAAGATGTATGCATAGCTATCGGATCTATAGCGACTCTCGATTTACCAATGGTCGTTGATCTGATCGGGATATATGGATTGAAAGGACCGTACTGTACGCTAACCACGACCGACTGGTTCTTGCAGGCACTATCAGTGATACCTAGGGGATCGTGGGGCGATGTTGCTAGACGCTTTACCATGATCCGTTGCGCAGGTCCGGAATTGTGATTCCGTAGCCACAATGGTTGTGGGCCCACGGCTAGCTGTATCCCTGAACCATTGAGGGTCACAAAAGTACTAGATTCGAGATACCCGCGCACTATCAGTGATACCTAGGGGATCGTGGGGCGATGTTGCTAGACGCTTTACCATGATCCGTTGCGCAGGTCCGGAATTGTGATTCCGTAGCCACAATGGTTGTGGGCCCACGGCTAGCTGTATCCCTGAACCATTGAGGGTCACAAAAGTACTAGATTCGAGATACCCGCACTGATACTCAGCTCAATGTGTTGAGCACGAGAAGAGGACTTCGGGAAGTGCGACTTCCTAAAAGTCAACAGGGGTCAAACCGTGGTTTCCCGCTGTTGAGGGGCAAAACGGTCATTTTGCACTGGGGTTCTGAAAAATGTTTTTTCAGATCATAATATTCAGTTTCGGAAACTGGGTCGATCGGTCCGATCTGATCGGCGATCGGAATTACGGTGAAATCTCGGTGGTGGAGATGAACTGAATGTTCATCGTTGGACCCGGGCCCATTGGGCCGGTCCAAGTCCAACACCTAAGCTTATTTAATTAAGCCTAAACCTAGACTAAACCTAAAACACTTGACACAACTCCAAAAACCCTATATTGCGCCGCCCCTCCTCTCTCCCACAAGCCGCCGCCGCCGCCCGTCGTCGCCGGAAATTTTTTTCCGGCCAACTCGACGAGGAGAATCCGTTCGTGCAGAATTCGTCAGTGCTTCTAGTGCAGGCTGACGAAGGAGTCTCGGTTCTGGTCGTGGACCAGATTGGTGATATCTACCGCAGTCTACCGAGAAGAGCCGACGTTATTGTAACTACGATTGGAGCCAGGCACAAGTGCCAGCAAGGTAGTGGTTTTGAACCCCCTATGTATGTCGATAACTGTTATCAATTTTTCGTATTGATCGTCTCCCGGCTTCTATTCTATGTTCTTCCGCTGCCTCGCCGGGGGGTGGATCCGGATCCCAAACAGTGGTATCAGAGCCAGTGTTTTTCGGATCTGATCATACGAATTGCCATATTGTATCTAATCATGAAATTGCAGATCGGAAAACCAAAGATTTTGAAATCTCGGCCGCCGGCCGCCGCCATTGCGGCGGCCCCATCTCCCCGCCGGCGCGAATGTGCGCGTGCCTCATCGCGCGTCGCGCGCAAGAACCAGCGCGCTGGCCGCGCTTGGTTGCGCGACGTCGGGCGCCGCTGCGTGAAACGGTTGTGCGTTGCAGCGCTTGGAGATCGGCCGCTGCGCCATTGCGCCTGCCTCTTGTCACGCGCCTCGGCCGCGCTGATCGCGCGTTGAGTGGTCGACGCCCGCGCACCTGTGTCGCACACCAGCAGGCGGCCGATGATCAACACTTGCGCGCAAATCGTTGCGCTGGTCGGACGCTGGCCGCAAGTTGTGGGCGGCCGCTGCTGCAATGGTCGACGACCATTGCGCCACGATGTGTGCG
>KV004588.1:78456-99742 GCA_001598015.1 Dorcoceras hygrometricum
ATTATGTATGGCATTATCTCGACTAGACCGGACGTCGCATATGCTCTGAGTGTCACGAGCCGCTACCAGGCCAACCCCGGCCAATTGCATTGGAAGGCCGTGAAGGATATTCTTAAGTACTTGCGAAGGACTAAGAATATGTTCATGGTCTACCAACCCCGGCCAATTGCATTGGAAGGCTACACTGGTTCTAGCTTCCAGTGTGACGTGGATGATTCGAAATCAACCTCTGGATTTGTATTCATGCTCAATGGTGGTGCTGTCTCTTGGAAGAGTTCCAAGCAAGACACCATCGCGGATTCGACCACTGAGGCTGAGTACATTGCAGCATCAGTTGCTGCTAAGGAGGCCGTTTGGATAAGGAATTTCGTCCAAGAGTTGGGCGTCATTCCTAATGGAGTTGGTCCAGTCCCGGTGTACTGCGACAACACGGGTGCCATTGCGCAAGCAAAGGAGCCTAGGTCTCACCAAAGATTAAAACACATACTGAGGAAATACCACATAATCCGGGATATTGTGGCTAGAGGTGACATAGCAGTTGAGAGAGTCGCCTCTGCGGACAACGTTGTTGATCCACTTACGAAGCCCTTGCCTGGACCGTTGTTTAAAAACATCGCGAAACAATGGGACTGCGTCTGATGAGTAGTTGGCTTTAGGGAAAGTGGGAGATTGTTAGAGTAGATGCCCAACTAGCCAACTTGTGGCGTGTGGGTTTTATAGACTCTTGTACAAACAGTCTTTATATAAGATATTCGCATTTACTTATATGTAGTTCTTTACTTTCATTATGTGTGTAATGATTTACAATTGCGTTGAGTAAAGACCTAGAATGTACTAAAGCGTATGTTAGATGTGATAGTGGGTATGACGGCTATCATGAAACACACCTAATAGTCGCTGTGTACTCTAAACGAGTTCCTAGTCGATTGGGCCGTCAAAACGAGGATAAGGCCGCCCGAGTTCGAGACTAGTATCTGCGATGCGAAGTACCATGTTTCATGGAAATTCGTTTCCGGCCAACTCGACGAGGAGAATCCGTTCGTGCAGAATTCGTCAATGCTTCTAGTGCAGGATGATGAAGGAGTCTCGGTTCTGGTCGTGGACCGGATTGGCGATATCTACCGCAGTCTACCGAGAAGAGCCGACGTTATTGTAACTACGGTTGGAGCCAGGCACAAGTGCTAGCAAGGTAGTGGTTTTGAACCCCCTATGTATGTCGATAACTGTTATCAATTTTTGGTATTGATCGTCTCCCGACTTTTATTCTATGTTCTTCCGCTGCCTCGCCGGGGGGCGGATCCGGATCCCCAACACCACCCTCAAGCTGTTTAACTTGTAATCCAAGGAAAAATATCAGTTCTCCCATCATGCTCATTTCAAATTTGTCCTGCATTAACTTGGAGAATTTATCGCAAAGCTTATGGTTAGTTGATCCAAAGATTATATCATCAAAATATATCTGTACAAGCAAGATATGATTATTCTTTGCAAACTTAAACAGTGTCTTATCAACTGAACCACTCGTAAAATTATGATGAATGAGAAATTTGGTCAAAGTATCATACCAAGCTCTTGGAGCTTGTTCAGACCGTATAAATCTTTATCCATCTTGTATACATATTCTGATCTGGTATGATCTGCGAAGCCAGGAGGTTGTGTCACATACACTTCCTCATTCAGGATACCGTTCAAGAAAGCACTTTTAACATCCATCTGATAGACTTTAAAGTTCTTGAATGATGCATATGCGAGAAATATTCTTATGGCTTCTAGTCAGGCTACCGGTGCGAAGGATTCTTCAAAATCTATACCTTCTTCTTGCCTATATCCTTGCGCAACCAACCTAGCTTTATTTCTAACTATAGTTCCTAGTTCATCCAGTTTGTTCCTAAACACCCATTCCTATTATGTTTTCATTATCAGTTTAGGAACTAAGTGCCAAACTTTACTACGTTCGAACTGGTTTAACTCTTCTTTCATAGCATCTATCCCACTTGGGTCAGCTAAGGCCTCTTCTATTTTCTTAAGCTCTATATGAGATGTGAATGCAGAATTAAGATATTCATTCATCTGGCTTCGTGTACTAACAGGGGCAGTCGGATTACCAATGACCAACTGAGGTGGATGATTTCTATTCCACCGAAGATTTGGTCCGTATGAGGTAGATGGCTCTTGTTGTTCCCCCTATGTTCTTTCTGGTTCCTCTGCGGTATCATTGCTAGGTGTGCTGCTTGATGTAGCATTGTCATTTGTACGCCCATGTCGAAAACCAGCTCGATCATGATTTGAACCAGCTGACTCTTCAACTTGAGTATCAGCACTGATAATTATTCTATCACAATCGTGCTGGTCATCAGCTCGATGTCTGAGTTGCTCCTCATCATCGCTTGATTCATTCAGGTGAGTCGATTCCAGACGAGTGCATAGATCATTTAATTTTGAGATTGATGATGATCGAAAGCTAGTCTCATCAAACACCACATGAGCAGATTCTTCCATTGTTAGCGTTCTATGGTTGAATACTCGATAGGCTTTGCTAACAGCTGAGTATCCCAGAAAGTTACCTGTATCATATTTCACATCAAAGGCTCGTAAGTATATTTTACCATTGATATGGATGAAACATTTGCATCCAAACACCCTGAAATACGAGATATCAGGTTTCTTGCCATTACAGATCTCATAAGGTGTGACTCCATGTCGCTTATTTATCATTGATCTGTTTTGAGTATAACAAGATGTGTTGACGGCTCAGCCCAAAATTTATTTGAAATACCAGAATCAGCAATCATAGTTGTAGCAGCCTCTTTTAAAGCGCGATTTCTTCGCTCAGCCAGCCCGTTCTGCTGAGGTGTTCTTGCTGCAGATAGCTCATATCTGATTCCAATATCACCAGATAGGAGGAGATCTTAAAATTTAGAAACTATGTTCCTCTATCGCTCCTAATCCGGTTGACATTACAAGATTTCTCATTTTGAAGGTGTTTTAAAAGCTTGATCAGTTGGTCTGCAGTTTGTTTTTTTGATTTCAAAAATAACATGAAGGTAAATTTTGAAAAATCATCGACCACAACATGGGTGTATTTCATTCCCCCTAAGCTAGTTATGGGTATTGGACCGAAAAGGTCCATGTGTAAAAGATCCAGCTTGTGTGAGGTTTTGGTACTGCCTTTATGTTTAAAACTAGACTTGATATGTTTACCCAGCTGAATGGCAGATCAGATCTTGTCTTTTGAAAATTTAAGTTTGGGTAAAGCGTCTACTAGCTCATGCTTACTCAAATTGGCAATAGTTTTGAAATTAAAATGATTCATCCGTTGATGCCATAAACAATTCTTTGAAGAGTCAGTGACTAGACAAGTTTGTTCTGTATGCGGCTGGTCTGACCAGTCCATCTTGTAGGTTTTTCCAGATCGATAACCTAATAGAACATTCAGACCCTCCGGACTGAGAACCGTGCATGTGTGCTTCTGAAATTTGACAGAATAATTTTTGTCACACAATTGACTGATGCTGATCAAGTTATAACATAAATTTTCAACAAGAAGCACATTATTTACAGTAAAGTTACCATGGATAAGCTTACCCTTACCCACAGTGTTACTATTTGAATTATCACCAAAAGTGATCTTAGGTCCGTTGCAGGATTTTATATCTGTGAGTAGCTTGGCATCTCCAGTCATGTGTCGTGCACATCCACTGTCCAGATACCACGTTGAATGCTCCAATATAGATGTCTGTTGTTCATGCAATCACACATCAAGAAAACATGGTACCCTTTGATTAAATTGGGTCCAGGTTTGATTAGACCTTTCGGGACCCACACTTTGAAAATCTTAATCCATTTTGCAGTGTGTGTATCGAAGTATTTGTGCAGTCCGTGTGTGTTCTTTGTTCTGTTGTGATCATGATTAGCAGCATATGTTCTCTTAGATCTGGGCTTTCGATGATGTGTCTTGCATTGCCTATCGTTCGTTAATGATCGGTAGAGCTGGTTTGTCTTATTCTTGAATTTGGGTTTCCCCCTTATTGTTTCAACTCTTTTGTTTAGCCAGCTCTCCCGAGGCTTCTCAGGAACAGCATATCCCAGCCCGCAAAATCTTCCTTGCCGGATCAAGGGCTTATCTGCCATCATAGCGTTACCAGATTTTGTCTCAGCAAATTATTCCCGGCCAGATTTTACAAAGTTCATTGTCTTAAGCTTTGTCCCTCCTAGCCTTGGATTGCTGCTGGTTTCTGAGGTACTGTTTTCATTTCTATAGTAACCCAATCCGGTTTTATCACCAGATTGCTTTGTAGCTCTTTGCAGTTTTTGCAGTGAGGCAGAAGACTTGGTCCAGGAGCTTATTATATCAGCTAATCGCTGATTCTCGTAGAGCATCTCCTATGACCAATTTTTCAATTCATCATTCTCATTTTCAAGCTTACTTAGAGCAGCCTGCATAGCACTTGAGCCAGCTAGCTCAGCGCTTGTTGCACAGCTCTCTTCTTCAGCTTTAAATAGCCTTGGATTGCTGCTGGTTTCTGAGGTACTGTTTTCATTTCTATAGTAACCCAATCCGGTTTTATCACCAGATTGCTTTGTAGCTCTTTGCAGTTTTTGCAGTGAGGCAGAAGACTTGGTCCAGGAGCTTATTATATCAGCTAATCGCTGATTCTCGTAGAGCATCTCCTATGACCAATTTTTCAATTCATCATTCTCATTTTCAAGCTTACTTAGAGCAGCCTGCATAGCACTTGAGCCAGCTAGCTCAGCGCTTGTTGCACAGCTCTCTTCTTCAGCTTTAAATTCCTTGAATGATTGAAAATGCTTTTTGTATTCGAGGACCATTTCATTCAGTGCAGTAACAAATCCTCCCTTGTAAATTCAGGGTTTGAGAAGTCAAATACCTCCTCAGTGTCATCTTCCATGAGACACTGTACTTCATCCTCACTATCACTTGAAGAGGAGGCTCCAGAGCTTGATTCCTCTGAGTCGGAGTCAGCCCATGCACTTTTGTTTTCTTCTTCCACCACGGCTTTTTCAGTTCTCCCTTTCCAATACGCCCGTTTCTTCTTTTTATTCTTGTTTTTTCTGTGGTCTGGTCGCATCATTTAATCTCTTCTTGGATTACTACAATCTGCTATGAAGTGACCAGTCCTGCCACAGTTATAACATTTATTTTCAGAAGGGGTATTGAAGTTTTCTTGGGAGAGTTAAAATAAAAGGGTTGGGAATTTCTCTTCCGCATGAATTTTCCAAATTTTCTGATAAGTAGAGCCATTGCGTCCTTGCTCATTTCATCTGCTGATCTGCTACTAGTAGAGCGTAGATTTTGATCTGAATTGTGGCAGCCAGAGCCTTAGTTGATTGATATGTGGATGGCTCAGCTTCTGCTCTGGTTTCCAGTTAGAACTCATATGTCTTCAAGTTGGCAAACACGTCATGTAGCTCCATCTTGTTCAGGTCTTTCGACTCTCTCATGGCCATAGTCTTCACATCCCACTCCTTGGGTAGTTCTCGTGTTAAATCAAAATTTATAGTTTTGGTGACAACAAAAATGAGACAAGAATCGGACTTAACGATGACGTTTGAAGAAATCAGACTTCGTGGAATTCAGTTATGTTATCAGGTTACAATGTTGATCAGATTAGGATTCTGAAACAGTTGGGTTTATCGGGTCAGATTTCTACTGTTGAAATTGCTCTAGGATGAATCTTGATACCTGCCAACAAATTTGATTATTCTATAAATCTTGATATCTGCCAATAGATTTGATTCTTCTAACAGTGTTGATATCTGCCAACAGACTTTGTTATTGAACAGCGATGGTATAGATCAACAGATACCGCTACAGTGTTCAACAGATAACGCTACAGTGTTCAACAGATACGGCTAAAGTGTTCAGCAGATACCGTAACAGTGTGTTCAATAGATATGTTCGCTTTTTGGTAGTCAGATACTTTTAACCGTGACAGATTTGTATTCGAACGGCGATAGGCTATTGAATCATCTTGAAGAAAGAAATATTTGATCAACAGAAAAGCTTCAGGAACAAACGTCGAATCGATTCAAACGCTATCAATGATCAAATTGGAAAGAATCAATGGTGAAGATTGAATCGTACAAATTGCCTGTAATTAAGGAGACAACTGTCAGTAATATTTTGGGTAAATAGTACACAGTATACAGAGGACGTTATACGATGTTTGAACAAATTTGGAAAGACGACAATTTGGCTCTGACGTTGTGCAATTTTCCCATGTAGTGGAGCAGAAAAGACGGTTGCATTATTTTCAGTATTTTCAAATGGGATTTTGTTTCCTTAGTCGAATTAATCGACCGTTGTGAACGAATGATATAAATAGCAGAAGTTTGAATTGAAGAAGCTCTCTCCTCCACTCTCGACTACTTGCCGTCACTCTGCCATTATTTCGTCTCAAATATTCTCGAGCTCTCTCTCTCTCAAAGTTATCTCTCAAAAGCTCGCAAACTCGAAGAACACTTAACCAGCGCTTATTGTTCTACCTTCGAGTTCATCTTCTGGTTCATTATTAAATCGAGTTTCTTAGATTAGAAACCAGAAGATTTACACACTTCAATAGCTGTGTACCTCATTGTAAAATCCATTTGAGTCTGTAACAAACGAGCTCCTTAAGCCGTTTGAGAAAATAACTATTCACTTATATTCAGCAGCTGTTACTGCTTTGTTGTTGGTGTTGCTAGGAGTTCACCTTGAGCGAAGCTCGGTAATTGGGTGTTTGCAGAAGGCCTGTAACCATCAAATCTTCTAGTGTAACCTTCCTGAAAAGGAAGAAGGGGAGACGTAGGATATTGATATCCGAACTTACATAAAAAAATTTCTTGTCCCTTAACATTTACTTAACGCATTCATTTACTGCTTACTGTTCACTGAATAATTGGATTCTTTCCGCACAATATTTGTTAGCCAAGAAATAAGCATTTAAACTGAGATCCTTAAATCTGGTAACTCAGATTTAATTTAAGCGAGGCGCTTGTAAAACTATTTTAAAGGGTTTCGAAAATTTGAAAATACCAAGAGTTCATTCAACCCCCTCTTCTGAACTCTTGCAGCTGTTTTTCGAATCAAATTGATCCTATCAATTGGTATCAGAGCCTGCGCATCTCAGTATTGAACAGTTGTTTGTGTTTTATCATATATTAAAATGTCGTATTCTCACAAAAAAATTCCTATGTTTTCCAAGGAGGATTACGACGACTGGAAGATTCGCATGCAAAAACATTTGGCTGCTCAAGATGACGACATGTGGTCGGTTATCACAGAAGGACCATTAAAGATAATGAAGCCAAATCTAGCATTTGCAATATCTGGTGGTGAGCCTCAGTTTCTTGAAAAGAGCAGACATGAATACACAAATGAGGACAAGAAGAAGGCGAATCTGGACAATGTGGCCAGGGATATCCTTTACAAGACGCCGGACAAAAACATGCTCAGTAAAATCAAAACCTGTGCCCCTGCCAAGGAAATATGGGAGAAGCTGACCCAAATATTTGAAGGAAATGACGAAACAAAAGAGAACAAGTTGACTGTGGCTCAACAGAAGTACAAGTCGATAAATATGAAGGATGGAGAGACTATGATAGAGTTTTATGAGCGCTTCAGTGCAGTTGTTATAGAGCTTACCAGTTTGGGTAAACAATACAGCAATCGTGAGCTAGCATTGAAGGTGATGAGAGCGCTGCCCAGAGAATGGGATGTGAAGACAATGGCGATGCGTGAATCAAAAGATATGAACAAGCTGGAGCTTCACGACTTACTTGCAAACCTTAAAGCTTATGAGTTCAAATTGGATACAAGAGCTGAAGCTGCTCCATCAACATCCCAGCCGACGAAAGCATTAGCAGCTACATCTATTGAACAGTGCTCTCCAAGCACTAGCAAGACGGTCGATCAACTCATTGACGACGTCATGTCCCTCTTCGTAAAGAAGTTTGGAAAATACTTGAGAAGATCCTACAACCCTTCTGCTCCTTATAATAATGTTCATAATAATGATAAAATAATTTTTGATATGAACTGTTTCAATTGTGGACGTCCAGGGCATTTTCCAGCTGATTGCAACATACCCAAGAAGGAAGATAGATACAGGAGAGATGAAAATAAGGAGGATCGATATAAACAAGATGAAAAGACAAATGAGAGAACTGTCGACAGATCCAAGGATAGATCCAAGGATAAACGGATGAGGACAAGAGGCCCCAGCCGTAAGAATGTTCGCAAAGTGCTGATGGGTTAGGAAAGAACCAAAAGCTTGGCAGATACTGATTCAGATTCTTCATCCAACAGTTCCTCATCAAGCGATAGTGAACAACAGGAGGTTCACTGTCTCATGGCTGATCAAACATCTGATGATGAGGTATTTGACTTCTCCAATGTTGAATTTACACGAGAAGACCTTGTCAGTGCACTTAATGATATGGTCAAAGAGTACATGAAGCTTTCTCACTCATTTGAGGAAATCAAAGCTGAAAACGAAAATGTGAAAAATAGTTCAATTGAATCAAGCACTGACACACTTGAGGACATTGACAGTTTGAAGGTTGAGTTGAGTAAGCTGATGATGGAAAATGAATTGTTGAGAAACGAGTCTAGTGAGGTCAAAGATGAAATTGAAAAATCAAATTTGACAATGAGCTCCTGGGAAAAGTCTTCTGCTTCTATAGATAAGCTGTTTGGAATTCAGAAGCCAGCGAGTGATAGAACTGGCTTGGGTTTCAATTATAGTGAAAACAGCTCTGGAGAAACAAGTACTCAATCACAGCTGGTGTATGACAAGTTCAACAAAATGAGCTTTGTCAAAGCCAACGTGATATATGATCCATGTGAGTCGATGATAGATCATGACCAGACCTCTCACAAGTTGAACCATAATGGAAAAGTTGGTATCAATTTTCAAAGACCTGAGAATTTCAAGCCCAGCTGGCTAAAGAACAAATTGGACAAAGACAAAGCGAAAGCTGGTTCTAAGTCGTTTGTTCCTAACCAGCCAAGGCATAATTCAACGAATGTAAAATCTGGTTGGAGAAAGGTTAAGCCGAGGAAGGATCTAAATGGTCAAAATATGAAATCAAAACTCAACAGATCTCAAAATTATGCACAGACCCTCACGGACTCTAGTACTGGAAAAACTGTCAAGGTAATTCAAGTATGGGTCCCGAAAGGGGTAATACGATCTGGACCCGAGTAAAAATGGGTAATAATGTGCGCGACACATGACAGGAAACCAAAAGCTTCTCTCAGATGTTGTTCACGCAAAGGCGCAAAAATAGTCTTTGGTGACAATGCATACGGTAACACTGTGGGTAAGGGTAAGCTTATCCACGGTAACATCTCTATTTCAGACATCTTAGTTGTTGATAATTTACGTTATAATTTGATTAGTATTAGTCAGCTATGTGACAAGGGTTACATAGTTAAGTTTCAACAACACACTTGCACGGTTCAGAGTGCAAATGGTCTGACTGTATTGGTAGGTAAACGTTCGGGGAATACCTACATAATCGATTGGTCAGAGAAGTTGAAATCTGAACAGTTGTGCCTTGCAGCTGACTCTTCCAAGAGTAGGCTGTGACATCAAAGAATGAATCATCTAAACTTTAAAACACTTGCCAAATTTAGTCAACATGATATGGTTTCTGGTATGCCAAAAATCAATTTTTCTAAGGACAAGGTTTGTGCCGCTTGTCAGCTGGGAAAGCAAATTAAATCAACTTTCAAAAAGAAAGGCGGTAAACGGTATTCCCGTGGCTTAGAGCTTTTACATATGGATCTTTTTGGTCCTATACCCGTAACTAACTTAGGGGGAACGAACTAGACCTTAGTTGTTATTGATGATTTTACAAAATTTACTTGGGTCTTGTTTTTAAAAGCAAAATCTGAAACCGCCGACCAGCTGATACGTCTTTTAAAACATTTGCAAAATGACAAATCTTGCTCAGTTCACCGGATAAGAAGTGATCGTGGCACTGAATTTTTAAATAATAAATTAACTTCTTATCTAGAATACTTAGGGATAAAGCATGAGCTTTCAGCAGCTAGAACTCCTCACCAGAACGGGCTTGCTGAGAGGAGAAATCATACTTTAAAAGAAGCTGCTATGTCTATGATTGCTTATTCTGGTGTCTCACAAAAATTTTGGGCAGAAGCAGTTAACACAACATGTTATACTCAGAACAGATCGATTATTAATAGGATGCACGATAAAACCCCATATGAGATCTGGAGTGCCAAGAAACCTGATATATCTTATTTCAGGGTGTTTGGGTGCAGACGTTTTATTCATAATAATGGAGAAAAGCATCTAACAGCCTTTGAACCAAAATCTGATGCAGGTATCATTATAGGCTATTCAGCAGTTAGCAAAGCTTATCGATTATTCAACAATAGAAGTCTAACTGTTGAAGAGTCAGCACACGTTGTCTTTGATGAGACAAGTTTTAGATCCAACTCAGCTGCAAGCTTATTGATTTGTCTTCACGTCTGGAATCAACAAGCCTTGAGGAATCAGACGACGACGTGCCACAAAGATATTCAGCTAAGACACAACAGACGCTGGACACACCGCACAACATTTCTCAACAAGATCTGACAGGTAATCCAGTAGTCATCTATTTAACTAACGATGACTCTATTAAAGGAACAAGATCTTCCCAAGTGTGCCAGTTGCTGGAGGTGAAGCGACCAACAATCAACCAGACATCGCTCAATCCGCAAGTGATCATCAATTTGGTATCCAGACCAACTAATACAAGAGCTGATCCAAGATCACATCTGGAACAACCATCTCAAAAACTTGAATCTGACGCGCAAGTCAATCATGATAATTATCAATTGGTGTCAGAAGATCTAGATGTCACTATCCAGCCAGACATTCAAATGCAACAAGGAGCAAATCCCATTGGATCTGATCTCCGATGGAATAAAAATCATCCACCCGAGCAGGTCATAGGTAACATTTATTCTCCTGTTTGCACACGATGCCAACTATCTCATGATCATTTTGATTCTGCATTCATTTCGCATATAGAACATAATATAATAGATGAAGCCTTAGAAGACCCAAGCTGGATAGACGCTATCCAAGAAGAGTTAAATCAATTTAAGCGTAATAACGCATGGAAAATTGTACCTAGACCCTCTAATCATTCAGTTATAGGAACTCGATGGGTCTTTAGGAATAAACTGAATGAAGATTGATTAGTAAATAGAAACAAAGCTAGATTGGTTGCACAAGGCTTTAGGAAAATGGAAGGAATAGATATTGATGAGACCTTCGCACCAGTAGCTAGATTAGAAGCCAGCCGTATGTTTCTTGCATATGCTGCTTTTAAATACTTCAAAGTCTTTCAGATGGATGTTAATAGTGCATTTCTTAATGGCATCTTAACAGAGGAAGTGTATGTTTCACAACCTCCTGGCTTCGTAAATCATACACATCCAGATTATGTTTATAAGTTGGATAAAGCTCTATATGGGTTGAAGCAAGCACACAGAGCTTGGTATGATACACTGTCAAAATTCCTTATTGAGCATGACTTCACAATAGGCATAGTAGATAAGACATTGTTTAAATACGTAAAATCTGATCATGTTTTATTAGTTCAAATATATGTCGATGATATAATTTTTGGGTCAACTAACCCCAAATTGTGCCAGAAGTTTTCGAAGCTTATGCTGGATAAATTTGAGATGAGCATGATGGGGGAGCTGACGTTCTTTCTGGGCTTACAAGTACAGCTGGAGAATGGAATCTTCATTAACCAGGATAAATACACGAAAGAACTGTTGAAGAAATTTGGCATGGACAACTGTTCAGCAGCTGCTACCTCAATGAGCTCTTCAATCAAGATGGATAAAGATGAAGCTGGAACTGCCATTGAGGTATCACTTTATAGCGGTATTATAGGCTCTTTGCTTTACTTAACTGTTAGCATACCAGACATCATGTTTGTTGTCTGTATGTGTGCTAGATTCCAAGCAGAGACAAATCAATCACATTACATAGCGGTGAAGAGAATTTTAAAATATTTAAAGGGTACTTCCAACGTGGGTCTTTGGTATACCAAACACTCAGGCTTTCAACTAATTGGTTACAGTGATGCAGACTACGCAGGATGTAGGATTGATCGCAGGAGCACAAGTGGAACATGTCAATTCTTTGGAGATCGACTGATTTCCTGGTTTAGTAAGAAGCAGACGTCGATCGCAACATCAACAGCTCAAGTACAGTACCTCGCAGCTGGCAGCTGTTGTGCTCAAATTCTTTGTATACAACATCAGCTGAAGTACTATGGCATCGATGCTTGTGAAGCGCCTATTCTCTGCGACAACACTAGTGCAATCGCGATCACCTAGAATACAGTTTTGCATTCAAGAACAAAGCACATCGACATCAGGCATCATTTTATAAAGGACCACGTACTAAAGAAGGACGTCCGGTTGGAGTACGTGTCGACTGAGCAGCAAGTAGCTGCCATCTTCACAAAGCCTCTACCAGACGCTAAGTTTTATTATTTTAGAAACATATTAGGTCTCTTAGAACTGCCATAAGCTGTCTGTGCTAACGCATTGCAGGTTGAACACCGCTGCTTACGACATCTACGAGTCTTCTGTTCAGGGGGAACACAAAGACTCTCAGCTGTCGCCAGCTCTTGCGTTGGGAAAATATCCATCACCGGGGGAACAAAGGATCTGATTTGTTAAGCGTGACATCAGTTGAACATGAGAGATCTATCCCTCAACAGATATCTCCTGTACACAGCTGATGCTTATCTGTTAACAGATCCCGTCCATCTCTGTGATACATTAAAACAGATATTTTTAGTTGTGACGATTTAAGTTTTGGCGCGTGAATTTTTAACTTTTCCCGGTACGGATAAAATTTTTCTTAAAAATCATTTTAAAATACTCTATCACTTCCGTAAATTAGATAAAATATTTTCAAAATATAGTACGAGCCATCGGATTTGACACGTTTTGTCATCATGCGAACCGTCACATCTACATCTCTCTCTCTCTCTCTCTTAAATTTTCGCTTTCATCATTCTTATTTACGGTGTTTCATTTTCTCTAACACTTACCGTGCAAAATATTACTCTCTTTGCATTCTTGCTCTCTTGATCTTGTGTTTTCCTCTGCAGATTTTCTGTTTCAATCACCTTCACACTCTCTCAATCTACTGAAATGGAATCTTCGTTCATCACCTACGCACTCCAAGTGAACTTCGAATCAGTGATGGGAATCTCTGATAATGAAGGAATGTTGAACATGTTTAAGGCTCTTGAAGCCAGTGGTCTTCGTGGGTTTTTGGGGTGTCCGTCAGTGTTTTATGAGAAAGAGTTGGAACAGTTCTTTGACACCGCCTTAGTGCAAGATGGTGACATTACCGGTGCTGTCTCAGGTAAGTTTTTCACTATTTTTGTGACAAGTTTTGTAGAGGTGCTTAAGTTGCCGATAGAGGGTTTAGTGGTTTTATCTGAGTTGCCCAAGAACTTGGTATATGATGCTAGGAGCATCTTCTCTAAATCTGGTGAGCAAATCTCAACATATGGAAAGAAGAGATTGATGAAATATGAGTTCAGGCTTTTGAAAGACATATTGGCCAAGTCAATCACTGTGAAGGCCGGTTCATTTGACGCTGTCACAAATGAACGATTTCTGATGATGACTGTCAGTCACTTTGGCATTAAAGTAAATTGGAGCAAAATATTGTTTTGTATTTTGAAGGAGATGGTGGATAAAACCTTGAAGAAGGCCAAGGGTTTTGCGGCGCAAATTTGTGTTCTGTTGAAGAGTAACCCTGTGATAACGATGGGTTAATTTGTACCTTTCCCATCCTTGAAGATTCTATCAATAAAGACAGTTAACTCTTATGTTGTCATGAATGAAACTATTGATGCCCGTGGCAAATCTGATTGTTTCAACCAGTGAAGTGAATAAAGGAACTGTTGCAGAATCTGAGGGCAGTAAGGATGTTGTGGTTGCCAAGGCTGTTGTTAAATCTGTCAGCAGCTACCAAACTGATGAAGAGCAGATGTCTCTTGATGCAAATCTCTGATGACATGATGCTACCGTCAGTGACAGCTGCTGAGATTACCAAAATAAAGTCTGGTCTTCTGGTGGAAATCAAAGAAGTTCATGAACAAGACTGGTACTATGCCAGTATTCCTAAAATATCAGCCACAGAAAGGGAAGGCGCCCTTAGAGGAAGCTGATACAGTGAATGGGAATCCGGCCAGGGAGATGGTACAATTGATCTGTGCTGACGTAGATTTTCTTGTACAGATGTGTCAACAGATTATGAAAGATGTTGTTGAATTCTTTCATTATTTTATCACTATCAAGATTTCTGATCTCGATTCGTTAAGAGAATTAGCCGCAAAAGAAAAGAATATGTTTCTTTGGGCTGAGAAAGATTCTTTGGAAACTGCTGTCAAGCGTAGAGTGTACATTCTTGCCAAGTATAGAGAAATGCTTCTGAGAAAGTTTTTAGAATCCCATCGTCGATAATTTACTCCAGGCCAACCGTGGACAGCAATGGCCTCTCAGATAATTGATCTTTTGTCCGCTGCTCATGTTATCTCTCGAATTACAGGCACAAGAGCAAGCACATGGGATAATAATGGATCGACCAAGATCTTCTCAACCTTTTGATGATTCTGCTGCCAGTAGTGATGCTGTTCTCGCCCAATTCTATTCTCTGGATAAGTCCACCTACTGGGTACGGCCAATGGTGCTTGTTGATGGGGTTTGGACGCCCCTACAGGGCAATTATTACTGGAGAAGCAGTTGCAGGTTGTCCATCTTTGTGAATAGAAAACGAGTGCCAGAAAGAGTGATTGGAGAAAATTTTGTTCCTCACTGCTATTTTATTGAGCCTTTTCAGTACTGGGGTTTGGTTGTTTGCATCCAGTCAGGGAAGAAAATCTTTGCAGAGATATTGTGGTTCACAGTTCTATTGTCGATATTCTTGAGAATATTCCTGATAAATTCTATAGTGTCTTTCAGCAAGGATTAGAAACAAACAGTTTTGTAGATTATTTCAATGATTCTAGTGTACAGCCAGTTTTACAGAATGTGCCATACATAGAATCACTCTCTTCTGATGGGTCTATAGTTTACCGTTCTCCATCTTCTCAGTCTGATTCAATTTTTGATCAAGATGATCTTATGCGATTTTCATGCCAACAGTGACAGTGATGAACAGACCTCTGACCATCAGTTTGATCTTCCTGTTAGCACTGGATATCTTGCGTCTGGTTTTGGCTCCATTGCAATCCAGTCGACTGATATAATCTCTTTTCCCTTTGCAACAACTTCGCATCTGGTTTTTCTTTTCATTGTGCTGCGACTGGATGTCCAGACGTTGATCTTGAAGTGCTTGCGACTGGTACATCATCTTGCGACTGGATGCATAGCAACAGCTGGTTCATTGTAGCTCACGACTGGATGTACTGTTGCTTGCGTCTGGATGTACAAGCTACCTGCTGGTTTCTCTTGAGAGTTGTCCCTGCTGGTTCTTAGCGCAAAACCATCTGCTGAATCTTACGAAGGCAAAACGCTGTCGTATCAACTTATGCAAACGACATCGTTTTGCAATCGCCAACTTCAAACACCAACTGCTGGTTGTACTGCGACTGGATACTTCTTGTACGACGTCGCTTCATCTCTTGCGCTTCTCTTCACAACTGCTGATAGATTTAGCTTCCTGCTGAATGCACTGTAGCCTGCTGCTGATTGATGACGTCACTGCTGATGTCATCTACGCTTAGCGCTCCAGCTGAACTTTCTTCATCTGCTGATCCAGATCTTGCGCTTCTTCTCAACTGCTGATTGTGATGACGTCATCCTTGCTGCTCATTGCTTCCTCCAGAATATAAGCTGACATCATCACTGCAGATTCTCGATTACTTTTCGCTTCAATCCAACTTCTTCTTAGCACTTCCAGCTGGTTCATATCGTTCCAGCTGGTTCAATACGTTCCAGATGGTTCAATACGTTCCTGCTGGTTGTCCTTGCTCCTTGGTGTACCAGCCGATTCATCATCTCCTTCGATGTTCCAGCTGGTCCACCTTCCACTTTAGCGCTTGCAACTGGTTCAACTTGGCCTCCGCCTGATTACGAACAACTGACTCAACTTTGGACGTCTCCATTGCTAATCCAGCTACCGTATACAATGATGAACCAAACCAACTGCTGAACTTTATATTGTGAACCATCGACTGGACAAACTTCTGCTACTGTTCATCTTCTTCTTCGATCCTAAAAACTGTACACTTAAGTAGAATTTTTAGAAACACAATAACAGGTTTTGTGTAATTCAAAACTTAATCAGGATCTGTCAAAACAGATCCATCAATCATCCATCATACCATTAGAGCATAACAAATATTCATATACATATACTGAATAACAAATCTCATAACAGAGCATAACAGAGCTTAACAGAGCATGTCAGAACTTAACAGAACGAGTAGCAGAAAAGCACTGATAATTACTTCGTGTCTATGGTTTACTGAACAATCCCTAATTTTTACTCCTCTAAGGGGTCGAGGCCATGTGGTTACACCAAGTAACCCAGAGTGCGGAATATTCCGTAGACCCATATTACGACATAAATATCAGTGCAAAGCAAAGCTTAAAATGAAACAAAGATCTGAACAGAAAGGTGCTTGAACAGTAGGTTCAAAACTGAATTCTTACATTAATAATATATATATAATATATCGAACGAATATAATTGCAAAAACCCACTTACCTGATTACTGCTCAAAACATGAGAAACATGGTGGCAATGCTTGATTTCTTATCTGGTTGCTACTTGAAGTGGATCACGAATGTAGAGATCTTCAGACGTTGCATACTTATGAAAACCACCGACATTTCATAAGCGTCTTCGATATATGGAACTGTCGGATTAGGTCCAAAGTTGGTTGTCTTGTTCACAAAAGGATAAAAATAAATTGTGAATGGAAAAGATCGGATTTGTAAACCATTACAATCCATATCGGGACGGTGAATCGAAGCTATAGTTTTGTCGTAAATAGTCGGTACAGTAGAATTGAAAAGGAATTTTAGGAAAACCTAACCTTTGGATCAGGATGAAATTTGAACATCATATATGAAACATGATGAAATAACTTTTGAACGGTCAAGATCGTTTTTAGAGGAAATTTGCAGCTGTTTTTAAGTGATGGACAAGAGCTGCAGATTTCTCGTATGTAATCTGTACAGAATTATGGAAAAGGGGTTTAACAAAAAGCTAGTCGTTAGATTGGAATGAAATTTGGACACCATATTCAAGACATAACGAAGTAACATCTAAACGGTGGCGATCAGAAATAGAGGCCGTTTGAAATCAGTTTAGGAAGATAAACAGAAGCTGCAGTTTCCTCACATGTAATCTGTGCAGCATTCTTGCGAATTAGATTTACGGACATTTAACCGTTGGATCAGAATGAAATTTTTACCTAGTATTCTAAACCTAGAGAAGATGATTCGGGACGGTGGAGATCGGATTTTAAGAAACGGAGCAGTGGCAATAGGTTCCGGACAGTAGGCCTTCAGATTGTTGCTGGAATGCTCAAAACTTCAACCTCTTGTTTTTGAAATGGGACAGCCTCTTGCACGATTTTTGACAGGATTCTTGATGTTTGTAGAGTGCCTTTCTTCATCTTTGAGGGGTGCTATATATAGGAGAGGTAGGGAGATTTTAAGGGTCACCTTTTATGACCATTAATCACCAATATTTATGGTCATAAGTAGACATTATTAGGCTAAATGATGGCTACTAATGGCTACTTATGGTGAGACTTAATTTAGAATTTAAGACCTTGATTATTCATGGAGAATAGAAATATATGATAAGCTAAGAATGTCACGCCCCGAGACCGGGCCTGGATGTGAACACCGGCAATGTTTAATAATTATTCAAAACATGGGGAAGAAGATTCTGGACGGTGGAGATCGGATTCTAAGAAACGTAGCAGTGACAATAGGTTCCGGACAGTAGGCCTTTAGATTGTTGCTGGAATGCTCAAAACTTCAACCTCTTGTTTTTGAAATGGGACAGCCTGTTGCACGATTTTTGACAGGATTCTTGATGTTTGTAGAGTGTCTTTCTTCATCTTTGAGGGGTGCTATATATAGGAGAGGTAGGGAGATTTTAAGGGTCACCTTTTATGACCATTAATCACCAATATTTATGGTCATAAGTAGACATTATTAGGCTAAATGATGGCTACTAATGGCTACTTATGGTGAGACTTAATTTAGAATTTAAGACCTTGATTATTCATGGAGAATAGAAATATATGATAAGCTAAGAATGTCACGCCCCGAGACCGGGCCTGGATGTGAACACCGGCAATGTTTAATAATTATTCATTACAAAACATCAAGCCTCATAGTGCAGCTCAAAACCAGTCTATTACATAATCAAAATGATCGTCTTTACAACTGAACATCGGAGAAATTGAATAACAGAGTGAGGAAGCGAAAATTACATTAACAAAGAAAAGCAGAGTCTTCACCAGCCCCAAAACAGATCTTGTTCCTCTTCTTCAACATGTTCTTCATTCTTATCTGGGTGGAGAAGTAAGGGGTGAGTGTTTGGGGAAACACTCAGCAAGTGGGGGATACCATTAGAGCATAACAAATATTCATATACATATACTGAATAACAAATCTCATATCAGAGCATAACAGAGCATAACAGAGCTTAACAGAGCATGTCAGAACTTAACAGAACGAGTAGCAGAAAAGCACTGATAATTACTTCGTGACTATGGTTTACTGAACAATCCCTAATTTTTACTCCTCTAAGGGGTCGAGGCCATGTTGTTCCCAGAGTGCGGAATATTCCGTAGACCCATATTACGACATAAATATCAGTGCAAAACAGAGCTTGAAATGAAACAGAGATCTGAACAGAAAGGTGCTCGAACAGTAGGTTCAAAACTGAATTCTTACATGAATGATATATATATAATATATCGAACGAATATAATAGCAAAAACCCACTTACCTGATTACTGCTCAAAACATGAGAAACATGGTGGCAATGCTTAATTTCTTATCTGGTTGCTACTTGAAGTGGATCACGAATGTAGAGATCTTCAGACGTTGCATACTTATGAAAACCACCGACATTTCATAAGCGTCTTCGATATACGGAACTGTCGGATTAGGTCCAAAGTTGGTTGTCTTGTTCACAAAAGGAGAAAAAGAAATTGTGAACGGAAAAGATCGGATTTGTAAACCATTAGAATCCATATCGGGACGGTGAATCGAAGCTATAGTTTTGTCGTAAATAGTCGGTACAGTAGAATTGAAAAGGAATTTTAGGAAAACCTAACCATTGGATCAGGATGAAATTTGAATGAAACATGATGAAATAACTTTTGAACGGTCAAGATCATTTTTAGAGAAAATGTGAAGCCGTTTCTAAGTGATGGACAAGAGCTGCAGATTTCTCGTATGGAATCTGTACAGAATTATGGAAAAGGGGTTTAACAAAATTCTAGCCGTTGGATCGAAATGAAATTTGGACACCATATTCAAGACGTAACGAAGTAACATCTGAACGGTGGAGATTGGAAACGGAGGTCCTTTGAAATCAGTTTAGGATGATAAACAGAAGCTGCAGTTTCCTCAAAAAAATTATTCCTTGATGAAATCAGAACTCTTTCTGCTAGAACCTTCCATCCGGATTATGAACCTGGTTAGCTCTGATACCACTAAAATGTCACGCCCCGAGACCGGGCCTGGACGTGAACACCGGCGATGTTTAATAATTATTCATTACAAAACATCAAGCCTCATAGTGCAGCTCAAAACCAGTCTATTACATAATCAAAATGACCGTCTTTACAACTGAAAATCGAATAAATTGAATAACAGAGTGCGGAAGCGAAAATTACATTAACAAAGAAAAGCAGAGTCTTCACCAGCCCCAAAACAGATCTTGTTCCTCTTCTTCAACATGTTCTTCATTCTTATCTGGGTGGAGAAGTAAGGGGTGAGTGTTTGCGGAAACACTCAGCAAGTGGGGGGGATACCATTAGAGCATAACAAATATTCATATACATATACTGAATAACAAATCTCATAACAGAGCATAACAGAGCTTAACAGATCATGTCAGAACTTAACAGAACGAGTAGCAGAAAAGCACTGATAATTACTTCGTGTCTATGGTTTACTGAACAATCCCTAATTTTTACTCCTCTAAGGGGTCGAGGCCATGTGGTTACACCAAGTAACCCAGAGTGCGGAATAATCCATAGACCCATATTACGACATAAATATCAGTGCAAAGCAAAGCTTAAAATGAAACAAAGATCTGAACAGAAAGGTGCTCGAACAGTAGGTTCAAAACTGAATTCTTACATGAATGATATATATATAATATATCGAACGAATATAATAGCAAAAACCTACTTACCTGATTACTGCTCAAAACATGAGAAACATGGTGGCAATGCTTGATTTCTTATCTGGTTGCTACTTGAAGTGGATCACGAATGTGGAGATCTTCAGACGTTGCATACTTATGAAAACCACCGACATTTCATAAGCGTCTTCGATATATGGAACTGTCGGATTAGGTCCAAAGTTGGTTGTCTTGTTCACAAAAGGAGAAAAATAAATTGTGAAAGGAAAAGATCGGATTTGTAAACCATTAGAATCCATATCGGGACGGTGAATCGAAGTTATAGTTTTGTCGTAAATAGTCGGTACAGTAGAATTGAAAAGGAATTTTAGGAAAACCTAACCTTTGGATCAGGATGAAATTTGAACATCATATATGAAACATGATGAAATAACTTTTGAACGGTCAAGATCGTTTTTAGAGGAAATTTGCAGCTGTTTTTAAGTGATGGACAAGAGCTGCAGATTTCTCGTATGTAATCTGTACAGAATTAAGGAAAAGGGGTTTAACAAAAAGCTAGTCGTTGGATTGGAATGAAATTTGGACACCATATTCAAGACATAACGAAGTAACATCTGAACGGTGGCGATCAGAAATAAAGGCCGTTTGAAATCAGTTTAGGAAGATAAACAGAAGCTGCAGTTTCCTCACATGTAATCTGTGCAGCATTATTGCGAATTTGATTTACGGATATTTAACCGTTGGATCAGAATGAAATTTTACCTAGTATTCTAAACCTAGAGAAGAAGATTCTGGATGGTGGAGATCGAATTCTAGGAAACGGAGCAGTGGCAATAGGTTCCGGACAGTAGGCCTTCAGATTGTTGCTGGAA
>KV004589.1:1967-9467 GCA_001598015.1 Dorcoceras hygrometricum
CTTTTCAGGGGCCTTCTAAGGGCCCATATCCTCAAGGACAGCAGCCGCAGAGAACTCAGGGCCAGCAGAGGCCGCAGGGTGAGCAGAGACCTCAGCAGCAGGGGGCTACTGCCCCTTGACCTGGAGGGACATCGGTGTGTCCGACGTGCCATAAGAGTCATTCAGGGCAGTGCATGGCAGGCTCAGGAAGGTGTTATCATTGCAAGGATCCTGGGCACATCTCTATTAACTGCCCTAGGAGGATGCAGTCTACTGGTCGTGTTTTCGTGATGCAGGATGAGGCTGCATATCAGGACACGACATTGCTCGTAGGTATTCCGTTTTAAATTTCCGTACTTGTTATGTTGCTATCTGAGTGTTTTAGAATTGCATGCTAGTTAGAGCACTGCTAGGAAACTTGTTGCCTTAGTTGCTAAGAAATATAACTGAGAACTGTAGGACTTCTAGGACCTATCCTGAGAACTATGGAAGATACGGCTAGCGAACTTGGTAATGTATTAGGTATCTAAACTGTTTTTTGTTTGGGATTTAGTATGACCGTAACGTGCACCTGTGTGACGTTTTAGTTTCAGGCGAGATTCGGGTTCTTGGTGTCACTACACTCGCTTTTCTAGACTCAGGGGAGACCCACTCGTTTATTTAGAGTGCGTTCACACAGAGGATGGGTATTGTTCCAGATAGCAAGGTGTATCTATCGTCGTGACGGTTCCGTCAGGAGAGGAGTTGACGACGACCAACGTCATGCAGGGTTTGACGATGAAAATTCAGAATCATGTGGTCATAGCAGATTTGGTCGTTTTTCCAATGTCAGGATTCGACCTCATCCTTGGCATGGATTGGTTGTCGGAGTTTGGAGCAATGATTGACTTTCAGCGGAGGACAGTGTCTATCGGACCGCCAGGGAAGGAGGCCTTCGTATTTGAGGCAGCTAGGAGGCCGCGGAAGCCCAGATTTATATCTTTCCTTCAGGCCAGGAAGCTTGGTGTCACTACACTCGCTTTGCTAGACTCAGGGGATACCCACTCGTTTATTTCTAGTGCGTTCACACAGAGTATGGGTATTGTTCCAGAGAGCATGGGTGTATCTCTCGCCGTGAAGGTTTCGTCAGGAGAGGTGACGAAGACCAGCGTCGTGCAGGGTTTGGCGATGATATTTCAGGATCGTGCGATCAGAGCAGATTTGGTCGGTTTGCCGATGTCAGGATTCGACCTCATCCTAGGCATGGATTGGTTGTCGGAGTTTGGAGCAGTGATCGACTTTTAGCGGAGGACAGTGTCTATCAGACAGCCAGGGCAGGAGGCCTTCTTATTTGAGGAAGCTAGGAGTCCGCGGAAGTCCAGATTTATATCTTTCCTTCATGCCAGGAATCTAGTGGAGCACGGATGTCAGACACTCTTGGCCAGCGTTACCGCTTCTGGAGGTTCAGTAGGCCCTTCACTATCTGATGTAGAGGTAGTCAGGGATTTTGCAGATGTCTTCCCTGATGATGTAGTGGGAGTTCATCGGAGCGAGAGGTGGAGTTTTCTATTTAGCTGATGCCAGGGACAGTGCCTATCTCTAAGGAACCTTATCGATTAGCTCCTACAGAGATGAAGGAGCTTAAGGAGCAGTGATCAGTTGCAGGGAGCTTCGGTTTTCTCGAAGATTGATTTGAGATCTGGCTAACATCAGTTGAGAGTTAGAGAGGAGGATGTGTCCAAGACTGCTTTTAGGACACGCTACGGCCACTACGAGTTCTTGGTGATGCCGTTTGGCCTGACGAATGCCCCAGTGATTTTCATGGACCTGATGAACAGGATATTCAGACAGTACTTAGACCAGTTCATTATAGTTTTCATCGATGATATTCTGGTCTATTCGAGGAGCTTGGAGGAGCATAGGCAGTACTTGCAGACAGCCTTGAAGACTTTGAGGGAGCACAGATTGTATGCCAAGTTCAGCAAGTGCGGGTTTCGGCTGGAGCAGGTGGCATTCTTGGGTCACATTGTGTTGAGAGATGGGATTTTAGTTGACCCATTGAAGGCGGAGGCAGTGCAGAACTGGGGGATTCCAAGGAATGCAGTGGAGATTCGTAGTTTCTTGGGCTTGGTAGGTTATTATCGCAAATTTATTAAGGGCTTCTCTTCGCTTTTCAGTGCCCTTGACAACTCTGAACAAGAAGAATATGAAGTATGTGTGGAGTCCCGATTGTCAGAGGAGCTTTGATCAGCTGAAGGAGGCCCTTACTTCAGCACCAATGTTAGCTATGCTAGGGGACCACGAGGAGTTTGTGGTTTATATAGATGCTTCTTTGAGAGGTTTGGGTGCAGTTCTGATGCAGGGAGGTAAGGTTATTGCATATGCGTCGAGGCAGCTGAAGAGTTACGAGCTGAACTATCCGACGCATGATTTGGAGCTTTCAGCTGTAGTGTTTGAGTTGAAGATTTGGAGGCACTATTTTGTACGATGGGAAGTGTCAGATATTCACGACCACAAGATCCTCAAGTACTTCACCTAGAAGGTGCTGAACATGAGGCAACACAGATGGTTAGAGTTGGTGAAGTACTATGATTGTGACATTAGCTACCATCCGGGTAAAGCTAATGTAGTGGCAGGCGCTTTGAGCCAGAAGACTGCAGTCGTGGCTTGTTTGTCAGTTGAGAGGCCACTTCAGGCTGAGATTCAGATATTCGGCCTGGAGTTCTATTCAGGAGGCTGTGCGCCGAGTTTAGCAGTACTCACTATTCAGCCGACTCTTTGAGATCGGATCAGAGAGGGACAGGCCTCCGATGAGCAGTTACAGCAGTGGAGACAGCATGATGAGGACAGAGGGCGAGGTCTATACACAGTTGAGGATGGGATAGTCCATTTCAGAGGCCATATGTGGGTGTCGAGTACTAGACAGTTGAGAGCCGAGATCTTATCTGAGGCTCATGCATCGACGTACTATTGCATATGCGTCGAGGCAGCTGAAGAGTTACGAGCTGAACTATCCGACGCATGATTTGGAGCTTGCAGCTGTAGTGTTTGCGTTGAAGATTTGGAGGCACTATTTTGTACGATGGGAAGTGTCAGATATTCACGACCACAAGATCCTCAAGTACTTCACCTAGAAGGTGCTGAACATGAGGCAACACAGATGGTTAGAGTTGGTGAAGGACTATAATTGCGACATTAGCTACCATCCGGGTAAAGCTAATGTAGTGGCAGGCTCTTTGAGCCAGAAGACTGCAGTCGTGGCTTGTTTGTCAGTTGAGAGGCCACTTCAGGCTGAGATTCAGATATTCGGCCTGGAGTTCTATTCAGGAGGCTGTGCGCCGAGTTTAGCAGTACTCACTATTCAGCCAACTCTTCGAGATCGGATCAGAGAGGGACAGGCCTCCGATGAGCAGTTACAGCAGTGGAGACAACATGATGAGGACAGAGGGCGAGGTCTATACACAGTTGAGGATGGGATAGTCCATTTCAGAGGCCGTATGTGGGTGTCGAGTACTAGACAGTTGAGAGCCGAGATCTTATCTGAGGCTCATGCATCGACGTACTCCATTCATCCAGGTACTACGAAGATTTACAGAGATTTGTAGACTTTGTACTGGTGGCCGGGGATGAAGAAGGACAGTGGGAGATTCGTGTCTGAGTGCTTGACCCTTCAGCAGGTCAAGGCGGAGCATCAGCGACCGACAGGGTTGCAGCCACTCCCTATTCCTGAGTGGAAGTGTGAGCATATTATGATGGATTTCGTGGTTGGATTTCTCAGGAGTCCCAGAGGGTACATGGCTATATGAGTGATTGTGGACAGACTCACCAAGCCGGCGCATTTCTTACCGGTGAAGACTACTTTCACCCTGACTCAGTACGCAGAGCTCTACATCAGAGATGTTTTCAGACTGCATGGCATACCAGTCTTAATAGTGTAGGACAGAGACACCCGATTTACGTCTGCGTTTTGGTGGAGTTTACATGCCGCCTTGGGGACTAGATTGTCGTTCAGTACAGCTTTTAATCCGCAGACAGACGATCAGTCAGAGAGGGTCATCCAGATTCTGGAGGGTTTGCTGAGAGCTTGTGTCATAGATTTTCAGGGTACGTGGGACTCGATATTGTCGCTGGTAGAGTTCACGTACAACAACAGCTTTCAGGCATCGATAGGGATGGCTCCCTATGAGGCGTTGTATGGGAGGAGATGCAGATATCCCGTGCACTGGGATGAGGTTGGCGAGAGAGTGCTGACTAGGCCGGAGTTAGTACAGCAGATGGCGGACATTGTGACGAGGATTCGGGATAGGATGAGGATAGTTCAGAGTCGTCAGAAGATTTATGCCGATCAGAGACTACGGGATCTGGAGCTAGCTTTTGGAGATCATGTGTTTGTGAGCATATCACCCATGAAGGGCGTGATGCGCTTTGGCCGGAGAGGAAAGCTCAGCCCGAGGTTTATTGGGTCGTTCGAGATTTTGGAGAGTGTTGGTAATTTGGCTTACCTTGTGGCGTTACCACGCAGCTTAACAGCTGTCCAAAATGTTTTCCACATCTCGATGATGCAGAAGTATGTTCTGAATCCATCACACGTGTTGTATTTTGAGCCGCTCCAGTTGGCACCGGATTTATCTTTTGAGGAGCGACTAGTGCAGATTCTAGCTCGGGAGAGCGCAGGCTGAGAGCACGGAGTATTCCGAAGGTCAGGTCTGGTGGCAGAATCCCTCGGAGGATGAAGCTACCTAGGAGACTGAGTTCGATATGCGGACGCGCTATCCGGAGTAATTTGGTACGTACTTAATTTCGGGGATGAAATTCCTATAAGGGGGGAGAGTTGTAACGCCTAGAATTTCCTGAGTACGTAGAAATGAGTGCATGACTAGGGGAAAAATAATTTTGGATGATTACATGCCATCTTATATGATTTAATTATGATTTTATGTTGCATGGTATGCATGTTTTGTTTTTCAGCCTGTTAGAGTTACGGACGTGTGGACGAGACTAGGGACGACTAGAATGAAAATAATTTGAGATTTTTAAGAAAAAATTTATTATTTTTAAACAACAATTACTGAAAATTGAGGTTTTTATAATTATTTTGGAGGGAAACCCGTTTTCGCCTGTACGGGCTGTTTTAATAGATTTTAAGGTGTTTTAAATTATGAGGAGACTTTGATTTTGAAAATTTGATATTTCTAAAGCCAAGTTATGAATTTTGATTAGCTTTTTAATTAATGGAGGGGCAAAACTGTCAAAATCATTTTCTTTCTTAACTAAATCTTTAGGGGTCAAACTTGTCACCCCATTATTTCCAAAGCACAAAAGAATTTCACTAAACCTATGCATAACACACCACGTCTCTCATGTTTTTGGCTTAATATTGTGTTGCTCGGTTTGTGGAAGGTTCATGGAGTCATGACTCATGACTAGGCTGCTGTGTATGTGTCCTGGGGTGAGGAAGAGGCGGCTCGAATGACCTGGTTGAGCCAGGTTTCACGTGGGAGTCGAGGGTGGCGCATCGCGTGGCCGTGATGGTGCACTCCCTTCTCACGCGTCGTTCTCGCTCGTGCATCCACGGTTTGGACCAGGGCTAGGCAGGTTAGGACCGGCTAGACCTGGGGGTGGTCCAGCCGACGGGGCTTCGACCAGGGTGGCCGGAGCAGGGAGTTCGGGCGGCGTGTTGTAGGCGCTGTCGCATGGGGCAGCACATGCATGGGGGGTAGGGTTTGGGGATCGGTTCGGTTCGAGTGGACCGGTTCTACTGGTTTGGTTGAACCGGGTCGGTTCATAGAGTCTCGAGTCAAAATGTTTTAAATTTGACCCGAGTTATTTTAATCATAGGCCGGTTACTTTATTTTAAGTCAAAGGTCTAATTTTAAAAAAAATGGTCAAGTTTTTTAATTTGAGTCAAACTTTTAATTTAATTGAGTTTGATGTTTATTTTAAGTTTTAAGTCAAAATTGAAGTATTTGGAATTTTAATTGAGTCAAAATTGATTATTGGATTTTAATTTAGTCAAATTTGATATTTTGGTCAAAATTGGTCCTTAGGTCAAAATTGTTTAAGTTATCCTTTTTAAAAGTCAAAATTGATTAAAATTGATTTTAAGTCAAATTCATTTTAAGTCTAAATTTATTTTAGTCAAAATTGATTTTTGAAATTAGTCAAAATTAGTCCTTTTATTTTAAAAGTCAAAATTGAGTTGGTAATTAGTCAAAATTGAATGATGTTAGGAATTTTAAAGAGGAACTCCTAAGTCAATGGTTATGATAAGTCTAGAGGTAGTGGGCTAGGCTCCTGAACCAGTCCTTGACCGAAGTAGAAAATGTAGAATATTTTAAGTCTAAATTTATTTTAGTCAAAATTGATTTTTGAAATTAGTCAAAATTAGTCCTTTTATTTTAAAAGTCAAAATTGAGTTGGTAATTAGTCAAAATTGAATGATGTTAGGAATTTTAAAGAGGAACTCCTAAGTCAATGGTTATGATAAGTCTAGAGGTAGTGGGCTAGGCTCCTGAACCAGTCCTTGACCGAAGTAGAAAATGTAGAATCCCGTGAATGTATATTTAATCATATATGTAGTATGCTATGTACGTAAATGTTTTAAAGGAAATGAGCTAGACTGCCGGCTTAAAAGAAAAAGATACCTTTCTTAGTGGAAGATCGGAAAAGACTTCTTTTCATCACGAGACTGATCGGATCTGCCGTAGACACCCGTCATTATCTGTTCTTCTACCGTGAGAGGGGCCAGGAAAAAAAAGATATCCTATATACATACGTTATTTTCCGGCTCTCCGGAAGCAGAGTATACGGGGACGGCAGATGGATTTGGCGGTGGACTCTTTCATGTTGGAAGGGGAGAAGGGGCCTAAGCACGGCAGAGAGCCGCTTCCTTATTGTTTGATAGGGGGGCTTCTATTCACCAACGCAGCCAGCAAGCTGTAGGCTTTCTTGTCTCAAGAAGTAGTTCCGAATCATTGATGGGACATGGTTTTCATAGGTCATATACATTAGGGATTTGGGGCATACATTTCCTCCCTTTCGCTTTCTGCCCTAGGTTGTGAACTCCGCTTCAGAGACTCCTTGAATCTACTCCCAGGCAAACCCGCGGGAACAATTATCATTGCCTTACTTTACTCAGAATCCATAAAAATTATCCAACAAGCTCTGCTTGTATGCCTAATTTATGCAGAGTGGGTGCTCTATTCAGCAATACAGGAAGAATCAACAGAATAGCTAATAGCATAAAAAATTGAGTATGAACTTAAGTTCCATATGCTCATCCCTATGTATAGTGCTGCTTTGCCTACTGTCTTTCACAAACATGTAGCAGCTCCAGTGCTGAACGCAACTAGAGCGTGTTTTCTGTTATACAGAGCAATAGATCGGGTTGGATCCACGTTGAATGACCCCTAAGATCATAGAAGCAATGCTGCAGAAAAAGAAGATTTGTTGCAATGTAGCTCCATAAGAACTATAAATAGAAACACGTGAAATATTAGCAGAAATCGATATTTTAGGCGCAATAGAAAGGAATGCTGTAAC
>KV004589.1:34536-66228 GCA_001598015.1 Dorcoceras hygrometricum
CCATTGCCTCTACCCTGCTGTTCTACCAGCAACCTTAGAAGTTGGGCAATACTAGCGTTGCTATCGGGACTTGGTTCATCTTCAGGGACATTCCTCCTCCCTCTTCCTCGGCCAGACATCTTAATCTATAGCCCATAATCCACCACATATGAACATCAGAACATGTAAGAATCAAAAGATACATGCTCTAAAACATAAAAGAAAACTCACTGCCCGAAGAGACGGTCGATGAAATCTGTTCCAGCGAGGAGTGCGTGTGTTTATCTCTGGACCATGCTCTGATACCATGTTGTGACGCCCATCCCCATGGAAGTCACGGAATCGAAGAAAACGAAATAAAAGAGAAAATAGAGGGCTAAAATAATACGAATGGAACAAGCTGTATTGCCTTGCTCAAATAAAAATAAATCGAAATAATAACCATTGGCGCCAAGAAAATAAAATCAGATTTCATTACAATTTCAAAGTACAAAATGCGAAGTCGTGATATTACAACTACTGAACTCTATTTGAATTCATCTTTGTTGTTTTTTTGTAACTCAATACAGATTTGACTAAGATCAAAGACAACAAAAACAGAAAAATACAAAATGAACATCGCGGAAACGCAGGCCTTCGCTTCGAACTAACACGCCGCTACTGGTTCAAAATCCACCACCCATCTGCTCCGGCGCGGACTCACCTGCACCAAGAAAGCTAGTGAGCCTAGGGGCTCAACAAGCAAAACTCAGAGTAACAAAGCACAATATGTGCAGGTGCAATACATAAGAAATCATAGTTTAAAGGAAATCATAAAACATCGTTCATCGTCAACATCTGTTCTGGGAATAAGATCAAATCCCAGCGTTATCATTTCGTTAGACTTATGGCTCAGAAGCTCTAATTAGGTCCCATTGCACTCGATCAAATGACTACTGATATCAGTTACAATATGGTGAAATCACACCCAATATGAAGGGGCAACCGACCCTCTCGTCTGCTGCTCACCCTTCCAATATGGACCGTCTGTTAATGTCATTCAATAATCAATTCTCAATGCATACAACATCAATACGTGGAAACAGAATATATATAACTCAAGCAATTCATCAAAATGTTTCATGTAAGTCACTTTCCCTATCTTGCTTAACCCACTTCTGTAGTTGCTCATCTCTCAGCTGACCCTCACGAATTTGGTCCAAAAAATTTGATCTCATCGAGGTATCAGCTACGACTGAATTGCAGCAGCTGGGTACCAGCTCTAAGCCAAACTTCTCAATATCAGCTGTCAATGGTTTGTGGATGATGAGTTGCTTGAAATCTGATTATGCCATCGTCTGAAAAATAGAGGTTGCCGCCTCTTTACCTATCTTGCTTAACCCACTTCTGTAGTTGCTCATCTCTCAGCTGACCCTCACGAATTTGGTCCAACAAATTTGATCTCACCGAGGTATCAGCTACGACTGAATTGCAGCAGCTGGGTACCAGCTCTAAGCCAAACTTCTCAATATCAGCTGTCAATGGTTTGTGGATGATGAGTTGTGCTAGTCCAACAGACTTTCTACTTAAAGCGTCAGCAACCACGTTAGCCTTGCCTGGATGATAGTTAATCGTGCAGTCATAATCTTTCACCAACTCCAGTCATCTCCTCTGCCTCATGTTTAATTCCTTTTGGGTGAAGAAGTATTTCAGGCTTTTGTGATCTGTGAATATCTCACATTTCTCCCCATATAAATAATGCCTCCAAATCTTTAAGGCGAACACCACTGCTGCCAGCTCCGTGAGTGGGATAATTCTTTTCGTGATTTTTCACCTGTCGAGAATCGTAGGAAATCACTCTACGATCCTGCATCAGAACAGCTCCCAATCCTAACTTCGACGCATCTGTATAAATAACAAATTTCCCTTGATCAGACGGCATCGTTAGCACAGGAGCCTAAATCAAAGCCTGCTTCAATTGCTCAAAGCTAGTTTGGCAGTCGGGGGTCCATTCAAACTTTCTCAACTTTCTAGTCAGCGAGGTTAAGGGAAAAGATATCTTCGAAAATCCTTTAATAAAGCACCTATAATATCCTGCTAACCCCAGAAAACTCCTAAATTCTGAAACAGAGGTTGGTACCGGCCAGTCACGAACGGCTTCCACCTTCGCTGGGTCCACTTCCAATCAATCTTTGGATATAATATGTCCAAGAAAAGACACTTTCTCCAACCGAAAATCACACTTACTAAACTTGGCGAACAACTGCTTGTCTCTCAAAATCTGAAGCACTGTTCTTAAATGGTTTGCGTGCTCAAGTCTATTCTTGGAATACACCAAAATATCATCGATAAACACCACTACAAACTGATCTAAAAATGGTTGGAAAACTCTGTTCATCAAGTCCATAAAAGCTAAGGGGGCGTTAGTAAGTCCGAAGGGCATTACCAAAAATTCCTAGTGGCCGTAACGTGTTCTAAAGGCTGTTTTATAGACGTCTGTTGATTTTATCTTCAATTGATGATAACCAGACCTTAAATCAATCTTAGAGAAAACTATCGATCCCTTCAACTGGTGACGTACTTGGTCGAATAAAGCCCTTGTCCAGCAGCTTTTGTATTTACTCCTTTAGTTCTTTCATCTCTGATGGAGCAAGACGATAAGGTGGTCTAGAAACGGGTGCTGCTCCTAGCACTAAATCAATTGCAAATTCCAGTTCCCTATCAGGTGGCAGTCCACATATGTCTTCTGGAAATACCTCGGGGAATTCGCTCACTACTTCAACATATGAAAGCTGGGGCTTGCTAGAAGCTGCTAAAGATGATAAACTTATCAAAAATCCTACTCCCCCTTTCCTAAAACAACTAAGGGCCTTAAGAGCTGAAATAATTCGAGGGATTTTACACATCTGACAAGTCTCGAACATGAACCAGTCTCCTCTTGGAGGTTTTACCACTACGGTTCTAAGCTTGAAATCTATCACGACTCCGTATTTGGTCAACCAATCCATTTCTAGAATCAGATCAAACTCAGGCATAGGTAAAACAATTAAATCAGCAGTAACTAAATGCCCTTCCTAAGTTCTAGGTTACAAAACAAATCATGAGATATCAGCTCTTCCCCAGAGGGCACAGTCACGCAAAATCCCATGGTCAACTGGTCAGGTTTAACAGGTATTTTCTTAGCAAAATCCGCTGCTATAAAGGAATGTGTCGCACCTAAATCTATAAGAGCTAAAGAAGGAATTCCAGTGATCAAGATCTTACCCGTAGCCACTGTGGAGTCTGGATTGGCTTGCTCAGTCATCATGACGTAAGCTCTACTGGTCACCAACTGTTTCGTCTTCGGGCAGTCCTTAATAACATGCCCCGGCAATCCACATTTGTAACAAACATTCTGTCCCTTTCTACAAGGACCAAGGTGGTTCTTCTGGCACTTGGGGCACTGAGGTCTACTGCCAACTGCTGAAACCGCGCTAATGGGTTGCACAACCAAAGGTTTCTGCTCCTGAGGCTTTTGTTCCTGCGACCGCTGCTGATTCTTATATGGCTTCTTGGGTGGTCACTGGTCTTTCTGCTGGAAGGCCTGTCTCTTCAGCTGTCGCTCTTCCACAACAGCCTTCAAATCTTGATCAGCTCTTAGGGCCTTGTCCACCGCTCCTCGATAATCCTTTCGTTCTACCAGTCTCACATCATGCCTGAGCGCTGGTTTCAATCCGTCGACAAATGTCGCAATTTCTCCTTAGGATCAGCTCCAATCAACGGTACAAAATAACATCCACGTTCGAACTTTCGAACATATTCCTGGATAGTCATGTCCCCTTGCTTGATCATCAAGAACTCTCTTTTCAATTCAGACCTCTTATCCTCTGTAAAATACTGTTCGAAGAATACTCTCTTAAATTCTTCCCAGGGGAGATTCGTCACATCTACTGTAAGCTTTGCTCCTTCCCACCAGAGCATCGCATCATCCCTCAACATGTAAATTGCGCATATGGATCTTTCTATGTCGGGTGTCTGGAGATACTCAAATATCACTTCCATTGATTTAATCCAGCTTTCGGCGACAAACGGATCTGTTGTGCCGCTAAACTCTTTCGGCTTCTGTCTTTGAAATCGTTCTTGAGGGTCATCATTGCTAGGTCCTCTACTACTGGAGGATTGACCATTGCCTCTCCCCTGTTGTTCTACCAGCAACCTTAGAAGTTGGGTAATACTAGCGTTACTATCAAGACGGGATTCATCTACTGGGACCGAAGAGACGATCGATGAAATCTGTTCCAGCGAGGAGTGCGTATGTTTATCTCTGGACCATGCTCTGATACCATGTTTGTGACGCCCATCCCCATGGGAATCACGGGATCAAAGAAAAGGAAATAAAAGGAAAATAGAAGGGTTGAATAATAAATAGAACAAGCTATATTTCCTTGCTCAAAATAAAATCAAAGTACAGCCGTTGGCGCCAAGAAATTAAAATCAGATTTCATTACAATTTCGAAGTACAAAATGTGAAGTCGCGATATTACAACTATTGAACTCTATTTGAATTCATCTTTGTTGTAACGGATCTCAATACATATTTGACTAAGATCAAAGACAACAAAAACAGCAAAATACAAAATGAACATCGCGGAAACGCAGGCCTTCGATAAACACTAACACGTCGCTACTGGTTCAAACTCCACCTCCCATCTGCTCCGACGCCGACTAACCTGCACCAAGAAATCTAGTGAGCCTAGGGACTCAGCAAGCAAAACTGAGAGTAACAAGCACAATATGCAGGTGTAAAACATAAGACATCATAGTTTAAAGGAAGTCATAAAACATTATTCATCATAAACTTCTGTTCTGGAACTAAAATCAAATCCCAGCGTTATCATTTTCGTTATATTTATGGCTCAGAAGCTCTACTTAGGTCCCATTGCACTCTATCGAATGGCTACTGATATCAGTTACTATATGGTGAAATCTCACCCAATATGAAGGGGCAACCGACCCTCTCGTCTGCTACTGGTTCAAACTCCACCTCCCATCTGCTCCGGCGCCGACTCACCTGCACCAAGAAAGCTAGTGAGCCTAGGGGCTCAGCAAGCAAAACTGAGAGTAACAAGCATAATATGCAGGTGTAAAACATAATACATCATAGTTTAAAGGAAGTCATAAAACATTATTCATCATAAACTTCTGTTCTGGAACTAAAATCAAATCCCAGCGTTATCATTTTCGTTATATTTATGGCTCAGAAGCTCTACTTAGGTCCCATTGCACTCTATCGAATGGCTACTGATATCAGTTACTATATGGTGAAATCTCACCCAATATGAAGGTGCGATAACGTCACGAACAACATCCACAATATTAGAATTCACCTATCAAACCAGACTTAGTTCTGGTTCTACTAGCATTTCCAACTTCGTGGAGTCAAATTCGGACGCTGTCATTCACCAATAAAAGAAGAACTTCATAATTTTCATGAGTTGGAATCTGAAATGCTCAGTGTTTCAAAATCAACATCATCAACTCCGTAAAATGCCGTTTGAGTTCCAAACATACACCCATTGTGAACCCAATATTAAACATACAATTCAATATCAGCAAAATATGAGCAAAGGCTGATATTAAACATAACTTAGGCAAGGAATTTCTAAACGAAGTAAAACAATACATATGCTTTCATGGTGTAGCAAGAATCATATTTACTTGCCTCAATACAGGAGAACACGAAAACACATCAGGTCTAGCAGCAAGTCTCTCCAAGCACCGCAGCGAGTTTCCTATGGTTTCTTTGATGAAAATAAAGATTTTTCTTACAAACATTGAACTTATAGTCCAATGTACCATAGGCATGGGAGTCTGACCTGTAACAGGGGATAAACACTTGAGTAGGCATGGTATTCCACACCTACTTCTCCAGAATTTATTAAAAATCCCCTGTCACTATTTTAATTTGTTAAAACGATACTCTCATTTTAATAAAAGCCATCCTCCCATTAGAAATTCATTTTATTTTCAACCTCCAAAATTACCCAGTTGATGCTTGGAGTAACAGTTGATCAGACCCTGCACCATGTCTCGCATCTAGAAAATAAGAAGTCAGCTTTTACAATCAAACAAACAAGCTGAGATCTGGAATTAGAAATGAATCCTCGAATTATAAAGATGAGAATTTATGGTCCTATGGATTTTGGGGAGCTACAGAAGCGTCTCAGCAAGAGGAGTCCAACGCTACCACTCTCGCTCTAGTCGGAGCTGTCTACCGTCGGCAATCGAAGGAGATAAGGTTCGGTGAACAGTAGCTAGGGTATCACGACAGGATTTGGCAATCGGGAAAATATTGTAAGTATGAAAACTGGATACTCAATTCGAATACCAAGTCCTCTAATATAAGCCAAAGCTGCTCACAGCTGAAGAAACGCTGTCGGTCCAACTAATCCAAACGACGACGTAGAACTACTCACTGCTGAAACACACTAGCGCGCTCTCTACTGCTCAGCGACAACAGATCTTGCTACGACTGCTGAATACAACCACTACTGCTGACGTCACCAATGCTGAGCGCCAACTTAAATCTCCTGAACTGTTCCAAGGCTCAAACAAAAGCCGATAGCTTCTCTAAGAATATCGACTCAAAGCTGATCTCAACAAAACCCGATTAATTAACTCAATTAATATTATCAGCTTTCGGGTCTCACACTTACTACCATGGATGTATCTTTGGGTGATAAAGAAATGAAGGACCATTCCCCTTCCCTCAATTATGTCAGTACTACATTCTGTAGTGTCAATTAATTTACTTTTTTATTTCATATATTTTGTGTTAGCTGATAGAAATGGATAATGTAGGCTATTTTTGGGATGCTTACAATGACTGCTGTAGAGTTGTTGACTGCGCACAATCTGTTTGGAATTCATGGTTCCAAATGAAACCAGTGACAGGCACATGTCGAAGTACATGAGTCGTGGACTAAATGTCATGTGCACCCAACATTAATTGGCAGATGGACAGATGGGTGATGTGGCTGAGGATCCACAGACTCCCAATCCATCTCTCACTCACATCATCCAGTCTCCTTTACGTAGAGCCCGTGCCCTTGCCCGTGCCTGCGCATGCGCCCGCTCCCGCTCCCGAGCCCGTGCCCATGCCCGTGCAGGAGCACGTGCACGTCGCACTGTCGCAATGGGCGCTTTGAGGCGCACTTTGCACTTCGCACGTACGCATCGTCGTGAGGAGCATTGAGGAGCTCTTAAATTTATGCTCGAGCTCTTAAATCGCGAAAAGTTGCAGATGATAGACGTCGACATAGAGTGAAAATAGTTGGAAAGGTGGACTCGGGGATATAGAGACTCTATTGATGCAGTTTTTATTCATATATTAAATCTAATACATAGTGAAGATTATAATAGTAAAAAAATGATGTTGATTGGCAGAGGGGCTTAGGTGGCAGAGTTGCCTACGGTGCGTGACGTGGCTAAGTAAAGTGAGTCAGCTGATGCAGAGGTGGCTCAGATGCATGAGGTGGCTGATGAGGATAGAGAGTTAACTAAGTCGACTGATGTATTCCGTAAGTTAATTTGTGTTCATATATAAGTTGAGATTAAAACATCAAAAATATTATGTTCAGTGGCAGAGGTGGCAAAAAGGTGTCTCAGGTTCCTGAGGTGGCTGAGGCGAGAGAGCAACGACTGAGTTAACAGCTACAATTGTTAAGTTGTGTTTGTGATGATATATAAATATTTAACCTCATGTTTAGGGGTTCCAAGTATATGGGGTGAAGGTTGAAGAGGGACAACCTAAGGGAACAACGATAGTTGACCTAATCATGAAGGAATTTGTCTCGCTCACCTTAGAGCAAATGATGGATACCGTACTTGAAAGTTTGTGGGCATTATTTGAGATAGAGATTCGTCCTTGGATTGATGATTAGATTAAACCTGGACTCATCTCATCATACCATGAGAGTTGTTTCCTTGAGCTGGTGACAACGGGTGCTTGGGTCTACATTGGTTAAGTGTATTTATTTTGGTTGGCTTTTGGTTTATTACATTTGTTTACAAAATTAAACTTTCTGTTTAACCTCTTTCAGCATTTCGATGAATTCTTTCAGGCTTAATTGAGATCCCAAAGATTTACCCATGTATTTTCGGACAAGACATAACATTGATGGATTCTAGTTTCTACCAGCTGGCTATGGGTGCATTCACTGAAGATAGAAAGACCAATATCGTAAATATTATGCTATATGCATGAGAAGAAATCCCAGATCGACCGACAGTTTAATGGGATAAGGCATCTTTGCTTTTGGTACCTTCTCATACAAATGATCAATGTGTTCTATTGAAATGTTGGCAAATGGGCAAGGCCCAAATTAATTAATCGAGTTATAACCGTCCGATGAAAGTCGAAATTGACTTGAAAACTTGAATCTACATTTCGAGTAGATATTTTTGGAATATTAATTTGCTCAAAATCGATTTTAGGTGAATGAGAAATTAATAAAGCAATTAAAGCCCATTTATTGGGAATTGTGCAGGTGTCCCACATCGGAAAATAGCCTGGTCAAACCTTCCTTATATATGACTTCGTATTATGTGTAAATAATTACTAAAGTCGTGATAGACTCGAGAAGGTGCCTCGAGGGCGAGTAGGTGCAAAGAACCTACGAGCCCGAGCCCGCGCATGCGCCCGCGCCCGAGCCCGTGCCCTTGCCCGTGCCTGCGCATGCGCCCGCGCCCGCTCCCGAGCCCGTGCCGGAGCACGTGCACGTTGCACTGTCGCAATGGGCGCTTTGAGGCGCACTTCGCACGTACGCATCGTCGTGAGGAGCATTGAGGAGCTCTTAAATTTATGCTCGAGCTCTTAAATCGCGAAAAGTTGCGATCTGAACCATTAGATGGATTGTGAAAAGACACGATCCTGGTCGTTGGTGAAACGATGTAATCTGAAGCGTCTGATCTAGGATCAACGGATGCGATTGGTTCAATCATAGGGTTGCATGGTGAAGAGTCATGATCCTTCAGAATGGACGTAATCTGGACCATTGGATGTAGATCCAATGGCCACAGATCAATTCATTCCTAAGAGTTGTGACTATTCACGAAATGCCCCCTGCCTCTTCATACTCTATAAATAGAACCCCAAGTCTGAATAGAATACACCAAGCAATCCTGAATTCTCATTCTCTCTCAAACTCCATACTTCTCTATATTCTGAGTCTAAAGCATCTTATAGTTCGCCGTTCTCGTAATTTGGTGTGCTCCTATTGCGAGAAGTTCGTCGTTGTATCTTGAGAAACGATTTCCAATAAACCGTAAGCACCTGGGCGGGGCAAAATCGTTTTAAAGAAATAGTGTTGAACACTATCCTCGACGATCACAAGTTGCATTCGAATAAAAGTTCCTACAAGTTTAAAACGATTTTTCGCTATACTGATATGGAGTCCGTGATTGCAAATCTAATACTTTGCATGGGGAGAAGCTCGAAAAGTTCTACGGCACTGATTTCAAGAGATGGCAACAAAAGATGATGTTCTACTTGACCACCTTGAACCTGGTGAGGTTCTTGCGTGAGGATGCCCCTACTGTCACTGAAAATGAGACTGATAAAGACAAACGGGTAGCATTCAAAGCATGGGGACATGGTGACTTTCTCTGTCGTAACTATGTTCTTAATGGATTGGTAAACTCGTTGTACAATGTGTATAGTCCAATGACAACAGTGAAACTTTTGTGGGAATCCTTGGAGAAGAAATATAAAACTGAGGGTGCCGGACTGAAGAAATTCATCGTTGGCAAATTCCTTGACTACAAAATGGTGGATTCCAAATCTGTGATGTCTCAAGTCCAAGAAATGCAATTGATATTGCATGATCTGCATGCCGAGGGTATGGAGATGAGCGAATCGTTCCAAGTGGTTGCGGTAATTGAGAAACTCCCTCCGTTGTGGAAGGATTTCAAAAATTACTTGAAACATAAACGCAAAGAAATGGGACTTGAAGACTTGATAATAAAGCTGCGCATTGAGAAGGATAACCGAAAGCAATCCAAATCTAAAGGAACGAAACGACCTATAGAAGATGGATCAAACTTGGTTCAACCAAATGCTAGCAAAGGAAAAAGGAAATTCAAACGCAAGGATAAAGGGAAAGGCAAGAAGTTCAAAGAAACGTGCTACAACTGTGGAAAGTCAAATCACATGGCCAAAGATTGTAGACGTCCAAAGAAAGCCAAGAAGGAACAACAAGGAAAAGATGTAGCAAACCATCTCACAACGTCTAACGTCGTGGACATGGAAATGGACCTTGCTGCTGTCACATTTGAAGCCAACATGGTTGATAATCCAAGGCAGTGGTGGGTTGACACTGGAGCTACACGTCACATATGTTCCGAGAAGGCAATGTTCTCAACTTATGTCCCAGTCACTGGAAGAAAGCTTTTCATGGGGAATTCTACTTCGTCAGACGTGACTGGAATAGGCAAAGTTGTGTTGAAGATGACTTCTAGAAAATAACTTACCCTCATCGATGTCTTGCATGTTCCTGAAATCCGAAAGAACTTAGTTTCTGGATCGGCACTTGTTAAGGCCGGTTTTAGGCTAGTATTTGAGTCAAATAATTTATATTGTCCAAGAATAGTGTCTTCATAGAAAAGGGGTACTTAGAGGATAATTTGTTCAAGATGAATGTAATGCCTGTACTCCGAGAATTTGATGGCAATAAAATTAAAGACTTCACTTATATTGTTGAGTGTTCTAATTTATGGCATGGTCGACTTGGACATGTTAATTACAATACTCTAAAGCGACTGGTTAAATTAAATCTATTGCCAACAATGGATATAAATAAAACACACAAATGTGAGGTGTGTGTAGAAGCAAAAATGACAAAACTTCCTTTTCACTCTGTGCAAAGGAGTACTACCCCTCTAGAGTTAATACACAGTGATATCTGTGATTTAAAATTTGTGCAAACTAGAGGAGTAAGAAATATTTTGTTACTTTTATAGATGACTGCACAAGGTACTGCTATATGTACTTATTGAGAGGCAAAGATGAAGCCTTGGAAGCATTCCAAACTTACAAAGCAGAGGTTGAGAATCAACTTGGCCAACGAATAAAAAATATTCGTAGTGATAGAGGAGGAGAGTATGGTGCTCCATTTGATGATTACTGTGTAAAATCTGGCATTATTCATCAAACAACAGCACCTTACTCGCCTCAATCCAATGGTGTTGCTGAACGTAAGAATAGAACACTTAAGGAAATGATGAATTCTTTATTAATCAATTCTGGATTACCACAGAATTTGTGGGGGGAAGCTATATTATCGGCCAATCACATTCTCAACAAAATTCCCAACAAGCCATCGTACAAATTATGGAAAGGCCATAAGCCATACGAATTATGGAAAGGCCATAAGCCATCGTACAAATACTTAAATGTGTGGCGGTGCTTGGAAAAGGTTGAGGTACCTAAACCCAAACAAGTTAAAATCGGACCCAAAACGTTCGATGGTATCTTTATTGGGTATGCCAATAATATTAGTGCATATCGATTCTTGGTGCACAAGTCAAACAATCCTAGTATTCATGAAGATACAACCATTGAATCAAGGAATGCAATATTCTTTGAAAATGTATTCTCGAGAAAAGAGGGAAACAACAAAGAACATAATGAAATTCAAAGCAATAAAGGTTCAAACGAAAATGAGAAATCTGAACCTAGTTGAAATAAAAGAAGTATTGAAGCTGTTGACGATCAAGAAAATGATGAACCCCGTCGAAGCAAAAGGGCTAGTATTGAAAAATCTTTTGGTCCTAATTTCATCTCTTATGTATTAGAAAATGAGCCAAGGACTTTGAAAGAAGCTCTATCAAGTCCGGACGCTCCGTTATGGAAAGTGGCTGTCAACAGTTAAATCGGATCCATCATGCATAACCATACATGGGAACTAGTAGATCTTCCTCCTGGTACGAAAACTTTAGGATGTAAATGGATCCTAAAACACAAATACAAGGCAGATGGAACGAATGATAAATACAAGGCTAGATTGGTATCTAAGGGGTTCAGACAAAAGGAAGGAATTGACTATTTCGATACCTATTCACCAGTGACAAGGATTACATCCATATGAATGTTCATTGCCATTGCAGCACTGCATGACCTTGAAATACATCAAATGGATGTTAAAACGGCATTCTTGAATGGTGAATTAGAAGAAGAAATTTATATGGAGCAACCCGAAGGGTTTGTTGCTCCGGGACAAGAGAAAAAGGTGTGTCGACTAGTTAAGTCACTATACGGACTTAAACAAGCGCCAAAACAATGGCATGAGAAATTTGACAAAGTAATGATGTCAAATGGATTCAAAATAAATGAGTGTGAAAAATGCATATATCTCAAAGACACATCTAAAGGATATGTAATTATCTGTCTATATGTTGACGACATTTTGATCATGGGGAGTAATCGTGAGATAATCATGGAAACAAAGAAAATGTTGACCAATAACTTTGAAATGAAGGATATGGGTTTGGCAGATGTCATACTAGGAATTCAAATTCTTAGAACATCTGAAGGAATAGTATTGACTCAATCTCAATACGTGGAGTCTGTGCTAAGAAAGTTCAATGCTTTTGAACTCGCACCAGTGAAAACACCTATGGACCTGAGTAAACACTTAGGCAAAAACCATGGGGAACCCGTATCACAATTGGAATATTCTCGGATAATAGGCAGTTTGATGTATCTCACAAACTGTACACGTCCGGATATTGCCCGTGCGGTCAACAAGCTAAGTCGGTTTACAAATAGCCCAAACGATACCCACTGGCAAGCCTTAATGAGGGTTCTTCGATATCTCAAATTTACTCTCCACTATGGTTTACATTATGGAAAGTATCCTGCAGTATTAGAGGAATACTGCGATGCAAATTGGATATCGGATACAAAAGACTCTAAATCCACAAGTGGATATGTATTCACAATTGGTGGAGGAGCAGTATCATGGAAATCCACTAAACAAACATGCATTGCTCGATCAACTATGGAATCCGAGTTCATTGCCCTCGATAAAGCCGCAGAAGAAGCCGAATGGTTACGGAGTTTCTTAGAAAACATTCCATGTTGGAAGAAACCTGTACCTGCCATAATGATACATTGTGACAGTCAATCGGCAATAGGAAGGGCACAAAGTTGCATGTACAATGGTAAGTCCCGACACATTCGTCGTCGACACAATACCATTAGGCAGTTGATCTCAAATGGTGTGATTGCAATCGAATATATAAAATCTAAAGATAATTTGGCAGACCCTCTTACAAAAGGTCTACCTCGAGATCAAGTATACTGCACATCAAGAGGAATGGGACTAAAAACCTACGAAATGTAGATTCAAGTTTTCAACTCAATTTCGACTTTCATCGGACGGTTATAACTCGATTAATTAATTTGGGCATTGTCCATTTTCCAACAGAAATTCATGCCAAGATTCAGGAAGGTGACAGTGTTGGATTCAGAGCCCAGTGTTGACACCTTTGGGATGAGACCTCAGGCACTGATCACACCACTTGCTCTCACCATTCCGTGTATTTTAGTGGCGATGATGTTGGTATTATAGACCAATTGAGTTCCTAAGAAGCTCTTAGGTATAAATTACTTACCTTTATTTATCTTTACTGTAATTTAATATTTTTTATTAATGTGCAATATTGTCATTGCAGTGGTGAGTGTGGAGTTCATGTAATCACAGCTTCGACCCTGACAGTAGCCAGACGAAATTCATATACCATGAATGGTTACCTGATTGCAATTTTTAGGAAATTTTATACTTCATGTATTTGGTCCAAGATATGGTTGTTAGATTGAAGTTTTTATTGACCTATAGTTTATTCGTGTTTATTGTTTATATATAATGAAAGTGTAATTGTTAGAGTTTCAGTGTATGGTATGCTTTTGGGAGTTTCATTTTGTAGTATTCATTTGGGTCAAGTTTATGTTGCACTATGTTTGTGTGTGAAGTATTATTGTGTAGTATTCTTGGGTCGAATTTATGTTTTGTAGTATGCTTCTGCGTGGAGTTTGATTGTGTAGTATTCATTTGGGTTGAGTTTCCGTTCTATTCATTTGGGTCAAGTTTCTATTGTGTAATATGCTTATGAGTGGAGTTTCATTGTGTAGTATTTATTTGGGTCGAGTTTATGTTGTGTAGTATGATTGTGAGAGGAGTTTCATTATGTAGTTTTCATTGAATCGATTTTTTGTTTGTGTAATATGATTGTAGATCGAGTTTCTATTATGTGGTATGATTATTTTTCAACTTTCTTTGTATAGTATGCTTTTGGGTCGATTTCCTGTACGTAGTATGCTTCTGGGTCGCTTTACTATGTGTAGTATATTTCTATTGGGTCGAGTCTCTTTCTCACTCATAATATGGGTAGAGTTTCACCTAAAACATAATGAAATGATCTTTACTTATTTAATTAAATCATTTTATTTAATTATTTAACTTAGTTTATTTAAGTAACTCACTTAATCAAATTAACAAAGTTATGATGCCCACTACTTATATATATATATATATATATATATATATGATTTTATATATAATACACTTATAATATTACTTATTTATATCATTGTATAAAACATTTTATATGTTGCCTATCATTTATTTTCATTAATTTAATATTTATACATATAATAGCTTGATATGAGTGAAAACTACAAAACCACAAGCCAAATAGAGTCAAAGTAAAAACTCAACACAAATTTTAAACCAAACACAACCCAAATTTCAACCCGAATAATACTCGACTCATACTCGACCCTATTTTAAACTCTACCCAAATCTCCCAACTCAACCTACTTGAACCCCCAAACTAAGACCCCAAAACATAGGGCTCGACCCAAAATGAAACCATACTCGACCCAAAACGTCACCTAGCCTCAAACTACACTCGAACCAACTCCACCCAGGCTCTAACCAAACTCGATCCTAAACACAACCCATATTGACACAACTCAGATCCAAACTCAACCGAAAACTTGAAATAAATTGAAATCTCAACCAAATTACAATTTGATTCAATTACAAAACATCCTAACTTCATCTTCTATCAAATTTACCAATTGAAGGAATTCTATTTTGTCTTTTTCTTCCATGTCTACTCTTCACAATAGGTGGTAGGACTAAAATATCATTAGGTGGCCAATCAGTTTGATCCATAACTGGATACATTGGCTCAGCATAGACTATAATTTCATAATGTAAAAAATATTCTGAGCACAATGAATAAAAAAATTAATAGTATACAGGAAACTCGTTGCAATTTAATTGGAACATGGAATCCTGTCAATATCAATTTCTCGGCATGTGCATATCTTGGATCCTAGATCCACAATGTAAGTATGTGTACTGTTTCTGTGACGCCCAAACCCAACGGAATCAAGTTTTTGAAGTAAAAGATAAAAGGCGGAAAATAAAGGACAAAAAAATAAAATTGAAGCTGTATTTCCTTCCAATAAGATTGAATACTGAAAGCAAGAGGCTACGATCAAGTGGCAGCGAAACCAGCTTAGAACAAAATATCGTTTGAATACAATCGGATAGTACAACATTCAAATTCTATGTGAATTCTTCATTGTTGTAATGGATCTTAATACTGTTACAAAAAGATGAAAAACAAAAACGACATCGTGGAAATGCAGGCCTTTGACAAACACACGCAGTCCCCAAGCTGGTTTAGCTCGCACCTCCTGTTTGCCCTGAGCTGCCTCACCTGCATCAGGAAACTAGTGAGCCTAGGGGCTCAGCAAGTAAAACTAAGGAAAACAAGATCATATAACGCAGGCATAACTGAGCATGATACAATATTTAAAGGAAGTTAGCTGAAACTGAAAGCTTTACCATAAACCAGATCAGGACACATATCGCTAACTTTACTTGTGACTTATGGCTTAGAAGCTCTCATTTGGTCATGGGCTTGCTAACATCTTACCTGAATTCAGGAACTTACTTGTGAAGGGGTATTGCAGGTATACCATAATCTTTGTTCCCTTCGTGGTTGATCAGGTCCTCTATGCCAGAAGTCCTTAAACTAAAAGTAACTTCCCTTAACTGAATGAAATAACTACTATACATTACTCTTGATCGAAGACCGTTTACTGAAACTGGTAGATTCACTGCTATGAAACTGTTAGGATCGAAAACATGCTCAGGAGTTCAGAGGGGGGGGGGGGGGGGGGGGGGGAATGAACTCCTTTGCTATTTTGATTTGAAAATTCGTTTCAAAAATTTTATAGCTTGCGCAAAATTTCAGATTTGTTTCTGGAAGTTCGGAGCAAATTCTCCTACGTCTCCCCTTATCCTCAATGGGAAGGTTTCCACCAGAAGATTTGATTTATACAACCTTTTTTACAAACCCACTCCCGCAACCAGCAGCCACGAGAACTCTTAGCATCAACCAACAAATCACAAACCCACGATCTAGTTCGCAATACAAATACACAGCACTAAGCTGATTGTGCTATTCTAGAACTTCTACACTCTCTGTTTTTTATTTATAAAGATAGCACAATACTACAGAGTGTCTAAATATAAGAGTATGTGACATAGATTTGAATGAAGAGTTATGTGCTTGTGTCACTTGTAGCGAGCTGGTTCAAGAAGAACCCTGTTTTTGTTTGTGAAGGCTGGTTAGCTCGTGTGTTCAACAATCTTGCTGTATATTATGATTCGTCACACCTTCACAGCTGCTCTTCTCTTAGATATATACCATTTGGATACAACGGTAATAAATGTAGCCAGTAGACACATTGAATGTATCCAAATAGATTTTCTTGCGGCGTCTTAAATGCCTGTACGATGAAAGTACATCTTCATTAAACGCATTGCCCTTTTTAGCAATTATGCACCGTCTTCAGTTTGTACCATATCTCTGCATAGCTGATATTAGCTCAAAGTAGTTCCAACGACTACACATCACTCAGAAATGTCGAATGTTTCAAATCAAGTTGTACGTAGATTCAAATATTCCAAGAATACAATCTGCTAAGTGCTTCTAAATTAGCTGGTCTTCCGATCTGGTTTTTGAATACCGAGCTGATTTTCTTTATCGGGTTCTTATCTTAATCGAAATCATACTACTCTTGTCTCTTCTTTATATTGATTCTAATATTAATCTCTGTATGCTCATATCCTCAATTTCATGCCATTTGTAAAGTTAATCTGCTCTGAGCTGGTTTCCTTAACTGATCTTCCAGCTGATTACTCATCACTCCACCTGGTCTATTATCTGCAATCTGTACTAATAGCTGTGGACCACTTTATTTCTGCTCTTCAAATATTTTTTTTTCAAGTGAGCTACCTTTATCTGATTAAGCATTTAAGTACCCAGCTCGTTTTGTCCTTAACCAGCACACCTTAATATCCAGAGCAGGTTTGATCTCAACCAACTTGACCGGATTACCTTTGCTGGTTTATCCTTAACCAGCATATCTGAAAGCTCTGAGCTGGTTTTTCCTTCACTAGCTTGACTCTGCTCCGATCTGGTTTCTACGTCCACGTGGTAAGCTTCATCCAGATCTTGTCACTTTGGTCCAGTTGATCTCTTTTATGGATTTTATTTTCTCGTCTATTTTTCATCATCAAAACTTCTGAAATTTATCGTAACAATTTCCCGTTGTGGTGATGCGAAAACCTTTGTTGTAAAAAGAGATTTTATTGACCGTCGAACAAGTAACAAATCTGTACTCGAATAATTTGTTCTTAAATGAAAATATAAACTTCTAAGTCTCCTTTCCGTTTTCTTGCTCAAAACCATTTACTTCTTTTATATCTGCCGCTTCCTTCCCACTTTCCATAGCTTTGTCCTTTTCCCTTGGTACTACTCGGACCTTAACTCTATCTGCTTGGTCCTTCTCCTTGTCTACTGCTAGGATCTTCACTCTTTTTACTTCTTGGACCACTTTTCCCCTTTTTGGCATCACGCAGTTCCTTCATACAATCGACCATTTCAGAGAGCAGGGATTTTACCAAAGCAAGCTCATCCACTAGCTGCTATTGGCTATCTGCATAATTTTGGACCATAATACTTTCTAGCACAGCAATATTTTTTTGGCTGTACCATCTTACGGGTTAGAGTAGCCTCAATAACATCGATTTTTATTTCCAGCCCGTCTACCGCACTTGTGAGCTGGTCCCGTAGCTGTGTAGTATAATGCCTTGTAAAGTACGTATCATCTTTCATGCGTGCATACGTCCGATCAAGGGAGGATACACGATCTGTCAGAGTTTTAAGAGTCCTGGCAGTAGTTTCCATAAATTGTAGAGTCGGAGGATCTAGGGGTTCCGGAGCAGCTGAAGAAACTGGTTTTGCTTTGACCGTGCTGTCAAAATTATCACGTTGTTATGTATATACAACTAACTGCATCTTGAATGTGGGCCCTGATGGTCTGTATTATTATTCGCTGCTGAAGAAGGATTGTGACCCAGATTATTTACGGTGGCGTAATTAGAAACAGGAAGACATCCAGAGAGAGTAGGACTTTCAGAGAGACTTGGATCACTATAGGGGCCAAAACTATCCTCGCTGTCCTAATTGTGGATAGAGAAGCGCCTAGAAGAACCAAAACTTGAATCCTTTTGAGACTGGTCTTCATCCGCAGAAGCCTGTTGCTCCAGGGTTCGTTGACAATCCTCAGTGGCCGGTTGTTCTTTTTCTTGAGCCTGATGCTCCCTAGAACTTACGGTCGAAGTCTCCTCAATCTGTAGTACAACCCGCTGAATTATTTTATGTGCAGATATACCTTCCTGCTCAGCTTGGTGGAAAACTCAAAGGCCAGAGTCTCAGATGGATTTAATGCTGCTCCTACAAATGATACTTCAGGAGCAACAATCGGCAGACCCACGAGCACACGTTGAGCCTATGCTGCGTTGCTATTTCCTTTAGCTCTTTGTTGAGAAAGCAATTGCAAAGGTAGTCGTGATTGAAAGAAGGTACATCAATTTTGAAATTTTCCAGATGCTTATCAAACAGCGTCTGGACTTCCGCTTCGTACAATTTGAACATCAACAGCGACCTACGATGCAACAGATCAGATACTTCGTCAGTTTCGGCCAACACCAAAATTTTTTCTTCTATTTGGATCAGGTCCTCAAAGGAAGAGATATCCCGGAGTTTGAAAGCAGTGCAGAAGCGTATCCATTCATCAAAGTCAGCCAGTGTATTGGATACTGCTTCCCAAGCACTGTTGAGTACCAATTGACAATGCTCTTCAACTGGGTTCGGCCTGGCAACCATTTCTAGTGTCCCTTTGCCTTTATCGTCTGGAGCAATCTTCGGCAAGAAGTGCATCGCCCAGTTAATTTCTCTAATCTGTATGGGCTCAAATATCCCTTGCCCAGTATATGTGATGGTCTGATGAGCTTGTTGCTCAGGATCAGATCTCACCAAAAGAGCTCGTTCAATGGTTTCAGCCTCCTTCTCAAGTTGAGGATTATCCTGCTCATCCCTTGCATTCTTGTCAATCCTTTACTCCATTTATGTTGTCTCATCTTCAAGACCACCAGCGTGTTTATGTTGTTCAGAATATGGTCTCTCATGCCCTCCTGGGCCAACAACAATATGATCTTCACCAGAAACCCGTTCACCTTAAGCGGGTACGTCTGTTATCGGACCAGGCTGGGAATTGACTTTGTCACAACCCAATTTTGTCTGCTTCTTACGCCTCTGCATCCTCAGTTTCTTTGCAAAATCTTTTATTGATGGAACATTGTGGACTCCGAATCCGATGATTCCACCACTTGTTTTCCTCTTGGTGCCACCCCATTTCTTCTGACCAACCCGCGGGCGCGAATCCAAGTACAAGCTGGGCTGAGACGAGGAGTCCGCTGGAGCATCTCTGCTCCTAGCCTCCACGGTTTGGCTGGGGACCATCTTCTTCGCCAACTTTTGATTTTTCTTTTCCATCGCCGCTGTTTCTCCTTTATTATTTTGGCTTACCCCCCTTCTTCTTTTATACAACGCTAGGTGTTTGTCCCTCTGTCTGAGCTATCTGTTATTCACCTCCCTCAGTATTTCTTGCGGTGTCCTCTGTCTGCTTGCTGGACTCACTAGCTGGAGTTACTTTCAAATTCTTCTTTATATATGTTGCCACATATTTTCCAGTCAGAACTTTCTGGTGGTGCAGCTTGATTGACTCTCCCAAATCAGCTTTCACCAGAGTACTCAACAGAATACTAATTTGTACAACATACCCTTGTGACTGCCTAGAGCGGTTGTTCACCATAGCAAGCAGAGTATTAAGCAGGATTTGAGCCCAGTTTACCTTTAAATCGGCGGAAATGGCTACCATTAGATCGAACTTAGTCACCATATCGAAGGACCCAACCTTTGCACATAATGCTTTCGCGACAATGTCGTGCAAGAGGAGAGACTCCGTCTTCATTCCCTTCTTTTTGCTTGGTGCACGGAACGGCACCTCTGAATCGGAGAATCGGCTTCTTATTTCATTCAAAGTTTCCTTTGGGACACTCAGGAAACTTGTCAACTCCTCAGTGGGTAGCCCAAAAGCCTCAGAAAACACATCCTTGGTAAGCACCATTTTCCGATTAGCCACGAAACTAACAATCGTTCCTGCAATAACTGTCGCAATAGCGAAATATTCAATCACATCACCCTCATAGATTAAATAGGATGCTTCCAGAAACCCCTTAAGCCCGGTGTCATCCAGGGAATTAAACATTTTGGCCATCCCAATGTCAGTCCTCGTGCTCACACCAGAGATAAACCACGCAAAAACAAGCGGAAGAAACTAAAAGTGGTTAAAATTATTTGCTTTTGGCCTGAAGGAAAGATAACATAATTTGAAATAGTGCAATACTCAAAATATTAATTAAAATACAACAATACAGCAAAGACAGACTCCCAGCTACATAAGACTAAGCATCACCCGGGACATCCCACCCGCGGTGATACTATTGCATAGACATACTATAAATAACTGGGACACTCTAACCACCTCTTGGGGCACCTCCAGCCGGGCCAACTCCACGACCAGCTGAGTAACCTGGGAAACCTGAACAACAACAGGCAAACAAAACAAACCAAGAACCAGAGGGACATGGGGTCAAACCCCAGTACGGAGTGCAACTATAAAACAGCAGTAAACAGCAAGGATAAAATGCAGATGCTATGCATGAGACACGGGACAACAGCCGAAGGCTACAACCGAATAAGGGAGCCAAAGAAACTCAAACATAGCTCAACAAAATCTGCAAATGATATGTGGCCACGTTGTGTGTAGGACATGTGGGCGCTACCCAGTCACCCCTACTCGCACACCCTTACCAGATGCATCAATAGCTCAACCTGCCGTTGCCCAACCTATGAACTGTGGTAGTTAGCCACTCGGCGCATAGGGGCTAACAGATCCCAACAGGGAGATGAGAGTGCGGTATTGCCGCTCACCCTCGCATCCTGGTAAGAAACAGAGCAACAACAACAAGGCATGACTGCAACAGCTGAATGGAATATGCGTGTATGCAACAGCTAACAAAACAGATATCATAAAACATATGCAACATCAATCATACACGGAAATTCACACAACAGCAACCTCACAATTTATCCAAGCCATAACCACGCTGAATTATAAGCTCCAAATCCGTACCTCGATATTTTGTGCAACAATTACCAGACACGGGGTCCCGAGAAATCTGATATATAACCTGAACGAAGCAACAACGCATAATTCCCAAGGGACGCTAAACACAGAACTCACGGCTGGGACCTACAACTCAAACCATCAATTATCCTACCTAAAAATTCAACAGGAAGCTCAAATCAAAGCCTAAGGTAAGATCTTATCAATTAATTCGAAGCCCTACCTGCACACACGAACTCACGGCTCCAGGTGCTGCTTCGCGATCTCGCTTCCAGCTAACCACAGCTTCCAACAACGGTATAGAATGAAGCGCCTTTACGATAGGAGTACAACGCTACCTCTATCGTTCAAAACAACGACCGTAAACGATGGGAATCGTCGGAGAAAAGCTACGGTGAACAGTGCTTAGGGTTCGAGACAGAGAACGATAATCGGGGAAAATATTCTAAGTATGGGATCTCACACAAATTCGAAGACCCAGCTTCTATTAAATACGCTTCTCAATAGCTGATAGAAACAGGAATAGATTGCACCTACAAAATCAGTTGTCACAACCAATATTACCAACCAGCAGCTGGAATCTCGCATTAGCAATTGCCTATCGCTAAACAGCGAACAACTAAACAAAACGATGTTGCGAAGACTACTGCTGGACACATCACCCGCTAGTCACTACTGATCGCTAATCAACAGCTGATCACTACGCAACAGCTGATATCTCAAACCACGCTAAGGCCAAACGGCGTCGCACCAACTTAACCAAACGACGTCGCAGAGGAATACGTCACCTTGCTACCATCAGCCGATCAAACCAACAGCTGATCGATCCACAACTGATGTCTAACATACCCAACAGCTGGTACAAAGCGCTCCACTCAAAACGTTGTCGTTCCAACTTATCAAAACGACGTAGTTTCGATACCCATTAAGAAACACGCTAACAAAACCAATAGCTGGTTCCTGTTCACAAAACGTCGTCGCTTCAGAGTCCCTTAGCGCTCTCTGCTGACCATCGCAACTAAAACACCAATGAATGAAATCCACGTCAGCATTGCTGCTACATCCTACCAAAATGCAACAGCTGAAATACCAACAGCTGACGCGACCGCTCATCGACTGATGCAAAACCTGAACAATTATCTCTCTCTCGACAGCTGATAGAATCTCAACAGCTGATTCCAACACTTAGGCAAATTCGATGACTTCAACACACACATCTACTACCAGCTGGTTTCAACCCAAGCAACACATGATTGCGAAAACACAGGTCTCACACCCAATGTGCTCCATGGCAAGCACGGACTCAAAATCAACCTACATAGCGTTAACGAAGAAAGAAGCGTTCATATCAATGATTAAAGGGTTATGAAGTAAATAGATTGCGAGGGATTACAAAAGAGTGCTAAAAGTTTGCTTGCTGATTTGCTTGAATGCGCGAAAACTTTCGAGAGCGTAAAGCCAAAATTAAAGTGGAGTGGTTTATGTTTGAGCGGGTGGGTGTCATCATCTCATTTAAAAATCTTTTGAAATTCTGGAAAGATGACGGTCCTATTAAAATGAATTTTAAACGCTAACCCAATCTCAGTCGTTCGATTTTATTTACCAGCACGGAGACAAATAAGGCAAACCCCATGATAACATCACAATGTATGTGTCCCAAACTCGTCCAGATCGCATACCAGCTCGAGAACAACCAACATAATGTTTAGTTATCTGTTTGACTCATATTGTTCCCCCTGAATTTATGCATGCAGAACATAATAATGACATATCCAGGAGACCTAAGATGTTTCTAAAGTAAGAAAACTTAGCGTCCGGCAGAGACTTGGTGAAGATATCAGGCACTTGCTGATCAGTTGGTACATGCTCCACCCAAACGTCTTTCTTTAGCACGTGGTCTCGAATGAAATGATGGCTCAATGTGCTTAGTTCTAGAGTGTAGCACGAGGTTTTGAGTGATTGCGATCGTATTAGTGTTGTCGCAGAAGATGGGTGCTTCTTGTGCATCAACGTCATAGTCCCGAAATTTTTGTTGATCCATATAATTTGATAGCAAAAACTTCCAGCTGCGTGGTATTATGCCCCAGCGGTGGATGTGGCTATCGATCTTTGCTTCTTGCAAAACCATGATATTAATCTGTCACCCAAGAATTTACAAGTACCACTTGTGCTGCGTCGATCAATCTTACACCCTGCTTAGTCTGCATCACTATAACCAATTAAATTCAAACTTGAGTCTTTGGGATACCAAAGACCCATGTCCTGCGTGCCTTTTAAGTATTTAAGAATACACTTAACGGCCATTTAGTGTGATTGTTTTGGATCTGCTTGAAACCTTGCACACATACAGACCGAGAACATTATGTCTGATCTGCTTGCCGTGAGGTATAAAAGTGAACCAATCAACCCACGATACATTGTTACCTAAACGGCAGCTCCATCTTCGTATTTATCCAGCTTGATAGAGGCGTTCATCGAAGTAGAAGCTTCTGAGCATTTTTCCATATCAAACTTCTTGAGAAGTTCTTTGGTATATTTTGCTTGATTGATAAAAATTCCATCCTCAAGTTGCTTCACTTGTAATCCGAGGAAAAATGTCAGCTCCCCCATCATGCTCATCTCGAATTTGTCCTATATAAGCTTGGAAAATTTGTCGCAAAGCTTGGAGTTAGTAGAGCCGAAGATAATGTCATCAACATAAATCTGTACGAGCAAGACATGATCACTTTTCACAAATTTGAATAGTTTCTTGTCTACAAAACCAATAATAAAGTCATGGTAAATGAGGGAATTGGACAAAGTATCATACCAAGCTCTTGGAGCTTGTTTCAAACCATACAGAGCTTTATCCAGCTTGTATACATGTTCTAGTTTGGTATGATCTACGAAGCCAGGATGTTGTGTAACATACACTTCCTCGTTCAAGATGCCATTTAAGATTTGAACTTTTGACATCCATCTGATAAACTTTGAAGTTCTTAAATGATGCATATGTTGGAATAGCGGTGGCGGATCCGGATCCCGTCTCCCGGCGGCGCAGCGGAAGTTTAAAAAATAGCGCCAGGAAACGTTCAATACAATAAAATCAATACTATAAACCATTCATAGGATGATTTTGCCGGCGGCGGCATGGGGCTTTGGAGGAGAGGGGCGACCGAGAGAGAGCTCTAGGGTTTAGGGTGTGTATTAGTTGTTATGTTTAATGAAGCCCTAGTCTAGTATAAGTAGACTAGTGGTGAACTTGGACCGGCCCAACGGGCCCGGGTCCAAATGACGATATCCATCACCATGGCTTCATCGTAACTCCGACCGCCGATCAGATCGGACCGATCGAATCAGTTTCCAAAACTGAATATTATGATGTGAAAAACTGTTTTTCAGATCATTTAACCCAAAATTGCAATTTAGTCCTCCAACTCTTGAAAATTGCAATTTGACCCCTGTTGACTTTTAGGAAGTCGCACTCCCTAAAATTTATTCTCCTATGCTCAACATATTGAGCTCAGTTTCCGTGCGGGAATCTTGAATCCAGTACTTGTGTGACCCTCAAAGGTTCAGGGATACAGCTAGCCGTGGGCCCACAACCATTGTGGCTCCGAAATCACAATTTCGGACTTGCCCAACGGATCATGGTAAAGCTCCTAGCAACATCGCGCCATGATCCCCTAGGTATCACTGATAGTGCCTGCAAGAACCAGTTGGTCGTGGTTAGCGTACAGTACGGTCCTTTCAATCCATATATCCCGATCAGATCAACGACCATTGGTAAATCGAGAGTCGCTAAAGATCCGATAGCTATGCATACATCTTGGATACCGAATAGTGACATCGCGAGTGTAACTAGGTAAACCCATTTACCTAAAACACTTCTAGTACTCTGGCCAGAGATTTATACACTATTATACCCTCAGATAGCATAGGATATCCACGCATGTAAGCGAGCGGTGAATCCTCGACAACGAAGCATCGACTCCTACATGCATCGGGATCTCACCCAATCCCGCCGCCTAATGACCCCAAGTGAGTCGGCAAACGGGTCAAAGTGTCAGGCCTCGTGCTTTATACAGAGTAAAAACCCAAACACATGCGGAATCTTATCAAAAAGTGGGTAAAATTTTCGCTTTTAGGCCCGACGTTTTAAAACATATAATTAAAAATAGAGCGATACTCAAAATAGATCCCAGTTTAAAAATCCAACAACCAAAATATGACATACAAAAACCAAAACATGTATCAGACTCCACTACGGGTACAACAACGAAGCGCACGCATCCCTCTGGCTAACTGATACATATATATAAGTATGCTATATGCAACTGGGACACGCTAGCCACTTCCTGGGGCACCACCAGCTGGGTTAAAACCACGACCAGCTGTAGAACCTGGGTTTCCTGAAAACAACACAAACACGGAAACAAACCAAGCCCCAGAGGGACATGGGGTCAAACCCCAGTACGGAGTGTTGGGATTGAAGCGTACAGTACGGTCCTTTCAATCCATATATCCCGATCAGATCAACGACCATTGGTAAATCGAGAGTCGCTAAAGATCCGATAGCTATGCATACATCTTGGATACCGAATAGTGACATCGCGAGTGTAACTAGGTAAACCCATTTACCTAAAACACTTCTAGTACTCTGGCCAGAGATTTATACACTATTATCCCCTCAGATAGCATAGGATATCCACGCATGTAAGCGAGCGGTGAATCCTCGACAACGAAGCATCGACTCCTGCATGAATCGGGATCTCACCCAATCCCGCCGCCTAATGACCCCAAGTGAGTCAGCAAACGGGTCAAAGTGTCAGGCCTCGTGCTTTATACAGAGTAAAAACCCAAACACATGCGGAAGCTTATCAAAAAATGGGTAAAATTTTCGCTTTTAGGCCCGACGTTTTAAAACATATAATTAAAAATAGAGCGATACTCAAAATAGATCCCAGTTTAAAAATCCAACAACCACAATATAACATACAAAAACCAAAACATGTATCAGACTCCACTACGGGTACAACAACGAAGCGCACACATCCCCCTGGCTTACTGATACATATATATAAGTATGCTATATGCAATTGGGGCACGCTAGCCACTTCCTGGGGCACCACCAGCTGGGTTAAAACCACGACCAGCTGTAGAACCTGGGTTTCCTGAAAACAACACAAACACGGAAACAAACCAAGCCCCAGAGGGACATGGGGTCAAACCCCAGTACGAAGAGCAACAGATAAATCTAAAAGAATGCATAAGATAAATGCAGATCCTATGCGTGAGACACCGGATAACAACGGAAGGCTCAACCAACAAGGGAGGTAAGGAACTCAAACACAGCTCCAAGAATCTGCAACAACCGTGGCCACGAGGTGTATTCACAGTGTGGTAATGAGCCACTCACCGTGAAACAACACCCGAATACCAGATGCATCAAACAACTCAACCTGCCGTTGCCTCGCCCAAGAACTGTGGTAGTTAACCACTCGGCGCATGGTGGCTAACGATCCCATTAGGGAGATGAGAGTGTGGTATCGCCTCTTGCCCTCGCATCCTAGTAAGAATCAACAACATCAATACAAGACACAAACAATGGCTGTAATAACAATATGAATGCAACATGGGAAATGCGTGTATGCATAACAGGGCAGCTAAGCGATCAACAGAAATCACGCATGCACACACCAACTTCCACCTCAATACACAACAGCCATCTAACATTCATTCTCACGCCAATTCCCAGCAATATCAAGCTCGAAAATCTTACAACAATTCGAAGCTACCTGCTCACAGCGAACACACGGCCAAGACAGTAACTTCGCGACCTTGCTCTAGCTAACCACAGCCCCCAAGAATGGTAGTAATCGACAAAGCTTCTCGAGAGGAATCCAAAGCTACCTCGCACGAGCAAAACAACCATCGGAAACGACGGGAATTTGCCGGAAAAGCTCATGGCTGAACAGTGCTCTAGGGTTCGAAAAAACAGAGAACGAAAGGCTGGAAATATTCTAAGTATGGGAACTGGTGTCTAAAATCGAAGGCCAAATCTTCCTATAAATAGCACTTGCAACGACTGGAAATCAATTCAATAACTGTCCACTTCAATAATTGTCCACCGACAAAACCAGTCGACACCATCGATCTCCCAAACCAGCAGGTATACTACAACCCGCAGACGCAAGAACCAACTGCTGGTTCTCAAAACGGCGTCGCGCAAACTTACTCAAACGACGTCGCATAGGATACGAAATCCTCACTACCAGCAGCTGGGTATCCAGTCGCAAGAACAAAACAACGCATAACACCTCTCTCTGCTGGTACCAGTCGCAACATCGAAACGCAGCGTTGCAACTGATCAAAACGACATCGCACAACTGACGTCATCCAGTCGCTAGCTCTCGTGCAATACCAGCAGCAACCTACAGTAGCGAAAATCTCTCACAGCTGGACATCCAGTCGCAACAACAAAACGACAACGTTTCCTCTTCGCGCTACAGGAACATTGACTCGCGTTGACATCCGCTTCGGCTGAACAACCAGCAGGCATACTCACGCGAATCCCGCCAGCTGGTACCAGACGCAACATCCAAACGACGTCACGCCAACTAATCTAAACACAGTCGTTTTAGCCCTCAATGCAATTACACTAACGCATCTGCTGATTACAACACGCGCAACCAGACTTCACGCAAACGACGGCGTTTCATACCTGCGTTACCAAAACACGCTTCGACTGGTTTTCGCCATCGACCAGCTGCTAGCTTGTAAAACCAGCTTTTACCCAAAAGTACCAAAATCACGAAAACCTCCAGAATTGTTCTAAGTATGGTTCTCGACCTGAAAATGCAACTCAAACCTCGAAACAGAGATTCTAAACCACCAGAATCTTTATAAATCGATTAATTCCTACGATTAATCTCAATTGACAAATCCAGGTCTCACATTTCTCCCCCACTAAAAAGGATTTCGTTCTCGAAATCACAACAACAACTCTGGAGAACAACGCCACAACAAAACCAAAACAGCAGTTCATCTAACTCATGCCAAGAGTTCAAGATAACTGAGTAAATATATAACAACAACTAGAAGAGAATTACAACAAAAAAGCTACAAACTACTGGAATTTAGCTCGAGAGCTACTCAAACAGATGCGGGCACTCGCGCTGAATCTTCTCTTCCAGTTCCCAAGTAGCTTCTTCCCTTCCATGCTTGCTCCATTGTACCATTACCAAAGGAATGGTCTTATTCCTCAACTGTTTCTCTTTTCTGCCAAGGATTTGCAAAGGATACTCCTTATAGCTCACCGACTGATCTAGCTCTACCTCGTCAGTTCCAAGCACATGAGACGGATCTGGCTCGTACTTCCTCAACATGGAAACATGAAAGAAGTCATGCAGAGAAGACAACTCAAACGCAACAACAGACGGTACGCCAAAGGGCCAATACTCTCGACGATCTCATACGGACCAACGTAACGAGCGGCTAACTTTCCCTTGCGTCGAAAGCGCATTACCCTACGAAATGGAGAAACCTTGAGAAATACACGATCACCAACCTGAAACTCAAGAGGTCGACGCCTCTTATTTGCATAACTGGCTTGGCGATCCTGAGCAACTTTCATCCTTTGTCGAATAAGATCCACATGATCTTTCATTTGCTGCACAAAGTCCGGGGCAGATAGCTGTTTCTCCCCCACTTCTTCCCAACACACTGGCGATCTGCACTTTCTGTCATACAAAGCCTCAAAAGGCGCCATGCCAATCGTCACTTGGTAGCTGTTATTATACGAAAACTCGACCAAAGACAACGCGTCTTGCCAGCTACCTCCGAAATACAACACAACAGCACGCAACATATCTTCCAAAGTCTGGATAGTTCGCTCAGATTGGCCATCTGTCTGGGGGTGATACGCGGTACTCATCGTCAATCTGGTTCCCAAAGCTGTTTGCAAACTCTTCCAAAACCTGGAAGTAAACCTCGGATCTCGGTCGGACACGACTGAAACAGGCACAACGTGCAGTCTAACAACAAAATCAACATACAGCTTCGCCATCTTCTTCAACGAGAAGGTCATCCCATAGGGAATGAAGTGTGCAGACTTCGACAAACGGTCTACCACTACCCAAATAGCATCGCATCCTCGGCTGGAACGAGGCAAATGCGTCACGAAATCCATCGCAATGTGCTCCCAATTCCATTGGGGCACCTCTAAACTCTGCAACAGACCACCAGGTCTCATCCTCTCGGCGATGAACACTATGTCTGCTGCAATGCGCCTCACGAAGGATCTCCTCCTTCAAATCAATCAAATTGGGTACAACCAACCTACCCCGAAAACGCAAACAACCATCGAACGAAACAGAATAATCCTCAAGTTCGCCAGCCCTGACCTTCAACTTCAACTCGTGGATAGATGGATCGGTCCTCTGAGCTGCTCGAATGCTGGAAACAACCTGCGGTTCAACTTGGAACGATGAAACCATCGCACAATCCTCAGCCGGATAGAATCTCCAACCCGTAGTGTTAAGATGCTCTTGATCCTTAGAGATGTACAACGACGCAAGCAGCTCACTAGCCTTCCTGCTCAAAGCATCAGCCACTACGTTAGACTTCCCAGGCTGGTATTTAATCTCACAGTCAAAATCCTTTAGCAGCTCCATCCACCGATGCTGTCTCATGTTCAAGTCAGGCTGCGAAAACAAATACTGCAAACTTTTGTGGTCGGAGTAGACCACAAACTGCTCGCCATACAGGTAGTGACGCCAGATCGTTAACGCAAAGACCACCGCCGCTAAGTCCAAATCATGAACTGGGTAACGAGTCTCGTGCGGTTTCAACTGCCGCGAGGCATACTCAATGACTCGACCATTTTGCTTCAACACACAACCCAGCCCATTGAGCGAAGCGTCAGAGCAAACAACAAAACCACCTGATCCGGACGGTAGAGCTAACATAGGCGCAGTAGTCAACTTTTCCTTGAGCAGTTGAAACGCATTCTCACACTGCTCAGTCCAAACAAACCGCCTATCTTTCTGAGTCAATTGGGTCATCGGCTTCGCTATACTAGAGAATCCCTCAATGAAACGACGATAATAGCCAGCCAGACCTAAGAAACTGCGAATCTCAGACACATTTCTCTGTCGCTCCAAGTTCAAAACAGCATCCACTTTACTGGGATCCACAGAAATGCCATTCGTCGAAATGACATGACCCAGAAATACAACGCGATCCAACCAAAACTCGCACTTGGAAAACTTCGCATACAACTGCTGCTCTCTCAACCTCTGCAGAACCATTTCCAAGTGCTCCTTGTGCTCTCTCGGAGTCTTCGAGTAAACTAAGATGACGTCAATAAAAACAATCACAAACTGATCTATGAACTCTCTAAAAACTTGGTTCATCAGATCCATAAAGACTGCAGGCGCTTTTGTCAACCCAAACGGCATCACCAAAAACTCAAAATGTCTGTACCTCGTACGAAACGCAGTCTTCGCGACATCTTGTTCCCTCACTCTGAGCTGATGGTACCCGGAACGAAGGTCAATCTTAGAATACACCGCAGAACCTTGAAACTGATCAAACAGATCATCGATTCTCGACAACGGGTACTTGTTCTTGACAGTGGCTTTATTCAACTTGCGAAAATCAATGCACATCCGCATTGAGACATCCTTCTTCTTCACAAACAAGATGGGCGCTCTCCACGGTGACATACTAGGTCGAATAAAACCTTTCTCCAGCAAATCATCTAACTTCACCTTGAGTTTTCTCAACTCCGCAGGCGCCAGACGATAAGGAGCATGCGAAATCGGATCTGTGCCAGGCACCAGCTCTATGTTGAAGTCTATCTCCCGTCTTGGAGGAAAACCAGGAATCTCCTCCGGAAAATGTCGCACCACAGGAACGTCTCTAAGCTGAACACCTGAAGAAGAAGACGCATCCAAAGCATAGATCATAAAGCCAGCATTTCCCAAAGATAACAAGCTAAACATCTCCATCGCGGAAACCAACGGAATCTTCGATCGCGAATCCTGGCCGTAGAAGTCCCACTTCTCGTCAGACAAAGGTCTAAAGCGCACAAT
>KV004590.1:0-21374 GCA_001598015.1 Dorcoceras hygrometricum
AATCTTCATAAAAACAGTGTATTATGATCTAAATGGTGAGAAAAGAAAGAATATAACATGCCTTGATCGAAAAAGAAGCGAAGATACGCGATACCAGAGCGGAGGACAATTATGAAGACCACACATTTGAGTTTCAATCCAAAACCTTGCAAATTTCGGTCACCTTAGGGAGAAAAGAGGCTGAAGTTGGCTGATGAGTGGGGAGGGTTTGATGAATTTTCGAAGTTGTGGAGATTGGTGAGTGAAAAGTGTACAAAAAAGCCATTCCACCTTGTTTTATTAAGGAAATAAAAGGCCCATCAATATACTAACCCTCCTTCAATTAAAAGGGCTTAAAAATATTTAAAATTCAGACTTCAAGCCTTTAATTTTCGTAATATAAGGCCTCTCAAATTTAAAACTGTAGTAAAAAATAGCCCGTATAGGCGAAAAACGGGTCCCCCTCGGTAACCGTGCATAAAATCTCATTTTTTTTGGAAATTGTGCATAAAATAAAAATATTTTGCTTTAAAATATGTCTAAGGGCTGAAACATTAAAATATTTTCAATTTGGTCGTCTCCGGACTCGTCCCCGCTTACCGGTCTCAAACCGTACCATAAAGTGACATGCACACGTAAACATAAAATCATCATATAATCACATACATGACATGCAAATCATACTAACATAAGGTTTTCCTCCTATTCATGCATTCAATTCACGTAATTAGGATTTTTGGGCGTTACACGAGGCTAGATGATAAACAAATAATTTAAGTCCGCTTTCATATCGCATAGAGCCTAAGAAAGTAGAAGAGGCCTTAGCAAACCCAAACTGGATAGAAGCAATTGAAGAAGAACTAGGGCAATTCGAACGTAGTAAAGTATGACATCTAGTTCCTAGACCTGAGGATCAAAACGTTATAGGTACCAAATGTGTCTTTAGGAATAAGTTAGATGAACAAGGAAATGTAGTTCGAAACAAAGCCAGGCTAGTAGCGCAAGGGTATAGGCAAGAAGAAGGAATAGATTTTGAAGAATCCTTCACTCCCGTAGCCCGACTAAAAGCCATTAGACTCTTTCTTTCATATGCATCATTCAAAACTTCTAAGTTTATCAGATGGATGTCAAGAGTGCACTTTTAAATGGCATCCTGAATGAAGAAGTGTATGTTACACAACCTCCTGGCTTCGTTGATCATACCAGACTAGAATTTGTGTACAAGCTTGATAAACCGTTGTATGGTCTGAAACAAGCTCCCAGAGCTTGATATGATACTCCATCCAAGTTTTTAATAAATCATGATTTTGTTATTGGATCTGTTGACAAGACACTGCTCAAATTTGTGAAAAATGATCATATCTTGTTGGTACAGATATATGTTTATGCAGGATAAATTTGAGATGAGCATGATGGGGGAGCTGACGTTTTTCCTAGGACTACAAGTAAAGCAGCTTGAGGATGGAATATTCATCAATCAAGAAAAATACACAAAAGAACTTATCAAGAAGTTCGGGATGGACAAATGCTCAGCAGCTGCCACTCCCATGAGTGCCTTCATCAAGCTGGACAAAGACGAAGCTGAAACATCCGTAGAGGTAACCATGTAACGTGGGATGATTGGTTCGCTTTTATAACTCACTTCAAGCAGACCATACATTATGTTTTTGGTATGTATGTGTGCACGGAAGCTGATCCAAAACAATCACACTACATGGAATTTAAACGCATTTTAAAGTATTTGAAAGGCACGCAGAACGTGGAACTTTGGTATCCCGAAGATTCAAGTTTAAACTTGATTGGTTATAGTGATGCAGACTATACAGGGTGTAATATTGATCGGCGCAGCACAAGTGGCACCTGTAAATTCTTGGGTGATCGTTTAATTTCGTGGTTTAGCAAGAAACAGACATCAATTGCTACGTCCACCGCAGAGGTAGAGTACTTTGCAGCTGGAAGTTGTTGCTCTCAAATGATATGGATTCAACAACTTCGGGACTATGGCGTTGATGCACATGAAGCACCCATATTTTGCGACAACACTAGTGCAATTGCAATCACTCAGAACCCTGTGCTGCATTCAGAACCAAGAACATCGAAATACGCCATCATTTCATTCAAAACCACGTGCAAAAGAAAGACGTTCGGGTGGAGCATGTACCAACGGATCAGCAAGTAGCTGATATATTCATCAAGACTCTACCGGACCCTAAGTTTTCTTACTTTAGAAACATTTTAGGTTTCTTGGATATGTCTTGATTATGTTCTGCATACATACATTTATGGGGAACAACATAACTCAAACAGATAACTCAAAGGTCCGCTGTTTGACTTCTAGCTGGTATGCAATCTGGTCCATCTTGAGGGATGTACAACGTGATGTTATTATGGTGTTTGTGTTATTTGTTTTTGTGCTGGTATATAGTAAATAGAACGGTGGAGATTAGTTTAGCGTTTAAAATTCAATTAGACGGTCATTGCTTCTGGAATTTCAAATGTCGTTTTAACATGATGATGACACGTGTCCAGAAAAACCCCTTCTCTATTCCCGCTCGTACATAAACCGGTTTACTTTACCTTTTTACCTTACGCCTTCAAAAAATCAAAATTGAGCAATCTAGCACACATTTTAACTGCATTTTCGTGAAATCCCTTGCATTTTCTCAAAATTTAAATCCTTTACTATCGGAAATGGCCTCTTCTCTGTTTGTGAACGCTCTGCAGGTTGAGTTTGAGTCTGTGCTCGCTATGGAGCACACTGGGATGGCCCGTATGTTCCAGACCCTGGTGGACACAGGGCATGAAGGATTTTTGGCAGCATCCGACTCCATATATGAGGCCGCTGTGATTGAGTTATTCGCCAACGCAATAGTGATAGCGGAACCATTGTAAGTTTCGTCGCCAAACAGAAACTGGCAACGACGAAAGAGATCTTCGCTGAAGCTTTTGGGTTATCCATAGAGGGGGGGACAAGCTTCCTGGATGTACCAAAGGAGACTGTGGTAGAAATGAGAAATAGGTTTTCTGGGTCTGATGTGCCAATTCAGGGCACCTAGTAAGAAACGTTAAATGAAGATGAAGTTTCGACTGCTACACGGTATTGTGGCAAAGGCGTTATGTGCCAAGGCTGGGTCATTTGACATGGTAACAAGTGAGAAGTTTGATCTATTGGTGGCAATCTCTGCAGGATTGAAGGTGAACTGGAGTCAAGTGTTGTTTCAAGTACTGGTGAACATGGTAAACAAGCTAAGAAACAGTCCCAAGGGTTTGCGGTACAGGTTAGTGTTTTATTGTAGAAACTGGTGAAGACTGATCTCGGGGAATCAGTCAAGCTGCACCATCAAAAAGTGTTAACCAACAAGTCGGTGCAGACGTATATCAAGAAAAATCTGGATGTAAAACCAACTGGTGAAATCAGCAAACACACCAAAGACACTGCGAGTGGAACTGAGGGTGATCAGTCTAACATAACCAAACTTGGGGATATGCAAGGAGACACAGGTTGAAAAGAAGAATAAAACGGCATCTAGCAAAAAGAAGAAGGCTGAAGAGCCAGCAGTGGGACAGAAGAAAAAGAAAGAAAAGGCAAAGAAGGTGGTTAAACAGCAGTTAGTAAAGGATGAGGGTCAAACTGCTTCTACAAAATCTACGTCTGGGACCAGCTCAGATGAAGATTCGTGCATGCTGGCTGGGTTGAAGGAACATCGCGCAAAGCGCAAGTAAGTGGTTGAATCACTAGATTCGGAAGCTACCGTGAAATAACCCAAAAATTGCAAAATGCTATTCAATTAAATTCTTAGCTTATCATTTTTTTTTCTTCCCATGCATAATCAAGGTATTGAATTTTTAATTAAATTAATAAAATAAGTAGTCATTATGTAGCCAATTAGTGCATAATTATGACCATAAATTGGTGATTAATGGTCATAATAGGTGACCCTTCAAATTCCCCAACCTCTCCTATATATATAGCAACCTTAAAAGATGAAGAAATTCACTCTATAACATCAAGAAATCTTGAGATTTTCGGTGCAAGAGGCTGCACCATTTCGAAAACAAGAGGTTGAAGTTTTGAACATTCCACCAACAATCTTAAGGCCTATTGTCCGGAACCTATTGCCACTGCTCCGTTTCTTGGAATATGATCTCCACCATCCAGAATTTGCTTCTATATGTTCTGAATAATAGATAAAAATCTCATTCCAATCCAACGGTTAAATTTCCGTAAATCAAATTCGACGCTTATGAAATATCGGTGATTTTCATAAGTATGCAACGTCTGAAGATCTCTATATTCGTGATCCACTTCAAGTAGCAACCAGATACGGAAGCAAGCATTGCCACCATATTTCTCATGTTTTGAGCAGTAATCAGGTAAGTGGGCTTTTGTTATATATATTCTTTCCAAATACTATATATATATATATTATTCATGCAAAAATCATGTTTTAAGCCTACCGTTCGAGCACTTTTTCGACAGATTTCTGTTTCGTTTCAAGCTCCGTTTTGCACTGATTTTTATGTCGTAATATGGGTCTACGGAATATTCCGCACTCTGAGTTACTTGGTGTAACTACATGGCCTCGACCCCTTAGAGAAGTAAAAATTAGGCACTGATCAGTAAACCATAGAAACTAAGTAATTATTAGTGCTGTCTGCTATTTGTTCTGTTATGTTCTGTTCTGTATATGCTCTATTCTGATATCTTTTATTTTTGAAATCTGTTATATATGTATATGTATATGTTGTATGCTCGAATGGTATCCCCCACTTGCTGAGTGTTTTCCCAAACACTCACCCCTTACTTCTCCACCCAGATAAGAACGAAGAACAGGTTGAAGGAGAGGAACAAGAGCTGTTCTGGGGCTGGTGAAGATTCTGCTTTTCTTTTGTTAATGTAATTTCGCTTCCGCAAACTTTGAATTTCAATTGTAAAGACGATCATTTTGATCATGTAATAAACTGGTTTTGAGCTGCACTATGAGGCTTGATGTTTTGTAATGAATGATTATTAAACATCGTCGGTGTTCATGTCCAGGCCCGTTCTTGGGGCGTGACATACCGTATCTACTGCGTCGGCGCAAATCACTAAGAAGCTTCAGACCACAAGAACGAAGAAAGTGAAGCTTACCGTGGATCAACAGGCTGAATCCCAGCCTAGTCAAATCTCTGAGATACCAACTGGGGGAGACACGGTGCCAACTGCTGGTAAGACGCCAACTTGTGATGAGTTTATTGGTTGTGGCCCAGAGGGGCATGAGAGAACAATTGCTGATCAAGAAGTACAAACTATTGGTACTGATTCCGACGCTGAAGGATACGAAGAGCGTATGGAATATGAGACTCAAACAGAGCAAGGGGGTGTGGATGAAATTGCATTTACTACTGCTCAGGACGAGTAAGAAATGTCTACTGGTGGATGTCCCGAAGGGGAAACCTTTGAGATTGCAGCCTGGGTAGAAAAAGCTGACGGAACTGAGAAGGAGGAAAGTGGTTACCAGCGTGAGAAGGTAACCTCTACTAACAAAAGGGCGATTGTGGTCAGGCCTGCACCTGAGCAGCCAACTCAGCCGTCCCTAACATTCACTGGATCGGGTATCTTTACTCCTATGGAAATCTGGGAGATAAATTGGGTGACGTACTTCCAGCCCAAGATAGATCCCGCCTCAAAGGGTAAAGAGACCCTAGTTGTTCTGGCCAAACCTACCCCTGTTGAAGAGCACTGTCTGTTGGTTCTAAACTCCGCATGGGACGATGTCTCTGCAAGGATGGATGCCTTTGATGAATGGGTGAACTTCGTAAAGAAACGGATCAAAGATGTTTCATCGTTTGAAAGTTTGGCTCAAATTGAAAGAGCATTTGTTATTATGGGGAGAGACGGAGCAAGTCTCTGAACTGTTTGAGTGAAGATCGCTCATCATGTACAAACTCTATGAGATGGAGGTGCAGAAGAGCATTGATGAGCACCTGGAAAATTTCAAGTCTACCGAGCCGTCTGTCAACTATGATTATATGTGCATTAGATTTCTCAGTAAGGAACTTAGAGAAATCGCAAGGCAACACAGGGATTTGAGAGTACTAGCTGGTCTACCTATTGTAGCCCCGGAAGCTTCAATAGCAGGCGATGCTGCCAGCACTGACACTCTCCAGATCACTCTGTCCACACTAGCACAACCACGGATCCCTGCTCTTGAGTTTTATACTCAGGATGACCAAGAGCAGGCAGCGGCAAGGAAGGTAGCTCATCCAGAAGTACAGATTCAGATAGTTAACGAGGTTGTTGAAAATAGAGGATACAGAGAATGTACAGTTAGGTTTTTCGGACCGGAAAATGGAACAACCAGTTCCTGAGACAAAGGATCAACCTCAACATAGTCCAGACCACTCTAGTTCATCCTTACATACATAGTGGGCAAAGTGCAAGCATGCGTTTCTATATCGACTCCAATCCTAGATCTAGTGCGAATTCTGCTTCTTCTGACAGTCCTTCCACAACGAGGATTCTTGTAAATAATTTACAGATGGTTGTATATAATGAAAGCAGAGAAGAGCGGATAGACTTTTTGGATTCAGAAAATAATGAAGATTCTTTCCACGACGGGTCACAACAAGTTTTTGTATCCTGTCCCCCAGCTACTATTCATGCTGACATTACGCTCGAAGCGGTCGAAAAAGTTGTTGTTTCCTTGGATTCATGTATGGGCTCTATGGATTCAAAGGTACAAGCTATTGATTCAAGGGTGAAATCCATGGATTCCAGACTCAGATCTCTAGACTCCAAAGTTGAGCAGTTGCTGAATATTCAGACCTTTATGAAGCACGACTTTGTTATCTACAAGCACGGCTTTTATGATAGGATGGAAAAGGTGGCCGCCAACGTTACTTCTTCCCAAACATCGTTGGAGACCAGCCTAGTTCGTCAGCTAACTGAGTAGAAGTACCAGTTTGCCAATGATCTTGACTTTGTTAAAATGCAGCTCGTAGAATTGGTTAATCACCTTAAAGAGACTGGTGATGCCAAAAAGGGGGAATGAGGACAGAGCCGTGGGTATGAAGGAGGGCAAGGATCGAGTAGACAAGGGAAAGGTCCAAGCAGTACTAGGGGCAAAGGACAAAAATATAAAAGGGGAGAAGGAAGCAGTGGCTATAAGAGGAGACGATGGTTTTGAGAAAGGATGGACTTAGTTTTTTTTAAGGATCAAGTCGTTTATATATCATTGCAACTGTTAATTGTTCAATGGTAAATGAAAATTGTTGGTCCGAAAAAAAGGATCAAAAGATCAGCAGCCGCGCATTTAAAAGACTTTAGAAATTTTGCGCGCTGCTAATACACTGGAGCTGCAATAGCTCGATGTTCTTGAACGTCTAATAAAAACTCAACAGAAGAGCACCGGAGACAGATCTGGTATGATTTAAAAATCATGCGGAAAATACCAGAACTGAATCCTATATTTTAAAACAACTCAAACAGATTTATGTACAACATAAATCTGTTCGAGACTTGAGCAAGTGCTTGTGTGCTGCTGAACTGTTATGCGTATGCTAAGATAAATATGCAAGTGCTGAATTATTATGCGTGCTGAAATCTGCTTATGCGTGAGATGCTAAAGTAAATGCTGAACTGAATGAATAACAGAACACGATACAATACACAGCATATTTGTTTCTGGAAGTTCGGACCTCAATGTCCTACATCTCCCCTTCTTCCACCTCGGAAGGATCCACTACTAGAAGATTTGATCTTACAACTTGTGTACAGACCCAATCCCACAACCAGCAGCTGTGAGAACTCCTAGACTCCTCAAATGCACAACAGCCTCAACTGTGTGACTAACTACATACACATGAGTTTATCGTCATCGTGCTTGGACGGAACCTGTTGTGAAACGATTTCGAGATCCATTCACAAAATAGATGTGAATGAATCTCGGTGTGTGAGATTGATACAATGAAGCTCTCAAACTCTCTGTTTTTCTCACACACTAGGAAAATGCTCTAACAAGCTAATTCTAGCTCCACTATCAATTGCAATTAAGCTCTCTCTCTCGAATGGTAATTGACAGCTTCACTTCAGATTCATTTTCCCTCTGTTGTTGTCTTCTATTGATTTTCTTTTCTGTGCAACAACAACTCTCTGTTTTTGTCTTCTCGTCTCGTCAACCTTCTTCAATGGCGCTTCTCGCATATATAGCCTCTATTCAAATTAATCCCGTTGGACACAACATTCTTCCCGTTTGAAATGTGTCTTGTAAAGTACCGACAGGGAATAGTACTTGCGTCCCTTTCTTTTGCAGGCTTCTTTTAATGGTAATTGACAGCTTCACTTCAGATTCATTTTCCCTCTGTTGTTGTCTTCTATTGATTTTCTTTTCTGTGAAACAACAACTCTCTGTTTTTGTCTTCTCGTCTGGTCAACCTTATTCAATGGAGCTTCTCGCATATATATCCTCTATTCAAATTAATCCCTTTGGACACAACATTCTTCCCGTTTGAAATGTGTCTTGTAAAGTACCGACAGGGAATAGTACTTGCGTCCTTTTCTTTTGCAGGCTTATTGTCGTTTTCGCCATTTGAATTGAGCTCAGCAGTTGACATCCAGCTTTGATAACTCTTCGTAAATTTTCAACTGCTTTGCTGCTGGTTCATCACTACGACTGGATATCTTGCGTATGTTTGCCACGCTTCGCTACTTCTTCTTTTCTTGCGTCTGGGATTCCATGTCGACTGGATATGCAATAACACTGAAGCTCGCGACTGGATATATATAGCAACAGCTGATTCATTGTAGCTCACGACTGGATGCTGCTGTTGCTTGCGTCTGGTTGTCCAGCTGGTATTAAACATATGCTTCCAGCTGGTATCTTGCGACTGCTGGATCTCAACGCAAAGAGCATCAGCTGAATCTTTAGCGCAAGAGCAAAACGCTGTCGTATCAACTTATGTAAACGACATAGTTTTGCTATCGCTATCTCCAAATAGCATCTGCAGGTGAACAGTAGCTTGCGACTGGATTTCCTCCTCTACGACGTCACTTCTCTCTTGCGTCTGGATGTACAAGCTACCTGCTGATATCTTGCGACTGCTCTCTCAAAACCATCTGCTGAAATATGATAGGATGGAAAAGGTGGCCGCCAACGTTACTTCTTCCCAAACATCGTTGGAGACCAGCCTAGTTCGTCAGCTAACTGAGTAGAAGTACCAGTTTGCCAATGATCTTGACTTTGTTAAAATGCAGCTCGTAGAATTGGTTAATCACCTTAAAGAGACTGGTGATGCCAAAAAGGGGGAATGAGGACAGAGCCGTGGGTATGAAGGAGGGCAAGGATCGAGTAGACAAGGGAAAGGTCCAAGCAGTACTAGGGGCAAAGGACCAAATTATAAAAGGGGAGAAGGAAGCAGTGGCTATAAGAGGAGACGATGGTTTTGAGAAAGGATGGACTTAGTTTTTTTTAAGGATCAAGTCGTTTATATATCATTGCAACTGTTAATTGTTCAATGGTAAATGAAAATCTTTTTTATTTTTGCGACCTAAATTCTGTCACCGACCAAAGTTTTGTCATCACCAAAAAGGGAGAAATTGTAAGAGCAAATTTCAGAAGTTTTGGAGAAGAAAAATAAAAGAGATATAATCAAGACCAAAGGCACCAGATCTGGTCGAAGCTTACACGGTTGGACGAAGAAATCATATCGGAGCAAAGCCAAGCTGGTTAAAGAAAAATCAGCTCAGCGTATTCAGATATACTGGGTAAGAACAAACCAGCAAAGGTATTTTGGTCAAGCTGGTCAAGGTCAAATCAGCTCAGGATATTGAGATGAGATGGCTTAGGAAAACCAGCTGGGGACTAAGTCAAAAGCTGATACCAATTCTAAGAGGCTTAGCCGGACAAGGATAATAAAGTTGAGAAAATTAGAAGAAATTGAAACGAAGAGCAGAAAAACAGTGGTCTTCAGTTAAGAAACCAGACCAACTGGAGTGAGAAGTAGAATAACAGATCAGCTGAAAGGACAGTTAAGCCAAACCAGCTCGAAGTAGAACGACTTCACGAGTGGTTTAGTACTGAAGATATAAGCGTACAAAGAATGTTATCTAAATCAGTACAAATCAAAGACATGAGTAGAATATTTCAAAATAGATTAGATTTGATCAAACTCAGAGCCCGATCTAGAAAAGCAGCTCAATGTTTAGAAACCAGACCGGGAGACCAGCTGAGTACTGGACAACGTAGCAAATTGAATTTCGGAATGTTTAAAGCTACGAACAGATTGATGTGAGACTTTTGACATCTCTTCAGTGATTTGTAGTCGTTGGAACTAATTTGAGAAAAATTCAGATGCGCAGAGTTGCCAAAAAGGGAAATGCATTTAATGAAGCTGTAATTTCATCGTACAAGCATTTAAGGCATCGCAGGAAATTCAATTTGGATGCATACAACGTGTCTACTGGATACATTTATTACCGTTGCATCCAAAGAGTATAAATAGAAGAGAAGAGCAGCTGTAAGGGTGACAAAACACACAGTGACGAACTACAACGAGATTAACACACAAGTTAACCAGCCCTTCACAAGAAAAAAGCAAAGTTCACTGTGAACTAGATCACAACAAGTGACACACGCACGGATAGCCTTATTCAATTCTTGTGTCACATACTCTTCTATACACACACTTTGTATTGTCGAGCGCATTATTGTAAATCATAAACAAAGAGTGTAGGGTGCTAGTGTAGCACAACCAGCTCAATGCTGTTTCATTGTGTTTTAGAACCAGATCGCGGGTCTGTGTCCGTCGTTGAGTGCTAGGAGTTCTCGTAGCTGCTGGTTGCGGGATCGAGTTTGTACAAAGGGTTGTATAAATCAAATCTTCTAGTGGACATCCTTCCCATTTAGGAAGAAGTGGAGACGTAGGAATATTGCTCCGAACTTCCAAAAATAAACTCTCGACTCTTGATCTTTTACTTTCTCGCATTTATCTAAATTGTTCATTGTTTGAATCGTGTTCTTTCCGCATAAAAAATGTTTTATTACACGAGACAAACAAAAATCACTGAGAATCCTTCAAGCTGGTGGGGTTTGAGTCGAGCAATAAAATCCTTGAAAAAGCTTTAAAACAAAAATTTAGCAGAGGAGTTCATTCATCCCTCTCCCCCCCATCTGAACTCCCTAGCTTGTTTTTGATCCTAACACCGCAACTGCTGCTAAGCCCTCTATAAGTATCCATGTATGCTTCACTTGAAACTCATTCAAAAATTCACAAGCTCTCAGCTTTATATACATCCTTGCTTTCTCTTTTTGACCACTAGGCTTGACTTAAGTATCGGAGGAAATTTATTGGAAATACTTCTGGTGCCCTCTAACCAGTGTATGTAGTTGCAGGTCACCCAAAGAAATACACTCATCTTCGCTCATACCAGCTCAGTTCTCGATTTCTCGACCTGGTGAGAGCTCGTCGGCTAGGGAAAATTTCGGTTATATCCATTGACGTCGTCTATGGGAAGTAAAGTTAAAACTAGAAAGAAGACAAGATGCCACAAGATGAATTAGACTCCAAGAGATGGGAGAGAATAGCAGCAACCACCCCGAGATCTATCCCAAGGACCCAAAAACCAGGGTCTTACAACCCACCATATTTCACAATTGGTAGCTGCGACTGTAGAACAAGTACTGGCTTGTCGCCCAGAGGCCAATACTCCTCATGATCCAAAATTGGAGGATATTAGAAAGTTTTGGAAGAAGTTTCCCATTTAAGAGAAGAAAGGAGGTCAGGTCCCCCGTCCCCGCCAGTTCAAGCGTTCCCTTTCGACAGAGGTATTAATTGCTCTACCCAACATTTCAAGTTCCTGAATATGGGAGAATATTACGAGACATGGGATCTCGAGGAGCATATCTCGATGTTCAAGAATGCGACAGTTCTTCAACAATATGCTGATCCCATCAAATTTTGAGTCTTTCTGACCACCTTAGTTAGGTCAGTACAATAATGGTTTAACCTCCTCCCAGCTGGAATCATCAAGAGATTCCAGAACTTTAGTCGGGCATTCTTCCATCAGTTCACCAGTAGCAATAAGCAATCGATGAATATATTGAATATATTCAACGTCAATAAAATGGAACATGAGAACTTGCGGGAGTATATCAGGACTTCAACGAGACTATTTTTGAGGTACCTTCTGCCATCCCGGACTTGTTTATTGGAGAATTCACTCAGGATTAACAATCGGGTGATATCTTCAGATCCATGGTCAAAAAGCCCCCAATGACATTTGACGAGCTATTGAACATGGTAGAAAATGATGTCAATGGCGCAATCAGCATAGAGGACTTTTCAAAAGACCCCATATAAGCCCAATAAGGAGCCTGGGATGGAGAGAGTACCCCCTAAACCCCCTCGGCATGATGCCCCTTCATTGTTGAGGCAATTTGCTACTCAGAAGCCTACCTCGTCCTTGAAGATTTGTGATGAGAGAAGCTTGGTGCAGAGACCTCGGGTAGTGAGTAGGCCCGAAGAATCCTAAGTCTGATAGTTTGTGTGACTTTCATAGGGAATATGACCATAATGCAGTTGAGTGCCACCATCTGGATCAGGATTTGGAACACATTTTCCAACATCATCCCGACGTCCGAGCTATGTTGACGGAGGTGGAACACCTCATCCTCCGAAGAGGAGTAGAGAGGAAGGGAGTTGGCAGCGAGACAGGAAAGCCCTCAATAGGGACAGGTCTAATCAGAGGCAAGATGAAAATCCTCCCTGAGGAGAAACTCACTCACCTCAATCTCGGGGATTCATACATAATATCTTGGGAGGACCTACTGATGGGGACTCCAACAGATCAGTAAAATCCAGCTTCCGACGCATGGAGAGTTTGGAGGTTGGCAAAGATAATCGAGCCCCACTATCTCATTCGGGATCGAGTACTTGTAGGGAGGGGTCGGTACACACGACGAAGCCCACGTGATCAGAGCCATGATTGCTAATTATGAAGTGACTCGCATCTTTGTAGATTCTGGGAGCACGGTGAATGTGTTTTTCAAAGAGGCTATGGACCAGATGTATCTCGGGGAGTATCGTATGGAACCAGTCTAGAACCTATTGTTTGGATTCACAGGCCATTCCCTACAACCAGTAGGAGCTGTTCAATTACCTCTCTCACTAGGGTTGGGAGAGTTGAGGAAGACCAGGGTCATCGAGTTTAGTGTGGTAGACACCTCTTCTTTCTACAATGTGATCTTGGGGAGACCAGAAATGGCTGACTTCATCGTGGCCACAGATTTGCATCAGAAAGCATCGAAAAATAAAATTCCCATGGAGGATGCTGTAGGGAAATTCATCGTAGAACAGAAGGTGGCTAGGAAATGCTATGTGGAGGAAGTAAGGGCGAACAGAAGGCGACCAAAACCAAACATCACAGCCACCTGAGTACTTATGGGGCGAGCATGTACATTTGGTTGAGGATGATTTCCAGTTGATTACTGAAAATGAGAAAGAAGAGGTAATTCTTGTCCCCCCAACAGGAATTGTGAAAATTTCTTGAAATCTCCACGAGGGCCTCAAAAAGCAACTTGTCCAATGCCTCGAGAAGATTAAGGACATATTTTCTTGGTATCCCTCTGATATGACAAGTGTACGGAGGTAGGTAATGAAGCACATGTTGAATGTCTCATCGAGCTACCGACCTGTCATTCAAAAGAGAAGTAACTTTAGAAAAGAGAAAATGCGATGATCAGGAGCCAGGTCAAGGATCTTCTGCAGTCCGGGCATATCAGGGAGGTGCATTTCCCGACCTGGGGTGTTAATGTGGTGTTGGTTCCAAAGGTGACGTTGAAGTGGCGCATGTGTGTTGACTTCGGGGATTTAAACAAAGGCTGCTCTAAGAATTGCTATTCCCTCCCTATGATAGATCATCTCATCAACCACATGAAAGGCGATTAAGTGTTATGCTTCCTGGATGATTACCAAGGGTATCATCATATCCCCTTGGCAAAATAATATCAAAACAAGGTCATCTTCATCATAGCGGATGAGACATTTTGTTACATAGTTATGCCTTTCAGATTGAAGAATGCAGGAACCACCTGTCAAAGGCTCATGGAAAAAGTGTTTCGGAACCAGATTTGTGGAAATATAGAAGCCTATGTGGACAACATCTTGGTGAAGTCCCGGACGGAGACACATTTCATAACCAACATTGAGGACACATTCTTCACACTTTGGGAATATCAAGTCAAGTTGAACCCCAGTAAATGTGTGTTTGGAGCTCAGTCAGGAAAATTTTTAGGGTATATGTGACTCCTCGGGGATCGATGTGAGGTTCTGGAATATCAATCAGTTTGGAGTGTATCAGATCAGGCGTGAGCTGATCTGAGTGAAACATTTTGGGTGCGAGCTAAAATGTTAGCATAGCACTGAGCTAATCTGAATTGTGCTGACTTTGTAGAGCTAAACTGATTTGATTGTGCTATGTTGATTGTGCTAGCTGATCTGATTGTGCTGTACTGATTGTGTAGCGCGTGCTGTTAAGAGCTGAGCTGGTATAGTATAAGCTGTCTTGAGCTGGGAGTCATCTTAGAGGATTGTGCTGATCTGTTGTCACTGTAGATCAGTTCTGGGGTTTTGTGCTAGGGTACTTAAAATATATACCAAGTTATAAACTCAAGTGTTGGCTATATTCTTTGGACAAGATATATCGTGCATTCTTGAGAGCCCGAGCTGATACCCTTTTGAAACCCTTGTCACTGTTCACCCGACCCAAATATTTTTCCTGATATCCGGAGATTGACTACTCAGTCTTTGAACAAGGTTGGTATCATTGAAATCCTCTCTCCAAACCCGTATTTTCCCGACCAGTCTTGAGATCGTGGTTGATCGGAGAGGGAGCATGGTTATAGCTAAGGCGTGCTATTTTTTGCACCTCCCGACCAATTGGATCTTAGTTTAGGTAACCATGAGCCGTAAGTGGTAGCTTTCATCCCTAGCTTTAAGTTGAGAGCAATATCGTTTTCAGTGGTGTTGAATTGAGCATGTCTGAGCTGACTGCTCACGGGCAGTTTTTTTGACGAGTTTCCCGAGCTGATTTTCTTTGTTGTTGAGTAGGTTGTGATCTGTTGTAGTTGTTTCTGGGTTGTAGGATTCCCCGAGATCTGTTGTAAGCTTCCCAACCGATTGGTATGCTTTGGAGCTTCTACCGTGATTTCTCCACCTTGTTCTGTAGGCACTGGACTTCTGGACGACATATGTTGCCTTTAGATTGCACGAGCTATTCAGTTGTGTGTGTGATCTGCTCGGCTTGTGTGCTTAGTTGAGGTACCGTTGGCATGAAGCTGCGAGGTATGGATGGAGCATATACTTACAACTTTCTTAGAGTCTGATTAATGTTTTTTGTGTTTTTATTGCCAGTGTGTTGTTGTCTGTGTTCATATATCGATTATGTTATTGTATTATTATGTCATGGCATCGAGCATATGCATTCATATTGGACCGAGATCCGTTTGAAAGCCTGTGTACTGTATTCCGTTGTATCTTGTGGACACGTAGAGTGGTGTTTGAGGTAGCACACCCCCGAGGAGAGCATTGAGGATGCATCAGGTTGCTCCCGCACCCTCAGATGCTGTGGCTGGATGTTCGGTGATGAGGGTTGTGATGACACCCTCCATTTTTGTCTTTTGGTTGAGGATGCACCGGGTAGCTCCCGCCCCCTTGACGATGGGACCACCTTCATCATTGTTTCCACTGAGGACGAACCGGTAGCTCTCGCCCCCTCAACAATGTTGCCACTTTTTTGATGATCACTTTTGTTTGGCTCTCCGATCTTGGTAACCGTTATTCTTGCTACCAGACACGCATTGCATAGCATGTAGCATATATATCATTCATGATTCGTTTGATGTTTTATATTGTTCTCTGTTCTAGGGTTGGACTCCTCCCTTTGGGGCTGCTTTGGTCGTGTTGTTGACCATTATAGGTTATCCAGGTGGTTCAGATATACCAGGTGGAACGTCAGCTAGTGTGTTTAATCCTTGATTATGAGCACCGGGCCTGACAATCGAGGCCAACCCTAAGAAGGTGCAAGCTCTAGATTGATGTGTTCACTCAACAACATCCATGAAGTCCAGAGGCTGACTGGAAGGATAGCTGATCTGTCTCGTTCATATCCAGATCTATTAATAAAGGCCTCCATTTCTTCAAAATACTCCAAAAGGCAAAGAATTTTAAGTGGAATGAGCACAGGGAAAAACCTTTTTAAGAGCTGAAGGACTATCTAAAAGAGCTTCCAGTGCTCAAAAAGCTCGAGCTAGGGGAGCAACTGTGTTAGGATCGAATACACGCTCGGGAGTTCAAAGGGGAGGGGGGGGGGGGGTGAATGAACTCCTTTGCTAAATTTATTTGAAAAATCTTTTCAAAAGTTTTATAGCTTGACGCTAACATGATTTTTATAGCTTGAAGCTACTGTTGTCTCGTGTAATAAAAGGATTTTTATGAGGAAATAACACGATTCAATCAGTGGAAATTTAATCAATGCGTAAATGTAAAAAGGTAGGGACGAGAGATTTGTTTCTGGAAATTCAGAGCAAATTCTCCTACATCTCCCTTTCTTCCTAAACGGGAAGGTTTCCACTAGAAGATTTGATTTATACAACCCTTCGTACAAACCCACTCCCGCAACCAGCAGCTGCGAGAACTCCTAGCAATACACCAACGAAACACAGATCCACGATCTGGTTCGCAATACAAATACACAGCACTCAGCTGGTTGTGCTATTATAGCACTTCTACACTTTCTGTTTTGATTTACAAAGATAGCACAATACTACAGAGTGTGTAAATAGAAGAGTATGTGACACAGATTGAATGATGCGTTCTGTGCTTGTGTCATTTGTAGCGAGCTAGTTCAAGATGAACTCTGCTTGTGCTTGTGAAGATTTGATTAGCTTGTGTGTTCATAGAATTGTTTTCTAAATCGTCACATCTTCACAACTGCTCTTCTCTTCTATATATACCCTTTGGATACAACGGTAATAAATGTAGGTAGTAGACACATTGAATGTATCCAAATTGAATTTCCTGCGGCGTCTTAATGTCTGTACAATGAAAGTACATCTTCATTAAATGCATTGCCCTTTTTAGCAACTCTGTGCCATTTTCAGTTTGTACCGTATCTCTGCATATCTGATATTAACTAAAAGTATTTCCAACAAATACACATCACAATAGAGATGTCGAATGTTTCAAATCAAATTGTACGTAGATTAAAACATTCCAAAATACATACTAAGTTTCCTTTAACTTAGCTTGCCTCCCGATCTGGTTCCAGAGTATTGAGCTGCTCTTATTGATCGGATTCTTATCTTGATCGAAATCATACTGCTCTTGTCTTTGTTTTATGCTGATTCGAGTATTAATTCCTGTATGCTCAGCTTTGTACCATTTGTAGAGTTGATCTGCTTTAAGCTGGTTTCCTTAACTGATCTTCCAGCTGGTTACACATCACTCCAGCTGGTTTGTTATCTGTGATCTGTTTTCACAACTATAGGTCACCATTTTTGTAACGCCCCAAAATCCATAGGACCACATAAATGAATCTTTTTATTTTAAGTGTCGAATTGATATTTCAGATTTCAGCATAAGTTATTTTATTTATTTAAAAAAGCTGATTTCTTTAGTTTCAGAATTTAGATACGATGCAGGAAGTTCCAAGCAGATATCGCCCCGAGCACATTCCACAAGTAGATTTCAGATTCTGTTAAAAATGCTTTTAAAGAGAACAAATTGTTTCTTTCAAAATCTTTTGGTAGAATTACAAAAATTAAAATATTGAGAGGGAAATTTTACCAAATTTCACAATAGTAGGCATGGTGTGTCATGCTTAATCATAACACATCACCTGCCACTAATCCCTCTCCCATATATTATTGGTTTTGAAAAGCAAAGTTCATTTTCACTTGTGAAGAAAATACTTTCTTGTTCTCTCTCAAACATTTCTAAGGAGCTCGTTGTGGTTGCTTGAGGAGGATCTCTGCAGGAATCAACTGTTTTCGTATTTCTCAGTGAAAGACAAGTAAAAGCTGATCCTTTGCTACACCATTTAAAGAATATATTGTTTTTCCTCAATTTTGTGGATTGCTTGCCTGTTTTACGTTAAAGATATAGCTAAGTTTATGTTCATAAATGTTTAAGAAAAACGAATGATCGGGTTCAAAGATATGTTTCTGTTTTAAAACTTCCCAGAATGTTTTAATGAGATATTGATGATTTTTTTAAGTACTGAGCAGTTCAGATTTGAGTCATTGTATGTTCAGAAAAGCTCTTCTTTCTGGTGAATGACAACGTCTGAACTTGACTCCAAGTAATCAGTGATGCTGGTTAAATCAGAATCTGGTTCTGGTTTGATAGGTAGCACTAGTATCGTTGGGTCGTTCGTGATGTTACAACACTAATCCCATAGCCAGAATCTGTTTCCTACGCTAGCGACTAGATTTCATGTTCAAATCCGAAATTCTCATGTCAGATCCGAGTTTTCGCTTCACATCCGAATTTGGTCAGATCCTACATAGTTGACCATTGACGTGTGAACAACCCCATTTTATATTGTTGACTTCCTAGAATCTGAATTTCCCTGTTAAATATGTTTTACACCTAAACACTGTTCCTATGGTGACATCTGTTTTCTCCGCCGCCCCCGGGAACGGGATCCGGATCCGCCACTGTGCCAACAGACCATTGACGTCTGAACAACCCCATTTTATATTTTTGACTTCCTAGAATCTGAATTTCCCCTGTCAAATATGTTCTACACCTAAACACTGTGTCTATGGTGACATCTATTTTCCCGCTAGCGATCCAAACCCCAAAGTCAAATCTGTTCACGCTAACGATACAGTTTCTTTTGTCACATTTGTTTCAACGTTAGCGCATGCCACTTCTATAGTCGAATCTGTTTTCATGATAAAGATCTGTTTTTAGTTCCCGAACATAATTTTGTTAGACAGATCTGTTTCACTTCAGCGATGAGTTCCCAGTAGTCGAATCTGATGCTCAGTGAGGTTTTAAAGAGAAACGAGTTTCAAAATAAAGTGAAACCCGATAATGTTCAAATCTGACTTCAACCAGATATGAGTTTAAAGGAAGAAAAATTTATTTTAAAGATTTATGGCATAGATAACTGATGGTCATAAAGGAAGAGTGAGCAGCTGTTAAGACAGTTGCCCTTTCACTCGGAAGGGTGAGCAGTCGTCGATTGTGTCGATTGCCCTTTCCTAAAGAGCTATATGCTAAAGACTGAATTCAGAAGTAACTTGATCAAGTGCCAACGGACCTAAGGAGAGCTTCTAAGCCATAAATCATAAGAAAATAATGATGGGATCTGGGTTATTTTCCCCACGTCCGAGTTTACGAAAGAAAGTCTACGTTTAAATGTATTCCTTTAAACTAAGTTATGTTAAAGTTCAGAAGTCCTGCATTAAGTGATTTTGATATATCAGATTTTACTTGTTGAGCCCCTAGGCTCATTAGCTTTTAAATGGTGCAGGTGAGAAAGATCCGGGGCAAGCGGGTGGTGGATACTGAATCAGCTGTGGTGTTGTGTTTATCAATGGACAGCGTTTTCTGTGTCATGTTTATTGTTGTTTTTGATCTTTGACAAATCTGTATTAGATCCATTACAACAATAGTAAATTCATATAGAATTTCAGATGTTGTAATATCGCGCTTTGCATTATTTATATCAAATCTGATATTTAGAATCTGTTTTCACTATATAATTCCTTGGCGCCAATATTAGTGTTAGCGAATCGAAATTTATTTTCGTGTTATAAGAAATACAGCTTATAACAATTGCTATTCAGCCTTTCTTTTCTTTTCATTATTTTACATTAATTCAAATCCGCGGGTTTGGGCGTCACAATTTTCCTGCTCTTAGAATTTTCTCAAGTGACTTGCCCTTATCTGGTTAAGCATTTTCAAACCGATATGTGCAAGGCCTAGTATTCACCTGGTTTGTCCTAAACCAGCATACCTTAATATCCTAAGCTTGTTGGACCTTAACCAGCTTGACCAGATTACTTTTGCTAGTTTGTCCTTAGCCAGCATACCTGAACGCTCTGAGATGGTTATCCCTTGACCAGCCTGACTTTGCTCCGATATGATTTCTACGTCCAACGTAGTAAGCTTTGTCCAGATTTGATGCCTTTGGTTCGATTGATCTCTTTTATTTCTCATCACAAAAACTTCTGAAATTACTCTAACAATTTCCCCCTTTTTGGTGATAACAAAACATTGGTTAGTAACACAATTTGATCGCAGACAAACCATTTACTTGCCATTTGAGTAATACAATCAACTTGATTCTAAAAATAGAGTTCATCCTTCCTCAAAACCATCTACTCCTCTTGTAGCCACTGCTTCCTCCGCCCCTTCTATAATAAACATTAGCGTATCCCACTTCTATAGTTGAATCTGTTTTCATGATAAAGATCTGTTTTAATTCCTGAACATCATTTTGTTAGACAGATCTGTTTCACTTCAGCGATGCGTTCCCAGTAGTCGAATCTGATGCTCAGTGAGGTTTTAAAGAGAAACGAGTTTCAAAATAAAGTGAAACCCGATAATGTTCAAATCTGACTTCAACCAGATATGAGTTTAAAGGAAGAAAAATTTATTTTAAAGATTTATGGCATAGATAACTGATGGTCATAAAGGAAGAGTGAGCAGCTGTTAAGACAGTTGCCCTTTCACTCGGAAGGGTGAGCAGTCGTCGATTGTGTCGATTGCCCTTTCCTAAAGAGCTATATGCTAAAGACTGAATTCAGAAGTAACTTGATCAAGTGCCAACGGACCTAAGGAGAGCTTCTAAGCCATAAATCATAAGAAAATAATGATGGGATCTGGGTTATTTTCCCCACGTCCGAGTTTACGAAAGAAAGTCTACGTTTAAATGTATTCCTTTAAACTAAGTTATGTTAAAGTTCAGAAGTCCTGCATTAAGTGATTTTGATATATCAGATTTTACTTGTTGAGCCCCTAGGCTCATTAGCTTTTAAATGGTGCAGGTGAGACAGATCCGGGGCAAGCGGGTGGTGGAGACTGAATCAGCTGTGGTGTTGTGTTTATCAATGGACAGCGTTTTCTGTGTCATGTTTATTGTTGTTTTTGATCTTTGACAAATCTGTATTAGATCCATTACAACAATAGTAAATTCATATAGAATTTCAGATGTTGTAATATCGCGCTTTGCATTATTTATATCAAATCTGATATTTAGAATCTGTTTTCACTATATAATTCCTTGGCGCCAATATTAGTGTTAGCGAATCGAAATTTATTTTCGTGTTATAAGAAATACAGCTTATAACAATTGCTATTCAGCCTTTCTTTTCTTTTCATTATTTTACATTAATTCAAATCCG
>KV004590.1:24076-39788 GCA_001598015.1 Dorcoceras hygrometricum
AAGCCGCCGCCGCCGCCGCCCTTGCGCCGCCGCCGCCGCCGCCGCCGCCGCCGATCGTCGCCGGAAATTTGTTCCGGCCAGTTCGACGTGGAGAATCCGATCGTGCTGATCTCGTAAGGACTTCTAGTGCAGTCTGACGAAGGAGCCTCGAGTCTGGTCGTGGACCGGATTGACGAATCTACCGCAATCAACCGAGAAGCGCCGGGTTCTTGAAACACCGGTTGGAGCCAGGCACAAGTGCCAGACAGGTGACCTGCTAAACACCCTATGTATGTTGATACGTAGATCTGTTTTGATTATTCGTATTGATTTTTGTTCTTCCGCTGCCTGCCGTGGTGGGCTACCGCAATCAACCGAGAAGCATCCCGGTCAAATTTTTGTTCTTCCGCTGCCTGCCGGGGTGGGGATCCGGACCAATCCCAACAGTTTCGAGTCGTGAGGACTAATCAGTACAACCAAGACCTCGGACTTATCCACTCGACAAATGGTAACCACTTGGAAAGTCCGAAGGAGGGTAGTTCGATAGATCACCAGGTCACTATCTATCTGCATGCTCAGAACATCACAATGTTCCCTACCAATGAAACATGGTACTTCGCATCGCAGATACTAGTCTCACTCGGGCGGCCTTATCCTCATTTTGACGGCCCAATCGACTAGGAACATGTTCAGAATACACAGCGACTATTAGATGTGTTTCATGATAGCCGTCATACCCACTATCACATCTAACATACGCTTTAGTGTAATCTAGGTCTTTACTCAACACAATTGTAAATCATTACACACATAATGAAAGTAAAGAATGCCATATAAAAGAATGCGAATATCATATATAAAGATCGTTTGTACAAGAGTCAATAAAAACCCACACGCCACAAGTTGGCTAGTTGGACATCTACTCTAACACATAGGAGGTGCTTGGGATCCCGAGGTAAGGTCGGGTGAACCGTACCGCAACGTACGTTGGTTCTTTCGACTGATCAGTCATACGCCCGCTCACATTTCACAGATACGACTCATACGTTTTTATGTTACGTTACGTCATGCCTTATTATGTATGCTATATGATTATGATACGTTACGACTATGTTACGAATCATGATTTACGATCATGCATGCATACATGTTTTAATGTTATTTTACTATGCGTATGATGCCTGCATGTGGTTTTAGTATTATGTACTTTGCTATTTTAGAAGATAGAGCATGCTGAGCCTCTAGGCTCACTAGGTTTAAATGGTGCAGGTGAGTCTGCTGATGAATTTATCCCTACTGGCGGTGAGAACCTCTGAGCGTCCGCTGCAGCTGTACCCCGTGGCCACTCTGACATTTTATTCTATGTTACGGCACTTTTCAGTATTTTATTTAACATGTTCAGTTTCCGCTACTTTTACGCACTCTGGTTTTAAACAGCATTGATGATTTTATGTTTTAAGATATTCATTTATTTATATTTTAAAGTAATGTTGAGAAAATGTTTAAAAGAGAATGAGCCTTACTTTTAGTTTAGTTATTCCGCACATGATTTAAAAAAAGATTTTCTAGAGTATGGTTCGTTTCAGTTGGTATCAGAGCGGTGGTTCTGGTGGGGTACTAGCCTGCTGCATGGAGCTCGGAAGTCGCACTGCCAATCTACAAGTTTTAAAGTTTTATGATGCATGTTTATTTTCACATGATGCATGTTCCATTTTCAGCATTAATTTTACTTTAGGAGTTTTAGAGTTAGACGCTTAGTCATGCACTTAGATTTGCGTGAAGGATTTGGGTGCCAGTATGCCTCCCAGATGTGCCAGAGACCAACAGAATGATGATGCACCTCCTCCTCCCCCACCTCCGAAGTTGACGCCATAGGAGAGGGCTAGAGTGGATATGCTGGCTGAGATCACTAGGATGCTAGAGAGGCAGTCGGAGCGTTTTGGGAAGTCGCATGAGGAGGATGTGGCTGAGCGGTTCCGTAAGCAGGGACCCAAGTAGTTTCTCGGGACTACAGATCCACTAGTTTCCGAGTAGAGAACTTCTAGGAGATTTGATGCCTTAGGTTACTGGATTGATTTAAGTAAACCTGTTAGACCTTCTAGAACTTGGTTTGGGAACTTAGACGGATAGGACTAGCGAACTTCGAATTTGATAGGCATTTAAAATTGTTTTTGGGATCTAGTTTGACTGTAAACACGTGTCAAGAGATGGGATTTTAATCGACCCATCGAAGGTGGAGGCAGTTCAGAACTGGGAGATTCCAAATAATGCAGCAGAGATTCGCAGTTTCTTGGGGTTAGCAGGATACTACCGCAAGTTTTTCAAGGGCTTCTATTCGATTTTAGTGCCCTTGACAGCCCTGACCAAGAATAATGCGAAGTATGTGTGGACTCCGAGTGCCAGAGGAGCTTTGATCAGCTGAAGGAGGCCCTCACTTCAACACCAGTGTTAGCGATGCCAGTGGATCATGAGGAGTTTGTAGTGTACACAGATGCTTCCCTGAGAGGTTTAGGTGAAGTTCTGATGCAGGGTGGCTGAGTTATCGCTTATGCGTCGAGACAACTGAAGAGTTATGAGTAGAACCATCCGACAAACGACCTGGAGCTTGCAGCAGTAGTGTTCCCTCTGAAGATTTGGAGACACTACTTGTACGACGAGAAGTGTCAGATTTTCACCGACCACAAGAGCCTCAAGTACTTCTTCACCCAGAAGGAGCTGAACATGAGGCAGCACAGATGGCTAGAGTTGGTGAAGGACTATGACTGTGACATTAGCTACCATCCGGGTAAAGCTAATGTGGTGGCAGACGCTTTGAGCTGAAAGACTGCAGTAGTGGCATATTTGTCAGTTGAGAGGCCCCTAGAGGCTGAGATACAGAGGTTTGGACTGGAGTTTATTCAGGAGGTTGTGCACCGAGTTTGGCAGTGCTCACTGTTCAACCGACTCTTCGAGAGCGCATTAGAGACGGGCAGGCCTATGATGAGCAGTTACAACAGTGGAGACAGCAAGATGAGGTCAGAGGACGGGGTCTGTATACAGCTTAGGACGAGATTGTTCGTTTCAGAGGTCGCATGTGGGTGCTGAGTACTGGGCAGCTGAGAGCTAAGATCTTAGCAGAGGCGCATGCATCGACGTACTCCATCCACCCATGGAGTACGAAGATGTACAGAGATTTGCAGAAGCTGTATTGGTGGCCGGGGATGAAGAAGGATATTGGGAGATTTGTATCTGAGTGCTTGACTTGTCAGCAGGTCAAGGCAGAGCATCAGCGATCGACAGGGTTGCTGCAGCCACTCCCTATTCCCGAGTGGAAGTGGGAGCATATCACGATGGATTTTGTAGTTGGGTTACCCAGGAGTCCCAAGGGATAGACGACAATATGGGTGATTGTGGACAGACTCACCAAGTCAGTGCATTTCTTACCGATGAAGACTACTTTCACCTGACGCAGTACGCAGAGCTTTACATCAGAGAGGTTGTCAGACTGCATGGAATACCAGTCTCTAATGTGTCTGACAGAGACAGCAGATTTACGTCTGCGTTTTGGTGGAGCTTACACGCCACCTTGGGGACTAGGTTGGCGTTCAGCACAGCGTTTCACCTGCAGACAGATGGTCAGTCGGAGAGGGTCATCCAGATTCTGGAGGATTTGCTGAGAGCTTGTGTGATAGATTTCCAGGGTACGTGGGACTCGAGATTGCCTCTGGTAGAGTTCACGTATAACAACATCTTTCAGGCATCGATTGGGATGGCTCCGTATGAGGCTCTGTACGAGAGGAGATTTCGATCTCCCATGCACTGGGATGAGGTTGGAGAGAGAGTTTTGACTGGCCCAGAGTTGGTGCAGCAGACAACGGATATAGTGACGAGGATTCGGGATCGGATGAGGACAGCCCAGAGTCTTCAGAAGAGTTATGCCGATCAGAGACGACGAGATCTGGAATTAGCTGTTGGGGATCATGTGTTTGTGAGGATCTCGCCCATGAAGGTCGTGATGTGCTTTGGAGGGCCAAGCTCAGCTCGAGGTTTATTGGGCAATTCGAGATTTTGGAGAGGGTTGGTAATTTGGCATATCAAGTAGCGTTACCACCCAGCCTGTAAGCGGTCCGTAATGTATTCCACATCTCGATGCTGTGGAAGTATGTATCGAATCCGTTGCACGTGTTGGATTTTGAGCCGCTCCAGTTAGCGCCAGAATTATCATTCGAGGAGCGACCAGTGCAGATTTTGGCTCGAGAGGAGCATAGACTTAGAGCGTGGAGTATTCCGATGGCCAAAGTCCGGTGGCAGAATCACTCAGAGGATGAGGCTACCTGGGAGACTGAGGCTGATATGCGGACGCGCTACCCTGAACTTTTTGGTACGTACTTAATTTCAGGGACGAAATTCCTTTAGGAGGGGGGGGGGGCGAAGTCGTAACGACTAGAAATCCTGAATACGTAGAAATTAGTGCATGACTAGAGGGAAAATCATTTAATAAATTACATGTCATTTTATGTGATTTATTTATGATTTTAATGTTGCATGATACGCATGCTCCATTTTTAGTCTGCTTGAGTTCCGGACGCGTGGACGAGACTAGAGACGACCGAGATGAAAATAATTTGAGACTTTTAAGTCCTTAGATTTTTAAGAATGAATATATTATTTTTAAGCAGAAAATTTATGAAAATCGTTGTTTACATGATTATCTTTGAGGGGAACCTGTTTTTCGTCTATACGGGCTATTTTATTTGACTTTATTGTATTTTAAAATAGGGGATGCCTTTTATTTCGAAAATTAGAGATTTTAAAACATGGATTAGAGTTTTGATTAACATGGTAACATAATGGAGGGTTAAAATTATAAAATTCCTTTTTATTTTCTTAATTAAGCATGAGGGGTCATTTTTGTCACCACCCATTCTTTCAAACACAAAACTTTTGTGACCTAGCCTCCACTCCTCCTTCTTAGAGCCGTCCCCTCCTCCTCCATCACACCCCATCGACTTTTTCAAGAGTTTTGGTGATTCAAAGGCGGTCTTGTCCCGATCTCGCGTCCCACACGTTGGTAACTCGCAGATCTTGTTTTTCTCCAACAAAGGCATGTCATATCTCTCATTTTATCATCATTTAAATCATAGTATACTATTTTTTTAAAAGTATGTGTATGATTTGTATGTGAATTATTAGATCTATGTTTGTTGTTTGAGATCTATGCATGCATCACGATTTTAACACGTATTTGATTCTGTTCTTGTGAAGCTTTGATCATGGACGGTTCATTGGGCTAGTTATTGGTCCAAGGGTGGTTTAGGTAGTTATTACATTGAGTTAGGATCACTTAGGTCAAAACTTAAAGTGATTTGGTCAAGGAATGAATTAGTTATGAATTTTAGGATCAGCAAGTGTCCTGGCTTGTCGTCTGTGCGTGACATTAGAGTTGTTGGGGTTGGGTAAGTCTCTCTATGTGGTCTGTGTGGCCAAATTTGGTTGAAGAAGATAACTCATTGAGTTAGGGTCACGCAGATCCAAACGGGGAGCAATTTGGTCGAGGAACTAATTTGTTATGACTTTTATGGCTAGCACGTGTCCTGGTTGCATTCTGCGCGCGGGAAGTGGGTTTGCAGGAATTGGGTTGGTCACGCCCTGATTTGTTTTGAGTTTCGTTTGTTACAGTGAATAGTATATTGAGTTGGGGTTATGTGGGTCGAAACAGGGAGTGATTTTATTAAGAAATGAATTTTTAATTATTTTTATCGTATTGTCGCTTGAAGTGAGTCTCGTCGGGTCATTTTTGTGAAAATTAAGATTTCGAGTCTTAGGGGTTGTCAAAGTTTGTGGATGACTTTATTTGATGTTTTAAGCATATTTTCAGATGTTTTCCAGTATTTTTATAATTTATTTTATTTATGGGATTTCTGTCAAATTTTAATGTAGTGAAGGAGAGAGTATTTTATAAACTTTTTAAATTCAATTTTAAGTTATGGGCCAAGTCATGTTTAGGGTTAAGTTTCATTTTGAGTTTAAGCATAGGCTTTTAGGCTTAGAGTTAGTGGGCCAAGCACCTGAACTAGTCTTTGACCGGAGTAGAAAATGTAGAAGCTCGTTAAGATTTATTTAATTACATAGATAGTATTTTATGTATGATAATGTTTTAAATGAAAGAATTAAATACATATTGATGGGCTAAGCCTTTTAAATTGTATGATTTAAGAAATGCACGTATCATGAGATTTTATGAAACGTTAAAGGCATGTTATTTTTGTTAGAGTAGATGCCCAACTAGCCAACTTGTGGCGTGTGGGTTTTATAGACTCTTGTACAAACAGTCTTTATATATGATATTCGCATTTACTTATATGGCGTTCTTTACTTTCATTATGTGTGTAATGATTTACAATTGCGTTGAGTAAAGACCTAGAATGCACTAAAGCGTATGTTAGATGTGATAGTGCGTATGACGGCTATCATGAAACACATCTAATAGTCGCTGTGTATTCTGAACATGTTCCTTGGTATTTTAGAAGATAGAGCATGCTGAGCCTCTAGGCTCACTAGGTTTAAATGGTGCAAGTGAGTCCGCTGATGAGTTTATCCCAACTGACGGTGAGGACCTCTGAGCGCCAGCTGCAGCTGTACCCCATGGCCACTCTGACGTTTTATTCTATGTTACGATACACTTTTCAGTATTTTATATAGCACGTTCAGTTTCCGCTACTTTGTTAAGATAAATTTTATGAGTTTTGGTGATAACAAAAATAAGACTATAACCGATTTTAAGAATCAGATCCGAACAGACAGATATTTTGTGGTTTACAGTTAAGTTTTCTCAGACTCGAGTGTTTTGGATTTCAGATATCAGCTATCAAGTGGATTAATTCAGTTATCGGGTTGAAGCTCTAAGATTCAGGTATTTGGATCAGTTGAGTAATCGGGTCGGTTAACTTGATTATCGGGTCAGGATTTAAGATGTGAAGTTTTTAGACTTGATTTAGAGCTTTCAATAACAGATTCCGTTATATTGACTCAGATGTTATAATTCAGATTCGAGAGCATCAGATGTGAACAAACTAAAAAAGGTAATTCAGATATCAGTTACAGGAAGTCAGATCCGAATATGCTATATCAGATATTAGACAGTTTATTCGAAAGAGCTTTACCGTAATTCAGATTTCTATAACGGACTTAGATTGGACAGATTCGACTCAGTGACTTACAGAGTTATGCTATCAGTTTTGATTATGAGAACAGTACAGTATTCAGATCTGTCATACTCAAGGAGATATTTCAGATGTGACGGCTATACAGTCATTTCTTGCAGCTGTTCAGATATCAATGTTACAACAGATATAAACCTCAGAATTTCCTAAACACACCTTCTCTCTATCCGAAAGATATCAACGGTCACACATCTTGGATTAAGGAAACAAACTCAGGGCTATTTTGAGTAAAGATGCACATCACGAAAAGAAATTGATACGACGTGTACCAGATTCGGTATGAAAATCAATTAAGCCCTAATAAACGGAAAGTACCTTCGGCATAGCGTTAATTAAGCGCTGAATGCAGTGATGAAGATATTCAAAGGAATTTGTTTCCACTGACCGTTGGAGTTGAAGAGTATAAATGGATGAAGAATTCAAGTGAAGAACTCTCTTGGTCAATTTACTCTCGAATATTCACTGGAACTCATTATTGCAGAAATATTCTAAGTCCAGTCTTCAAAACTCGAAGAACACTTCACGTTGGTCTTAATAGTTTCATCTTCGAGTCACATCTTCTGGTTTACATTTGTAAATCAAGTTTATCTGTTTAGAAACCAGAAGATTTACAGTACTCATTGTTTAGCACTTCATTGTATATCAATATTGAGTCTGTAACGAACTTGCTGTGTGAAGCAGTTCGAAAACTCAAGTTTCTTGTAATTCAGCAGTTGTATCTGCTTATAGTTGGAGATTTCTATGAGTTCACTTGGAGCGAGGCTCGGTGACTGGGTGTAGACAGAAGTTGTGTGCATCTAGGTGCTTGGGATCCCGAGGTAAGGTCGGGTGAACCGTACCGCCACGTACGTTGGTTCTTTCGAATGATCAGTCATACGCCCTCTCACATTTCACAGATACGACTCATACGTTTTTATGTTACGTTACGTCATGCCTTATTATGTATGCTATATGATTATGATACGTTACGACTATGTTACGAACCATGTTTTACGATCATGCATGCATACATGTTTTAATGTTATTTTACCATGCGTATGTGACTGCATGTGGTTTTATTATTACGTACTTTGGTATTTTAGAAGATAGAGCATGCTGAGCCTCTAGGCTCACTAGGTTTAAATGGTGCAAGTGAGTCTGCTGATGAGTTTATCCCAACTGACGGTGAGGACCTCTGAGCGCCAGCTGCAGCTGTACCCCATGGCCACTCTGACGCTTTATTCTATGTTACGATACACTTTTCAGTATTTTATATAGCATGTTCAGTTTCCGCTACTTTGTTAAGATAAATTTTATGAGTTTTGGTGATAACAAAAATAAGACTATAACCGATTTTAAGAATCAGATCCGAACAAACAGATATTTTGTGGTTTACAGTTAAGTGTTCTCAGACTCGAGCGTTTTGGATTTCAGATATCAGCTATCAAGTGGATTAATTCAGTTATCGGGTTGAAGCTCTAAGATTCAGGTATTTGGATCAGTTGAGTAATCGGGTCGGTTAACTTGATTATCGGGTCAGGATTTAAGATGTGAAGTTTTTAGACTTGATTTAGAGCTTTCAATAACAGATTCCGTTATATTGACTCTCTTACAGATGTATGCTATCAGTTTTGATTACGAGAACAGTACAGTATTCAGATCCGTCATACTCAAGGAGATATTTCAGATGTGACGGCTATACAGAGACATTTCTTGCAGCTGTTCACAAAGACAGGGTGATTTTCAGATATCATTGTTACAACAGATATAAGCCTCATAATTTCTTAAACACACCTTAACTCTATTCGAAAGATATCAACGGTCACACACCTTGGATTAAGGAAACAAACTCAAGGCTATTTTGAGTAAAGATGCATATCACGCAAAGAAATTGATACGATGTGTACCAGATTCGGTATGAAAATCAATTAAGCCCTAATAAACGCAAAGTACCTTCGGCATAGCGTTGATTAAGCGCTGAATGTGGTGATGAAGATATTCAAAGAAAGTTTTTTCCACTAACCATTGGAGTTGAAGAGTATAAATAGACGAAGAATTCAAATGAAGATTTTCTTGGTCAATTTACTCTCGAATATTCACTGGAACTCATTATTGCAGAAATATTCTAAGTCCAGTCTTCAAAACTCGAAGAACACTTCACGTTGGTCTTAATAGTTTCATCTTCAATTCACATCTTCTGGTTTACATTTTTAAATCGAGTTTATCTGTTTAGAAACCAGAAGATTTACAGTACTCATTGTTTAGCACTTCATTGTATATCAATATTGAGTCTGTAACGAACTTGCTGTGTGAAGCAGTTCGAAAAATCAAGTTGCTTGTAATTCAGCAGTTGTATCTGCTTATAGTTGGAGATTTCTATGAGTTCACTTGGAGCGAGGCTCGGTGACTGGGTGTAGACAGAAGTTGTGTGCATCTAATTCTTCTAGTGGAACCTTCCTGCAAAGGAAGAAGGGGAGACGTAGGATCTTCAGATTCGAACTTCCATAAAAAAACTCTGATTACTTTACAACATCATACTTATATTTATTACTGTTCACTGTTTGATCGACTTCTTTCCGCACATTCTTTGTTAGTCGAAAAATCAGCTTTGATACTGAGATACCTCGGATCTGGTAACACAGTACGAGTAAGCTAGGCGCTTGTAAAATTGTTTTGAAAGTTTCAAAAAATAAAAATCCTTAGGAGTTCATTCAACCCCCCTTATGAACTCCTAGGCCTGTTTTTGACCCTAATTGATCCTATCAATTGGTATCAGAGCCTGCTTATCTCATTGGATTCGTGGATCCTCAAAAAAAATAAATAAGCAAAGTTCCATCGTTGAGTGACAAATGGGAAATTTATGGAAAGTTTTTTCGGGTTTTTAGTGCCACTTCCAGCTGACACAGATGTTTGCCATATCTTCACTAGGTGTTTATGGAATTATTATAGCAGGTCGGTCTAGTAATTAGGGGCCGGCCGTTCGGTCGCCTATGATACTCAGTTTTGAACAGTTTTGCTTTCGCGCTTTATACATCTCAATATGTCTACTTCTCACAATAAAATTCCTATGTTTTCCAAGGAATAATATGATGATTGGAAAATACGGATGCAAGCACATCTAGCTGCACAAGATGATGATATGTGGTCGGTGATCACCGATGGACCAATGAAAATCATGAAGGCCAACACAGCTTTCGCATTATCTGATGGTGAACCGGAATATGTAGAAAAGAAGAGACATGAGTATACTAACGAGGATAAGAAGAAGGAAAACTTGGAAAACGTGGCCAGGGATATCGTGTACAAGACGCTGGACAAAAATATGTTCAGCAAAATCAAAACCTATACTACTGCCAAGGAGATTTGGGAAAAGCTGATTCAGATCTGTGAAGGGCAACGATGAAACCAAGGAAACAAACTAAGTGTTGCTCAGCAGAAGTACGAGTCCATAAAGATGAAAGATGGAGAAACCATGGCTGAGTTCGATGAGAGATTCAGTGTTGTGGTAATAGAGCTGAACAGCCTAGGCAAAGAGTATTCCAACAGATAATTGGCTCTCAAGGTGATGAGAGCGCTGCCCAAGGAATCGGATGTTAAGACAATGGCCATGCGCGAGTCTAAGGATCTCAACAAGCTCGAACTACATGACCTTTTTGCAAATCTGAAAGCATACGAGTTTGAATTGGAAACCAGATCTGGGACCCCGTCAACTTCACAACCAACCAAGGCCATTGCTGCAACATCTGAACAGTGTTATCCAAGCAAGAGAAAATCTGTAGAACAACTAAGCAATGATGATATGTCCCTCTTCGTCAAGAAGTTTGGGAAATATCTGAGAAGATCCTATAACCCTTATTTTTATTATAATAATGCAAACAAATCTGAAAAGATTTCAACTGATATGAATTTTTATAATCGTGGTCGTCCAGGGCACTTTGCAGTAGAGTGCAACTGGCCAAAGAAGGATTAAAGCAAGAAGGATGACCGATCAAAGAAGGATGACAAAAGATCCAAGGAAAGGAGTGTTGGCGCAGCGGCGGATCCGGATCCCACTCCCGGAGCGCAGCGGAAGATTTAAAAATTGAAGCCCGGGAACGGTCAATACACCTATACAATTGAATGAAAACATTCATAGAATGTTCAGAACAGTATCTTGCTGGCGTCTAGACGCCTGGCTCCGACCAATTTCACGAGAAAATTGGCACTTCAACGGTTGATCGATTTTGGCCTCCTAATCCGGTCCACGACCGGAATCTCAATTCCTTCGCAGGTTTGCACTAGAAAAACCGACGAAAGTTTCAAGGACGGAATCTCCTCGCCGGAACAGTCGGAACAAATTCCGATGATGGCGGTTGGCGGCGACGGCGGCGGCGGCTTGGGAGGAGAGGAGAGGAAGGGAGAAATTTATAAGCTGAGGAGCTTTTGGTGTGTTTCAAATGAATACCCCATGGCCCCTATTTATAGATTTTTCATGGGCTTGAACCAGCTTAATGGGCTTGGTTCGGGCCCAGGCCCAGGGTGCACATTGGTTTCAAGTCCATCACTGTGGCTCCATCATAATCCCGATCGACAATCAGATCGGACCGATCTACACAGTCTACAAAACTGAGCATTATGATGTGAAAACAATTTTTTGGACCACCTAATCCAAAATAGCAGTTTGGCCCCTGTAAGCTTGAAGGATAGTCAAACTAGTCCAAACTTAGGGAAATAGCATTTTGACCCTATTTAATTTTAGGAAGTCGCACTTCCATCCTTCCTCCTACTATACTCAACAAATTGAGCTTAATTTCCGTACGGGAATTGAGAAACCAGTACTTGTGTGACCCTCAATGGTTCAGGGATACAACTAGTCGTGGGCTCACAACATTCGTGACTCCGAAACCACATTTTCGGACTAACCCATCGGATCATGGTAAAGCGTCTAGAAACATCGCCCCATGATCCACTAGGTATCACTGATAATGCCTGCAAGAACCAGTCGGTCATGGTTAGCGTACAATATGGTCCTTTCCACACAAATATCCCGATCAGATCAGCGACCATTGGTAAATCGAGAGTTGCTAGAGATCCAATAACCATGCATACGTCTTGGAGATCAAATAGTGACATCGCATGTGTTACTAGGCAAACCCATTTACCCAAAACACATCTAGTACTCTGGTCAGAGATTTGTCACACTATTATCTCCTCAGATAGCATAGGATATCCACGCACAAGGGCGAGCGGTGAATCTTCGACAACGAAGCATCGACTCTTACATGCATCGGGACCTCACCCAACCCCGCCACCTGATGACCCCAACTGAGTCGGTAAACGGGTCAAAGTGAGGCACCTATCATGTAGAACCTCAATGACGTTTCGAGTAATGAGGGCTAATCTGTAAAACCAATACCTCGGACTCTACACTCGACAAATGGTAACCACTTGGAGAATTCGAACGAGGGTAGCTCGATAGTTCGCCAGGCAAACCATCCATCTGTATGCTCAGAACATCACAATGTTCCCTACCAATGAAACGGGGTACTTCACATCGCAGATGCTAGTCTCAAACTCGGGCGACCTTATCCTCATTTTGGCGGCCCAATCGACTAGGAACAATTTTAGAATACACAGTGACTGTTACCAAGACCTCGGACTCTCCACTCGACAAATGGTAACCACTTGGAGAATTCGAACGAGGGTAGCTCGATAGTTCGACCAGGAAAACCATCCATCTGTATGCTCAGAACATCACAATGTTACCTACCAATGAAACGGGGTACTTCACATCGCAGATGCTAGTCTCAAACTCGGGCGACCTTATCCTCATTTTGGCGGCCCAATCGACTAGGAACAATTTTAGAATACACAGTGACTGTTAGATGTGTTTCATGATAGCCATCATATCCACTATCACATCTAACATATATATGGTGCATTCTAGGTCTTTATCCAACACAATTGTTAACATTATAAAAATAATGAAGATAAAGAATGCCATAAAAGAATACGAATTTCATAAATAAAGATCGTTTTACATAGAGTCAACAAGAACCTACACACCACAAGTTGGCTAGTTGGGCACCTACTCTAACAAGGAGAACCAGAGCTGACAAAATGCCAACTAGAAAGAATGATCGTAAAGCACTAGTTGCAGAGGAGAGCAACAAAAATTGGGCGGATTTAGATTCGGACTCAACATCAAGAAGCTCCTCATCAAGCGACAGTGACCAAGAGGAAACTCACTGTCTAATGGCCAACCAATCTACAGAATAAGAGGTATTCGACTTTTCAAATACTGAATTTACACGTGAAGACCTGATCAATGCACTAAATGAGATGGTCCATGAGTAGAGAAATCTTTCTCAAACATTCGATGAAGTCAAGGCTGAAAACAATGGTTTGAAAAATAGTTCAATTGAATCAAGCCCTGCTCAGCTTGAGGATACTGACAGTTTACAAACCGATTTAAGTAAGATGAAGTCTGAGAATGAATCGTTGAGATTAAGATCTTGTGAGCTCGAATCAGAAAACGAAAGGTTAAATCTGGTGATGAGCTCCTGGACTCAGTCTTATTTCTCTATAAAAAGGTTGCATGAAACTCAAAAGCCGTTAAACGATAAATCTGGCTTAGGTTTCAATGTTGGTGAAAGCAGCTCTGGAGAGACCTGTACTCAGTCAAAACTGGTATATGACAAGTTCAAAAAGATGAATTTTTTCAAAGCCAGTGTGATACATGACACATATGAGTCGGTAAGGCATGATGACCAGACATCTGGGCAACTGAATCAAAAGGGCAAATCTGGCATTGGCTATATCAGACCCGAGAACTCTAAGTGTAGTTGGCTAAAGAACAGACTTGACAAAGAAAAGGCAAAAGCTGGACCCAAGTCGTTTGTTCAGAACCAACAAAGACGTGGTTCTAAGAAGGTCAAATATGTATGGAAAAACGTTCAGTCCCAACGAGATCTAAATGGTCAAAGTACCAAGCCAAAACTCAATAGATCTCACAATGTTTCTGCGCGCACCCTTAAGGACCTTCATACTGGAAAACCATTAAGTTAATACAAGTATGGGTCCCGAAAGTGGCAATCAATCTGGACCCAAGTAAAATTGGGTACCAAAAGGTTGTTTTTATGATTGCAGGACAACAGGTACAAAGCTGTAGATGAGTCAACCCTATGGTACTTGGATAGTGGTAGTGCACGACATATGACGGGTAACCCAAAGCTGCTATCAGATGTGACACCTCACAGAGGAGCGAAGATCACTTTTGGCGATAACTCACATGGTAACACTGTGGGTAAGGGTAAGCTTACCCACGGTAATATTTCAATGTTTAATGTTTTAGTCGTTGACAGTTTGCGATATAATTTGGTTAGCATAAGTCAGCTGTGTGGCAAGGGTTACAAAGGTAATTTTTAACAGCACACCTGCACAGTTCAGAGTCCAAATGGTCTGACTGTATTGGTAGGAAAAATATCGGGGAATACCTACATCATCAATTGGTCAGAGCAGATGAGATCTGAACAGATTTGCCTAGCAGCTGACTCCTCTAAGAGCTGGTTGTGGCATCAGCGATGAATCATCTAAACTTTAAAACACTTGCCATATTGAGTCAGCATGAATTGGTCTCTGGTATGCCCAATACTAAATTTTTCTAAGGACAGGATCTGTGCCGCATGTCAGCTTGGTAAACAAATCCGTTCTAATTTTAAAAAAAAGGCGGTAAATGTTCTTCCCGAAGATTAGAGCTCTTACATATGGATCTTTTTGGTCCTATTCCCGTAACGAGCTTAGGGGGAACGAATTACACCCTTGTGGTTGTGGATGATTTTAAAAAATTCACTTGGGTACTGTTTTTAAAATCAAAATCTGATATCGCCGACCAACTGATTCGGCTTCTAAAACGTTTACAAAATGACAGATCTTGTACAGTAAATCGGATAAGAAGTGATCGTGGTACCGAGTTTTTAATCAAAACTTATCTTGTTGGTCCGTTTGGAAATTAGGATCACTAAGAGATCAGCAGCAACAGCGCGTTTGAAAGGCTTTTCGAAAATTTTGCTAGCTGCTGATATAAACTTGAGCTACAATAGCTCGTTGTTCTTGAACATTTACAATAAACAGAGCACCGAAGACAGATCTGGTATGATTTAGAAATCATGCGAAAAATACCAGAACTGAATCCTATATTTTAAAACAACTCAAACAGATTTATGTACAACATAAATCTGTTCGAGACTTGTGCTTGTGTGCTGCTGAAATGCAATGCGATGCTAAGTAAAGAGCAAGTGCTGAACTGTTATGCGTGCGTGCTGATTTCTGTTTATGCGTGTATGCGTGCTAAAGTAAATGCTGAAAGCTTAAAGAACACAATACAGTACGCAGCATATTTGTTTCTGGAAGTTCGGACTTCAATGTCCTACATCTCCCCTTCTTCCACCTCGGAAGGATCCACTACTAGAAGATTTGATCTTACAACTTGTGTACAGACCCAATCCCACAACCAGCAGCTGTGAGAACTCCTAGACTCCACAAATGCACACCAGCCTCAACTGTGTGACTGA
>KV004590.1:53111-66872 GCA_001598015.1 Dorcoceras hygrometricum
ATTGGGTGAGACCCCGATGCATGTAGGAGTCGATGCATCGTTGTCGAGGATTCACCGCTCGCAGACATGCGTGGATATCCTATGCTATCTGAGGGGATAATAGTGTATGAATCTCTGGCCAGAGTACTAGAAGTGTTTTAGGTAAATGTGTTTACCTAGTTACACTCGCGATGTCACTATTTGATCTCCAAGATGTATGCATAGCTATCGGATCTATAGCGACTCTCGATTTACCAATGATCGTTGATCTGATCGGGATATATGGATTGAAAGGACCGTACTGTACGCTAACCACGACCAACTGGTTCTTGCAGGCACTATCAGTGATACCTAGGGGATCATGGGGCGATGTTGCTAGACGCTTTACCATGATCCGATGGGCAAGTCTGGAATTGTGATTCCGGAGCCGCAATGGTTATGGGCCCACGGCTAGCTGTATCCCTGAACCATTGAGGGTCACACAAGTACTGGATTCGAGATTCCCGCACGGATACTCAGCTCAATGTGTTGAGCACGAGAAGAGGATTTTGGAGAGTGCGACTTCCTAAAAGTCAACAGGGGTCAAACCGGGGTTTCTCGCTGTTGAGGGGCAAAATGGTCATTTTGCACTGGGGTTCTGAAAAATGGTTTTTCAGATCATAGTATTCAGTTTTGGAAACTGAGTCGATCGGTCCGATCTGATCAGCGATCGGAGTTACGGTGAAGTCTTGGTGATGGAGATGAAACGAATGTTCATCCGTTGGACCCGGGCCCGTTGGGCCGGATCCAAATCCATCACCTAGTCTATTTAATGTAGACTTATGACTTAACCTAATTATTCATTAGACTCCTAACCCTAAACCTAGTGTTGGCCGCCGCCCCCTCCCCTCTCTACAAGCCGCCGCCGCCGCCGCCACCGTTCGCCGCCGCCGCCGCCGCCTCTTCGCCGGAATTTGTTCCGGCCAAACTTGATGAGGAGAATCCGTCCGTGCAGATCCTCGTCACGCCTTCTAGTGCAGGGTTACGAAGGAGTCTCGTATCCGGTCGTGGACCGGATTGCCGATATCTATCACAATCTATCGTGAAGAGCCGACGTTATTGTAACTACGGTTGGAGCCAGGCACAAGTGCCAGCAAGGTAGTGTTTTGAACACCCTATGTATGACAATTGTTTTCTTATTATCGTATTGATCGTCTCCCGGCTGTTTATTTTCTGTTCTTCCGCTGCCTAGCCGGGGGGCATGATCCGGATACCCAACACAGACAACGCAAATCATCAATTGACTTCAGATAATCCAAATGCGACCATCCAGTCAGCCATCCAAGCAGAACAAGGAGCAAACCAATCAGATCTGATCTATGGTGGAATAAAAATCATCCACCCGAGCAGGCCATAGGTAACATTAGCTCTCCTGTTCGTACACGAGGCCAGCTATTGCTTGATCATTTTGATTCAGCATTCTTATCGCATATAGAACCAAAGCAGATAGAATAAGCCTTTGTAGACCCAAGCAGGATAGATGCAATGCAGGAAAAACTTAACCAGTTTAAAAGAAATAATGTATGGCAACTTGTACCAAAAGAATGCGAATATCATATATAAAGATCGTTTGTACAAGAGTCAATGAAAACCCACACGCCACAAGTTGGCTAGTTGGGCATCTACTCTAACACCAAGCTGGATAGATGCAATGCAGGAAAAACTTAACCAGTTTAAAAGAAATAATGTATGGCAACTTGTACCTAGACCTTCTAATCATTCAATAATAGGAACTAAATGGGTCTTTAGAAATAAACTGAATGAATATGGACTAGTAACAAGAAACAAAGCTAGACTAGTTGCTCAAGGTTTTAGACAAATGGAGGGCATATATTTTGATGAAACTTTTGCACCTGTAGCTAGACTAGAAGCCATTCGTATGTTCTTAGCATATGCTGCATACAAAGACTTCAAAATATTTCAAATGGATGTTAAGAGTGAATTTCTTAATGGCATACTAACTGAGGAAGTGTATGTTGCACAACCTTCTGGCTTCATCAATCATACATATTCAAATCACGTTTACAAATTGGATAAAGCTCTATATGGGTTGAAGCAAGCACCTAGAGCTTGGTATGATACACTGTCTAAGTTTCTTATTGAGCATGACTTCACAATAGTCACTGTTGATAAAACACTATTTAAATTTGTCAAATCTGATCATGTCTTGTTAATACAGATTTACGTAGATGATATTATATTTGGGTCAACTAACCCAAACTATGCCATAAATTTTCCAAGTTGATGCAGGAAAAATTTGAGATGAGCATGATGGGAGAGCTGACGTTCTTTCTAGGACTTCAAGTGAGACAGCTTGACAACGGAATATTCATTAATCAAGCAAAATACACGAAAAAACTGCTGAAGAAATTTGGCATGGATAATTGTTCAGCAGCAGCAACCCAAATGAGATCATCAATCAAATTGGACAAAGACAAAGCTGGATCTGCCATTGAGGTATCTTTGTATCGCGGTATTATAGGCTCCCTGCTTTATCTAACTGCTAGCAGACCAGACATCATGTTTGCTGTCTGTATGTGTGCTAGATTCCAAGCGGAGCCAGAGCAATCGCATTACATAGCTGTAAAGCGGATCTTAAAATATTTTAAGGGAACTTCCAAGGTGGGTCTTTGGTATCCCAAAGACTCAAGCTTTCAACTAATCGGTTACAGTGATGCAGACCACGCAGGATGTAGAATTGATCGGCGAAGCACCAGTGTGACTTGTCAATTCTTGGGAGATCGCTTGAGTTCCTGGTTTAGTAAGAAGAAGACCTCTACAACAACGTCCACAGCTGAAGCGGAGTACTTAGCGGCTGAAAGCTGCTGTGCTCAGATTCTATGGATTCAACACCAGCTGAAGGACTCTGGCATTGATGCTTCTGAAGCGCCTATTCTCTGCGACAACACCAGTGCCATCGCGATCACTCAAAATTCAGTGCTGCATTCCAGAAAAAAGCACATCGACATCAGGCATCACTTCATAAGGGACCATGTGCTCAAGAAGGACGTCCGGATGGAGTATGTGTCGACTGACCGACAAGTGGCTGATATTTTCACAAAGCCCCTACCAGAAGCTAAGTTTTCTTATTTTAGAAACATTTTGGGTCTCCTAAAATTGCCTTAATTTGTCTGTGCACTAACAAAAATTCAGGTTGAGCAGCTTTTATGCATCAGATCCGAGTCAATCGTTCAGGGGGAACACTGAACTCTTGGACTTGGTAATATTTCAAACTTGGGAGAACCTTAGTCTTAGGGGGAACAACGGATCTGAATTATTAAGCATTGAGTCGGCTGAATATGAGGGATCTGGATACACTCAGATGTCATATATACACAGTTGATGCTTATCCGTGATCGGATCCTGTACTCCCCTACTGATACATCAAAACAGATCTTAAGGTTGTGACACTTTTTAATTTTTGGCGCTCATTTTGTTTTTACCGTTTTACCCTCGTGGTTAATTTTAGAAAATCGTTTCAAAATCTTTTCCAAATATTGATCGCGCCATCGGATGTTTGACACGTATTGTCATCATGCGAAACGTCACATTCACATCTTCTCTTTCTTTTACCATTTCGTATTCCTCGACTATATTACAGATTTTCCATTGTACTCTAACACTTACCTTGCGCAAAGTATTCTCTCGCATACTTGTGCCCTTGCATTTTCGCGTTCTCCTTCTGCAGATATCCTTTCCGACGTATTCTTCTCAAATCTACATACAGAAATAGAATCTTCTCTAATTAGCAACACCATTCAAGTTTACTTTGACTCTGTCCTCAAAATGGAAAACGAGGGTATGGTTGTGATGTTTGAAGCTCTTATTTCATCTGGCCTCAGTGGATTTTTGGGATGCTCGTCGGCCATATTCGGAACTGCTCTGGTGGAGTTCTTCCACAATGCGTCCGTCAGGGATGGTGTGGTTGTGAGTACGATACAAGGAAAACCAGTGGCTATTTCGAAAGAACTATTTGCTAGCACCTTCGAGTTTCCATTGGAGGGTTTGAGTGATTTACATGAGGTACCACAGGATCTAGTTTCTTAAAGCGCGGCGTTCCTTCTCGTACGATGGTAAACTGGTAAATACATCCTGTAAGAAGAGGGAATTGGTGTTTGAGTTTCGTTTGCTAAATGAAATTCTGGAAAAGTCTGTGACAGTAAAGGCAGGGTCTTTCGATGCTGTGACCCATGAGATGTTCTTGATGATGACTGCTATTTATGGGGGCGTCTCTATCAACTGGAGTAAATTTTTGTTCAAAGTGCTCACTCGTACGATGGTAAACTGGTAAATACATCCTGTAAGAAGAGGGAATTGGTGTTTGAGTTTCGTTTGCTAAATGACATTCTGGAAAAGTCTGTGACAGTAAAGGCAGGGTCTTTCGATGCTGTGACCCATGAGATGTTCTTGATGATGCCTGCTATTTATGGGGGCGTCTCTATCAACTGGAGTAAATTTTTGTTCAAAGTGCTCAAGGAAATGGTTACTCCAGGTTCAAAGCGAGCCCGAGGTTTTACAGTTCAAATTTGCATCATTCTGAAGGGTGCTCCAGATCTAGAGTTGGGAGAATCGAAGGAGTTCCCTCCTCTGAGGATTCTTACAGCGAAGACTGTTGGCAAGTATATTGCCAAAAACAAGAACATTGCTGTTGAGGATGTGGAGGATGAGCCAGTTATGGAGAAGCAAGCGGAGAAAAGAAGGTTGTGACTAAAAAGAGACCTGCTCCTGATGTTGAATCACCTGTTGTTAAGAGGAAGAGAACACCTGGGCGAACTACTCCCGTAGCTATGGATTTGACGCTGATAACAGTAGCTCAAGAGGCTGTACCTATTCAAATGATATCGGCTGTGACCCCTCCTGCTCCTAAACGCAAAGCACCGAAGAGGAGGTGCAGCTGTCAGCAGGTTCTGATGATGAAATTGTTGAGAAAGAAACGGATGTGGTGGATGTTGGAGAGCAACAGAGGGAAAAGTCAACTGATGATGTTGTGGATAAAATTATTGAAATGGTTCTTACTGAGTGCATCACCCTTGGAGTCATCCACTGAAACCAGCTGCGTCACATCTTTTTCCTAAAATCATTGAAATCATATGATGCATAACATTTCAACATGCCATTTTAAATCTATAAAATGAATAAAATGCATAATGTGGTCCTATGGATTTTTGGGGCGTTACATACACTATCTAAGTTTCTTATTGAGCATGACTTCACAATAGGCACTTTTGATAAGACACTATTTAAAATTGTCAAATCTGATCATGTCTTGTTAGTACAGATTTACGTCGACGATATTATATTTGGGTCAACTAACCCCAAACTATGCCAGATATTTTCCAAGTTGATGCAGGACAAATTTTAGATGAGCATGATGGGAGAGCTGACTTTCTTTCTAGGACTTCAAGTGAGACAACTTGACAATGGAATCTTCATTAATCAAGCAAAATACACGAACAAAGTGCTGAAGAAATTTGGCATGGACAATTGCTCAGCAGCAGCGACCCCAATGAGCTCCTCAATCAAGCTCGATAAAGACGAAGCTGGATCTGCCATTGAGGTATCTCTATATCGTGGTATTATAGCTCTCTGCTTTACTTAACAGCTAGCAGACTAGACATCATGTTTGCTGTCTGTATGTGTGCTAGATTCCAAGCGGAGCCAAAGAAATCTCATTATATTGCAATAAAGAGGATCTTAAAATATCTTAAAGGAACTTTCAATGTGGGTCTTTGGTATCCCAAAGACTCCAGCTTTCAAATAATCGGTTACAATGATGCAGGCTACGCAGGATGTAGAGTTGATCGTAGAAGCACAAGAGGTACTTGTCAATTCTTAGGAGATCGATTGATTTCCTGGTTCAGTAAGAAGCAGAACTCTATTGCAACGTCCACAGCTGAAGCAGAGTATTTAGCAGCTGGAAGTTGTTGTGCTCAGATTCTATGGATTCAACACCAGCTAAAGGACTACGACATTCATGCTTCTGAAGCGCCTATTCTCTGTGACAACACCAGTGCTATCGCAATCACTCAAAACCCTGTGTTGCATTCTAGAACAAAGCATATCTACATCATCACTTCATAAGAGATCATGTGCTCAAGACGGACGTCCGGCTGGAGTATGTGTCGACTGACCAGCAAGTGGCTGACATCTTCACAAAGCCCCTATCAGATGCTAAGTTTTCTTATTTTAGAAACATTTTGGGTCTCCTAGAATTGCCTTGATTTGTCTGTGCGCTAACAAAATTTCAGTTTGAGCAACTTTTATGCATCAGATCCGAGTCAGCCGTTCAGGGGGAACACTGAACTCTTGGACTTGGTAATATTTCAAACTTTGGAGAAACTTAGTCTTAGGGGGAACAACGGATCTAAATTATTAAGCGCTGAGTCGGCTGAATATGTGGGATCTGGATACACTCAGATGTCATATATATACAGTTGATGCTTATCCGTGATCAGATCCTGCACTCCCCTACTGATACATCAAAACAGATCCTAAGGTTGTGACTCTTTTTAATTTTTGGCGTGCATTTTTTTTTTGCCATTTTACCCTCGTGGTAAATTTTAGAAAATCATTTCAAAATCTATTCCAAATATTGATCGTGCCATCGGATGATTGACACGTGTTGTCATCATGCGAACCGTCACATCCACATCTTCTCTTTCTTTTACCGTTTCGTATTCCTCGACTATATTACGGCTTTTCCATTATACTCTAACACTTACGTTGCGCAAATTATTCTCTCGCATACTTGTGCCCTTGCTTTTTCGTATTCCCCTTCTGCATATATCCTTTCCGGCGTATTCTTCTCAAATCAACATACAGAAATGGCATCTTCTCTAATCAGCAACACCATTCAAGTTCACTTTGATTCTGTCCTTGAAATGGACAACGAGGGTACGGTTGCGATGTTTGAAGCCCTTATTTCATCTGGCCTTAGGAACTGTTTGCTAGCACCTTCGAGTTGCCAGTGGAGGGTTTGAGTGATTTACATGAGGTACCACAGGATCTAGTTCTTGAAGCACGGCGTGCCTTCTTGTATGATGGTAAACCGATAAGTACATCCTGTAAGAAGAGGGAATTGGTGTTTGAGTTTCGCTTGCTAAATGATATTCTGGCAAAGTCTGTGACGGTAAAGGCAGGGTCTTTCGATGCTGTGACCCATGAGAGGTTCTTGATGATGACTGCTATTTATGGGCATTTCTATCAACTGGAGTAAAATTCTGTTAAAAGTGCTCAAGCACATGGTAACTCCGGGTTCAAAGCAAGCCCGAGGTTTTGCAGTTCAAATTTGCATCGTTCTGAAGGGTGCTCTAGATTTAGAGCTGGGAGAATCAAAGGAGTTCCCTCTTCTGAAGATTCTTACAGTGAAGACTGTTGGCAAGTATATTTCCATAAACAAGAACATTGTTGTTGAGGATGTGGAGGATGAGCCAATGATGGAGAAGCAAGCGGAGAAAAAGAAGATTGTGTCTAAAAAGAGACCTGATCCTACGGTTGAATCATCCGTCGTTAAGAGGAAGAGAACATCTGGGAGAACTACTCCCGTATCTACGGATTTGACGTTGGTAGTAGTAGCTCAAGAGGCTGTACCTATTCAAATGATATCGGCTGTGACCCCTCTTGCTCCTAAACGCAAAGCACCGAAGAGGAGTTTGCAGCTACCAGCAGGTTCTGATGATGAAATTGTTGAGAAAGAACCAGATATGGTGGATGTTGGAGAGAAACAGAGGGAAAAGTCAACTGTTGATGATGTGGTTAAACTTATTGAAATTGTTCTTACTGAAACCGAGCAGATGGAAACAGATATGGGGGAATCAGATATGGTTACAGAGCGTACAGATATGGATACCGAGACAGTACTTGCGACATTGAGCACTCGAGTGATGTCAATGATGAGGATGATAATATTGATGGAGCTAAAAATGAAATTTCTAGGAGAATGACATCTTTTACTACACCGAAACAATTTCTTAAAGAGCCTTCGAGATATGGAGAGGATGACGACATTTTTGCGGTTGAGCAACCAAGAAAGACAACTATGAGGAATCAATGTCTATTGAGGATCTCTTGAAACATATTCTGGATGATGCAATGATGCCATCAATCACTGCTGAAGGACCAACAAGGATCAAATTTGGGCTTGGGATTCAGATTCCGAGAGTCGGCGAAGTGGATCCATACATAGCTGGTCTTTCGCAGATTGCTGCCACGGACAGGGAAGGAGCACCTTGTGGAAGATACCATTCAGGGGCATCCGTCCCGCGAAATATTCTCACTCATCTGCGCTGATATTGATTTTCTAGTACAGTTGCGAGAGAAAGTGATAGAGGACGTTACTAAATTCGTGAATTCCTTCAGTCTTCGCAGACTCGCATTTTTGGGATCCACTGAGGGTATTGCCGCTAAAGAAGAGAGAGTCCTCAGTTGGGCAGAGACAGATTCAGTTTTGATAGCTCTTCAGAGGCGGGTGCTCATCATTGCCAAGTATAGGTAGTTGCTACTCCGGAAGTTTATAGAAGCCAGACAACATAATTTTATATCTGGTACGTCCACTACAGCTATTGACCTCAAAGTCCTAAAGCTACTGACTGCTGCACATCATTTTGCTTTAAAAATTATGTTGAGGCAACTGAAGGAGCATAAGCTGGAATGTACACGGCCATCCAGTTCATAACTGTTTGAGGGAGACAATATTGATAGAGGGTTCTTTATTCCCAGAAACCATAAATCTATTTTCTCTACATGCTGGATTCGAGCGATGATTTTGGTGGATGGGTCGTGGCTGATCATAGAATGGGTAGACTATTGGAGACTGATAACGAGGCCAGTTGACTCTCGCACATGGGAGATGTTGCCTCAAAGGCCATTCATTGATGAACTGCCCCTCTGTACGCTTTTATTGAACTCGTCCAAGACCTTGATTCTAGGTCACCTTTATCCAGGGTTCTTCGTGATCTTTGGGCTGAGGTTTGCATAGCCGTTGTACAGTTTCTCTAATTGGAGCTTTGTGTCCTGTTGGCACAGTTAATTATTGCAGAGACATCGTCGGTCCCATTGTCGATATTGAGGAAATCCCCACAGGCTTTCGTAGTGTTTTTCAGTGTGGTATAGATACCAACAGTTTTGTTAACTTTTTGGATGATTTTCTTGTCCAGCCAGTGATTCAGGTTCTGCCAGAGGTCGAGTCAGTTTCTTCTGATTGTTCGACAGTGTACCGTTCTCCTTCTCCGATATCTAAACCATCGATCTCTTCTCAAGAAGCAGATCCTACAACATCAGTTGTACAGACAAATACAACGTTAGTTCCTAAAGAACCCGGTGTACAGATACAACCCGTTTCAGTGACCACAGATCCAATTATTCAAACAGCGCAAGTTTTAGGTTATACGGATCAGGTTGTACAAATGGAAACCAATTCCGGTCCTACAGATCCTGCTATACAGTTGACAGAAAATCCAACTCCAGATACTCCAGGATCTGGTATCTCTCCCAACAACATCCGGATACAGTTTTTAACTCTCCACGTACGAGCACCTCTTATGATTCTCACTTGCGCTTCACTGCTGATGATTTTCCTCAAAGTGATAACCAGATCCTATTGCCCGCACCAAATCTTATAGAATCCTTTGCTCAGCTACGCAGATCAATTAATCACATGCCATACTTTAATTCGTTCAAACTGATTTAATTCTTCTTGCATAGCGTCTATCCAGTGGGTCTACTAAGGCTTCTTCCACTTTATCAGTCTCTATATGCGATATGAAAGCAGAATTAAGGTATTCTTTTATCATCTGGCCTCGTATCCTAACTGGTGCAGTAGGATTATCGATGACCAGCTCGGGTGGATGATTTTTATTCCACCGAAGTCCTGGTCCATGTGAAGTAGATGGTTCATGCTGTTCCCCCTGTGTCCCAGCTGGATTGTTCTGATCGCTATTAGTTGGAGTACCAATTGTTATATTTGGCTCATTAATCTGTTCATTTTCTCCACCATCTTGATTGCAATCCGGACCAGCTCGCTCGAAGCTAGAATATCTGTGTTTGTAATAGGCATATCTGGAGCGGGCTGATCGTCAGCTTGACATATGTCGTGTGTCTCGTCGTCAATTGATTCATCAAGATTGGCAGACTCCGGATGACTGCACAGATCATTTAATCTCGAAGCTGAGGTTATTCGGAAGCTGGTTTCATCGAACACCACATGAGCAGATTCTTCAACCGTAAGTGTCTTGTGGTTGAAAACTCGATATGCTCGTCTTACAGCTGAGTATCCTCGAAAGATACCTACATCAGATTTTACATCAAATGCTCGTAAGTATGTTTTACCATTAATATGGATAAAACATCTGCATCCAAACACCTTGAAATATGAGATGTCAGGTTTCTTACCATTCCAGATCTCATATGAAGTAACTCCATGTCACTTGTTAATCATCGATCTGTTCTGAGTATAGCATGCGATGTTTACTGCTTCAGCCCAAGATTTATTTGAAATATCGGAATCAGCAATCTTAGTTGTAGCAACTTCTTTTAAAGGACGGTTTCTACGCTCAGCCAGCCCGTTCTGCTGAGGTGTTCTGGCTGCAGACAACTCATGTTTGATTCCAATGTCATCCAGATAGGAGGAAATTTTGAAATATAAAAACTTTGTTTCTCTATCACTCATAATCCGGTTAACATTGCAAGATTCTCATTTTGTAAACATTTTAATAAATTGATCAACTGGTCGGCAGTTTGATCTTTTGACTTCAAAAACAACACCCATGTAAATTTTGAAAATTCATCAACCACGAAGGGTGTATTTCATTCTCCCTAAGCTGGTTACGGGTATTGGACCAAAGAGATCCATGTGTAAAAAATCCAGCTTACTTGAGGTTTTGTTACTGCCTCTTGTTTTGAAAGTAGAACTTTAGATGTTTACCCAGCTGACAGGCAGAGCAGATCTTATCTTTTGAAAATTTTAGCTTGGGAAAGCCATCAACTAACTCACGCTTACTCAGTTTGGCAATAGTTTTGAAATTTAGATGGTTCATCTGTTGATGCCATAACCATCTCTTCGAAGAGTCAGCTACTAGGCATGTTTGTTCTGTATACGATTGATCTGACCAGTCAAGTTTGCGTGTTACCAGATCGGTAACCAACTAACACAGTCAGAACTTTCGGATTGAGAACCGTGCATGTGTGCTTATGAAATTTAATAGATTAGTTATTATCGCACAACTTGTCATGCCCCGAGACCGAGACTCATGACATCGACAATGTTAAGCAATTATAAAATCGTAAAACATTAAGCCTCATAGTATAGCTCAAAACCAGTCTATTACATAACCAAAGAAATCGTTTTTACAACGGAAAATCAAAGCTTTAATAACATAAATGCGGAAGAGAAATTTACATTAACAATACTAAATCTTCACCAGCCCTAGAACAGCTCTTGTTCTTCTTCTTCAACCTGCTCTTCAATCTTATCTGGTGGGAGAAGTAAGGGGGTGAGTGTTTGGGGAAATACTCAGCAAGTGGAGGATACCATTCGAGCATAACAAATATACATATACAGATGCATATACAGATTCATAATCTGAGAAGAACATATAACAGAACAGAGAACTTATACAGGTAGCATAACAGGTAGCACTGATAGTTACTTTGTCTCTATGGTTTACTGATCAGTCCCTAATTTTTACTCCTCTAAGGGGTCGAGGCCATAGTTACACCACGTAAATCCTAGTGCGAAATATTTCGTAGACTCATATTACGACAGAAACATCAGTCCTAAAACAGAGCATAATTCATATCATGAACTTGACATGAAACGGAATCAGATACGAAACAAGTGCTCGAACAAAAATTCAAAACAGAACTTAGCGTGAATAATATATACAATATTTGAAACGAATATATATAACAAAAGCCCACTTACCGAAATCTGAAGTTTGAATTCTGGTAATTGAAGTCTGGTGTGCGAAATCTGATACAGCAAGTGCAGGATTCCAACGTGGGGCTTAGTGATTTTCTTACTGAATTTTCGAAATGAGTGTGGTTCACCTACAACCTTAGTGAGGTATTTATAAGTGTAGAAGGGGGGTAATCAAGGGTCAACGGTAGTCAAAGGTCAGCCGTTACAACCTTAAATTCCTGATTTTATGGCCATTAAAATGGCTGTTACAAGAGTAACAGTTTAGGCATTGAATTAAGTGGTTTAATTGGCCATTAATCTCTATAAATTGGAAGTTACGAATGCGAAATCTGATTTGTACGCGTGTAGCAGCTCGCTAAAATTCATGAGTTGAGTTTTTTTTACCAAATCTGAATTTACGGCGCCAAATCTGAATTTACGTCATCAAATCTGAATTTACGTCGCCAAATATGAGTTGACTTGGTCAGAGATGAGTTGACCAGTCCAGAGCTGAGTTGACCAGTCAAAGCTGAGTTGACTGTCCCAGATCTGAATTGACTGTTTGACCGTCTCAGATCTGAGTTGACTGTTGACCGTCCCAAATCTGAGTTGACTGTTGACCGTCCCAAATCTGAGTTGACCGTTGACCATCCCAAATCTGAATTGACCATCCCAAATCTGAGTTGACCGTTGACCGTCCCAAATCTGAGTTGACCGTCCCAAATCTTAGTTTTTTTTTGCTCTATTTCCGAGAGCTGAATTTTCGGGTTTTCACATCCCTCCCTCCTTAAAAGAAGTTTCATCCTTGAAACTTTGGTGACCTTAATCGTTGAACAGGTAGGGATATTGATTATGCATCTTCTCTTCCATTTCCCACGTGGCTTCTCTCTCGATGTGGTTGGACCATTGGACTGTGATGTATGGGATTGTTCTTCATCTAAACACCTGGTCTTTTGTGTCCACGATTCGAATTGGGACTTCTTCATAGTTCAGTCCTTCGGTCAGATTCTCTTCCACAAGGAGTGGCCCTTCATCAAAAACATGACTAGAATCCGTGATATATCTCCTTAGTTGTGAGACATGGAAGACATTGTGGATTCTTGACATACTGGGTGGTAAGGCCAGTCTGTAGACAAGTCTTCCTACTCTTTCCAAGATTTCGAATGGTCCGACATACAGGGGATTCATCTTTTTGACCTTATCAAATCGGACTACCCCTTTCATTGGAGAAACCTTGAGGTACACTTTTTTGCCTACCTCGAAGGCCAAGGGTCTTCTCTTTAAGTCTGCCCAGCTTTTCTGTCGATCCTGGGCTGCCTTTTGTCTCTCCTTGATGATGGCTACCTTTTTCACTGTCTCCTGGACGAGTTCAGGTCCTGTGATTGCCTTTTCTCCAACCTCATCCCAATACAGAGGCGATCGACATTTCCGTCCATAGAGGGCCTCATATGGTGCCATTGCTGCTGTGGTAGCTATTGTTGTATGCGAACTTTATTAGAGGTATATGTCACTCCAACTACTACCGAAGTCCAAGGTGCATGTCCGCAACATGTATTCTAGGGTCTGGATGGTCCTCTCATTTTGACCATCTGTCTGTGGATGATAAGCCGTACTGAGGGTAACCTTACTTCCCATGGCTTCTTGGAAACTCTTCCAAAAACGAGATACTAACCTTGGGTCCCTATCGAACAAAATGCTGGTTGGAACTCCATGCAGTCTGACGATGTTGTCCATGTACAAAGAAGCGAGCTTATCCAAGCCGTAGTTCATTCGGACAGGCAGAAAGTGCACGGACTTTGTTAACCTATCCACGATTACCCATATCCCATTATAGCCTAATCTCGTTT
>KV004590.1:67973-79593 GCA_001598015.1 Dorcoceras hygrometricum
CCTTGACTTGTTGACATACATGGCACCTAGCAATAAAATCAGCAACATCTTTTTTATCCCATTCCACCAGAAGTGTTCTTTCAAATCTCTATACATCTTTGTACTTCCAAGGTGGTTTGAGAACTTGGATTTATGTGCTTCAGACATCACTTCCTGACGGAGGCTATCGAATTCGGGCACACATAATCTTCCTTTCATCCACATGATTCCTTTTTAGTCTACTTGAAACTCTGACACTTTCCCTTGATTGATTTGTTCCTTAAGTGGGTCAGAGAAGGGTCTCGATCCTGATTGATTTTGACCAATTATTTGAGGCACGGTTGAGCGGAGAGTGAGGATAGTATCACCTTGTTCATGTTCTTCCGACTTAACGCATCGGCTATACCTTATTTGCCTTTCCTAGATGGTAGTTAATTGTCAAGTCGTAGTCTTTCAAAAGTTCGAGCCATCGCCTCTGTCTCAGGTTCAATTCTTTCTGAGTGAATATATACTTGAGGCTCTGATGGTCGGTTAATACTTCACATTTTGCCCCGTAAAGATAGTGTCGCCAAATCTTTAGAGCAAAAACCACCGCAGCTAGCTCTAGATCATGGGTTGGGTAATTGTGTTCATGCGTCTTTAGTTGTCTTGAGGAATAAGCAATTACTCTGCCATCTTTCATGAGTACACACCCTAGTCCTCCTTTAGATGCATCGCTGTAGATAGTAAAGCTTTTGTCTCCTACGGGTAGAGTTAGAACAGGGGCAGATGCAATCTTTGTCTTCAGAGTTTCAAAACTTACCTCACATTCTTCGTTCCAATTGAACTTGGAGTTCTTTTGGGTGAGTTTAGTGAGCGGTATGGCTATAGAAGAGAAACCTTCTACAAACTTACGATAATATCCAGCCAATTCAAGAAGTTTCTAACTTCTGTCACCGTCTTAGGTATAGGCTAGTCCATGAGCTTCTACTTTCTTCGGATCCACTGATACACCTGCTTCGGAAATTATATGGCCTAGAAATGTCACACTCTTCAGCCAAAATTCGCACTTCTTGAACTTGGCGTACAGTTGTTTCTCCCTCAGTCTTTGAAGGGTAATTCGAGTGTTCCTTGTGTTCTTTTTCACTTGGTGAATATACGAGTATATCGTCTATGAATACCACCACAAATTTGTCGAGGAAAGGTTTGAATACACGGTTCATGAGGTCCATGAAGGCCGCCGGTGCATTGGTTAGACCAAATGACATGACCGTGAATTCGTAATGACCATATCTTGTTCTAAATGCAGTTTTAGGAACATCCTCAGCATTGATCTTTAGCTGGTGGTAACCCGAACTCAAATCCAACTTGGAGAAGGTTGTAGCTCCTTTGAGTTGATCAAAGAGGTCGTCAATTCTTGGAAGAGGATACTTATTCTTGATTGTGATCTTGTTCAACTCTCTGTAGTCGATGCACAATCTCATAGTTCCATAATTCTTCTTGACAAATAATACTGGAGCTCCCCAAGATGACACACTGGGTATAATCTGCTTTTTGTCTAGCAGTTCTTGTAGTTGATCCTTGAGCTCCTTGAGTTCTGCAGGTGCCATCCGATAGGGTTCCTTGGAGATTGGGGCCGTTCCTGGAACTAGGTTAATTTCGAACTCAATTTCTCTGTCAGGCACTTTTCCATGTAAGTCATCTGGAAACACATCTGCGAACTCTTGTACCACTGGATGTCTTCTATTCTGAGTTTGTCTCCTTCTTTCACTTTGTGGATCATGGCCAAGAAAATTTCATCTCCTGACTTCATGGCTGTCCATGCTTGGGCAGCAGAAAGTAGGGACTTCCGATCCTTGTTCTTACCATAATATACCAGCTCTTCTTGATCCGGGGCTTGGAGTTTCACACTCTTATCTCGAAAATCTACCAGTGCATGCATCCGGTAGGGTGCCTTGGAGATTGGGGCCGTTCCTGGAACTAGGTTAATTTCGAACTCAATTTCTCTGTCAGGCACTTTTCCATGTAAGTCATCTGGAAACACATCCGCGAACTCTTGTACCACTGGATGTCTTCTATTCTGAGTTTGTCTCCTTCTTTCACTTTGTGGATCATGGCCAAGAAAATTTCATCTCCTGACTTCATGGCTGTCCATGCTTGGGCAGCAGAAAGTAGGGACTTCCGATCCTTGTTCTTACCATAATATACCAGCTCTTCTTGATCCGGGGCTTGGAGTTTCACACTCTTATCTCGAAAATCTACCAGTGCATGGTTCTTAGATAGCCAATCCATCCCTAAGATGGCATCGAATTCACCATGTTGAGTTGTATCAGGTTTGCAGAGAATGAATGGTCGTTTATGGATATCTTGCAGTTCCGATGGATCTTATGTGTTTCAATGGTAGTGTTGGTAGGAGTTGCTACTCTATAGGGTTCACATAGAATTTTAGGCTCTAGCCCTAAATTCTTAGCAAATCTCCTAGATATGAACGAATGAGTAGCACCACAATCAAACAACACATAAGCAGGCAGCTTGTTGACAAAAATGGTACCTTCCACCATGTCGCTGGCGTCTTCGGCTTCTTCTTGTGTCATTTCAAACACACGAGCATTGGGTTTATCCTCCCTGGGCTTTGGCTTGTTCGGAGCAGCATTGCTCGATCCAGCCTTTGGACCTTGGTTTTCCGAACAATCCGTAATTCGGTGGCCCAACTTTCCACACTTAAAGCATGTACCGCTCTGCTTGCGACAATCTCCACTATGACGATGACCGCAGGAGGTGCAAGGTGCCAACATTTGGTTATTCGGTGCGGATTCTGATCCATGGTTTTTGAGGTTTGGCTTCTTGGTCTTAGGCCCACCATGTGAATTCTGAGCATTGAGGGGGCGTTTGTTTTTGTTGTCAGCTTCCCGCCTCTTTATGTCAGTCTCTGATCGGATTGCAGCTCCCATTAAGTCCTCAAAGCTTGTGGCTTCGTAGACTACAAGGGCTGACTAGATACGACTATTCAGACCCTTCTTGAATCGGTGCATCTTGAGAGTATTATCTGCCATGATCGTTGGGACATAGGTGCCCAATGAGTTGAACTTGGATGTATACTCTACTACCGACATGTCTGTAGTCGGTGAAAGGTTCAAACTTGCTGAGCCGTTGCATTCTGACTTCCATTGAAAAGTATTGTTTTAAAAATGCTTCCCGAAATCTTTTCCACGTGATTTGTCCATTTGCAATCATGGTTGACTCGACTGCTTCCCACGATTTTCCAGCTTTGCCGTCGAGGAGTGGTGACACCACATCTACTTTGAAAGCGTCTGGGACTTCCAGTAGTCGAAGTGGCATTTCAATATTCTTCATCCAAGTCTGGGCAACTTTGTAGTCATGGCTCCCACCGAAGGTGGTGGCTTTGTTCTTGCGAAGGGATTCATAGTAGTACTTAGTCCCGCGAGGTGGAGGGGTAGGAGGAGAGCTTGGTTGTTGTTGGGGTTGACCAACCCTTGGATAGTCGTGGCAACTATGGTAGCTATTGCCATCAGGTCTTCTCTACTAAGACCACCTCTTGAATTGGAGGATCCTTCCCCCCCATTGTTACTGTCGCTTCTCCGGTTGCCTGTCATATTCTGCCATTGGAAAGCTTCTATTAAGAATGGATGTTTATCATTGCGAAAGAATCGAGAATACTTTAACACGACGGGAGAAACAAATTTTGGATAGAAGAATGAACATTGTTTATTCAAATGGTAAACATATTCTTTCATCAACAATCTCTCATTCGCCTATAGGAATATCCTCAAGTCCTTATTCTTCCGGTTCTTCCTACACTTCTTCCTCCCATTCATCATCTAATGGAGCAGGAGCACTGTTAAGATAAAATTTATTAGTTTTGGTGATAAAAAAATAAGACAGTGCTAAATTAAAGATAGCATCTGGACAGTCAGACGTTGAAGATTATCAACTACGTATTGGAGCTAATTATATTTCAGACTTCGGGTTGATCTTCAACTGTTGGTTATCGAGTGGAATAATTCAGATATCAGATTGAGTTATTATTCCAGATGTAATACCTTTTCAGATGTTGAATTGACCAGTCAGTTATCGGGTTGAAATATCTCAGTTGATGAGTAGACCTTCAGATGTGGAGCTAAATATTTTCAGACGTTGAATATATACAGGTTATCAGATTTTGGTATGGATTCAGACGTTGACTACAGTTAATTTGGATTCAGACGTTGGGTATCTACTTTGAAGTATATTCAGATGTTGGGTATCTACTTTGAAGTATATTCAGACGTTGGGTATCTATTTCAGAAGTTCAGTATATTGAGCCGCTGAGATTCAGTTGTTGTTGATTTGATATCAGGCGCAATTATTCGGGTGTTAACATTAGCAAAACCACGTCATTTGGATAAGTTGAAACGACATCGTTTGGTTTAGCGCTAGGATTCAGACGTTGAGTTATCGTGGATTCAGCTGTTTGTTGGCATTCAGATGTCGAAGCCTTCAGCCGTTGGAACCAGCCGTTACGAGGTACTCAGACATATCTTATTTGTCTAATTACAAAAAGGGGGATAATTCAGATGTCAATACAATCTCTCAGTAGTTGTAGCCAGATGTTACAAATCATTCAGCTGATGGAATAACTCAAGTGTTAAAGCACTCAGCTGTTGCAAATATTCAAGTATCTATTCAGTTGCAACTTCATAAACAACGATGAGAGAAATTAAGGGAAAACATTCAGGCGCAAACGATGAACTGATTCAAACGCTATCAATGTTCAAATTGGAAAGAATCAATGGTGAAGATTGAATCGTACATATGCCTGGAATTAGGAGACAACATCAGTACTATTTTGGGTAAATAGTACACAATATACAGAGGACGTTATACGGTGTTTGCACATTTTTGGAAAGACGACATTTTAGCTCAGACGAAGCGCAATTTACCTTTGTAGTGGAGCAGAATATGCGATGGACATTTATTCAAAAGGATTTTGTTTCCTTGGGTGAATTTAATGACCGTTGGAGAACGAAGAGTATAAATAGCTGGAATTTAAATTGAAGAAGCTCTCTTGCTCTCGGCTGTTACACTCTCCAACACTCTGTTATTCAAAGTCTTCATCACTCTCGAGCTTTTCATCTATCGACATTATCTTTCAAAAGCTCTGAAACTCGAATAACATACAACTAAGCTATCACAGAAAATACCTTTGAGTCATATTCTGGTTCACCTTGTTGAATCGAGTTTCTTAGTTTAGAAACCAGAAGATTTTCACTCAAAAATAATTTGTATTTTACTTTCATATTCTATTGAGTCTGTTACGAACTGGCTTTGTGAAGCAGTTCAAAAAATATCATTGTTTGTAAACAGCAGATGCATCTGCTTTTTGTTTAGTGTTTCTAGGAGTTCACCTGGAGCGAGGCTCGGTGACTGGGAGTTTGCAGAAGGGCTGTAATCATCAAATCTTCTAGTGGAACCTTCCTGAAAAGGAAGTAGAGGAGACGTATGATATTGATATCCGAACTTTCATAAACAAATCTCTTATTCCTTAAACTTTTACATTACTGCATTTATTTACCGTACACTGTTCATTGCTTGATTGACTTATTTTCGCACATATATTGTTAGCCAAGAAATCAGCGTTTGGACTGAGATATCTTAAATCTGGTAATTCCGATTTAAGTTAAGCGGGTGCTTATAAAACTTGTTTTAAAAAGGTTTCGAAAATTTTAAAATACTAGGAGTTCATTCAACCCCCCTTCTGAACTCCTATAGCTGTTTTTCGAGCCATATTAATCCTATCAATTGGTATCAGATCCTGCGCATCTTAGTTATTGAACAGTCTGTTGTTTGTGTTTATCATATTTTAAAATTTCGACTTCTCACAACAAAATTCCCATGTTTTCTAAGGAGGAGTATGATGATTGGAAGATTCGCATGCAAGCGCATCTGGCTGCTCAGGATGACGACATGTGGTCAGTTATCACAGAAGGGCCGATGAAGATAATGAAGCCAAACTTGGCCTTTGCAATATCCAATGGTGGGGCTCAGTATTTGGAGAAGATCAGACATGAATACACCAATGAGGAAAAAAAGAAAGCAAATCTGGACAATGTGGCCAGGGACATTCTCTACAAGACACTGGACAAAAACATGTTCAGCAAGATAAAGACCTGCGCCATAGCAAAAGACATTTGGGAAAAGCTGACACAAATATGTGAAGGCAATGATGAGACTAAGGAGAACAAGCTAACTGTCACTCAACAGAAATATGAGTCCATAAAGATGAAAGATGGAGAAACTATGACAGAGTTTGATGAGCGCTTCAGTGCTGTTGTTATAGAGCTTACCAGTTTGGGTAAAGAATATAGCAATCGTGAGTTGGCATTGAAGGTGATGAGAGCGCTGCCCAGAGAGTGGGACGTTAAGACAATGGCCATGCGAGAGTCCAAGAATCTCAATAGCTGGAGCTCCAGATCTTATAGCAATCGTGAGTTGGCATTGAAGGTGATGAGAGCGCTGCCCAGAGAGTGGGACGTTAAGACAATGGCCATGCGAGAGTCCAAGAATCTCAATAGCTGGAGCTCCACGATCTATTTGTAAACCTTAAAGCTTATGAGTTCGAGTTGGAAAAAAGAGCAGAAGTTGGACCCTCGACATCTCAACCGACCAAAGCACTAGCTGCTACAACATCTGAACAGTGCTCTCCAAGAACTAGCAAGACAGCTGATCAACTCAGCAACGACGTCATGTCCCTCTTCGTTAAGAAGTTTGGGAAATACTTGAGAAGATCCTATAACCTTTCTACTCCTTATAATAATATCCATAAAAATGATAAAATTGCATCTGATATGAACTGTTTTAATTGTGGACGTCCAGGGCATTTTGCAGCTGATTGCAACAGGCCCAAGAAGGAAGATAGATACAGGAGAGATGAAAAGAAGGAGGATCGATACAAACGAGATGAGAAGACATATGATAGATCCAAGGGAAGATCGAAAGATAGGAGGATGAGGACAAGAGGTGATAAAAGACCCAGCCGCAAGAATGATCGCAAAGTACTGGTTGCTGAGGAAATCAACAAAAGCTGGGCTGATACCGATTCAGATGCTACATCCAGTAGCTCCTCATCCAGCGATAGTGAACAGGAGGAAGTTCACTGTCTCATGGCTGATCAAACTTCAGATGATGAGGTATTTGATTTCTCCAATATTGAATTTATACGAGAAGACCTTGTCAGTGCACTTAATGATATGGTCAAAGAGTACAGGAAGCTTTCTCACACATTCGAGGAAGTTAAAGCTGAAAACGTTGATTTGAAAAATAGTTCAGTAGAACCAAGTACTGTTGAACTTGGTGAAGCTGAAAGTTTACAAATCAAGTTGAATAAGCTGATGGCTGAGAATGAATTGTTGAGAAATGAATCTAGTGAGCTCAAAGCTGAAAAAGAAAGATTAAATGAGGTGATGAGCTCCTGGACAAAGTCTTCAGTTTCTTTGAACAAGCTGCAAGAGAGTCGAAAGCCAGTTAATGATAAATCTGGCTTGGGTTTCAATGTTAGTGAAAGCAGCTCTGGAGAAACAAGTACTCAGTCACAGCTGATGTATGACAAGTTCAAAAAGATGAGCTTTGTCAAAGCCAGCGTGATATATGACAGCTGTGAGTCAATGAGATATGATGACCAGAACTCTTGACTGCTGAATCAAAAAGGAAAAGCTGGTATTGGCTATGTAAGACCCGAGAACAAGTATAGTTGGCTAAAGAACAAACTTGACAAGGAAAAGGTAAAAGCTGGATCCAAGTCATTTGTTCAGAACCAACAAAGACGTGGCTCTAGGAAGGTCAAATCTGTTTGGAAAAAGATTCAGCCGAGAAGAGATCCAATTGGTCAAAATATCAAACCTAAACTCAACAGATCTCACCGTACTTCTGCACAGACCCTTATGGACTATCATACTGGGAAAAATGTCAAAGTAATTCATGTATGGGTCCCAAAAGGGGTAATCCTATCCGGACCCAAGTAAAATTGGGTACCAAAATCTGTTTTCATGATTGCAGGACCACAGGTACCAAGCTGGAAGCGAATCAATCATTTGGTACTTGGATAGCGGCTGTGCACGTCACATGACTGGAAACAAGAAGCTGATATCAGATGTTATACCACACAAAGGAGCAAAAATTGTGTTTGGTGATAACGCTCATGGTAACTTTGGGTAAGGGTAAGCTTATCCACGGTAACATTTCTATATCAGATGTCTTAGTTGTTGATAATTTGCGTTACAATTTGATTAGCATTAGTCAGCTATGTGACAAAGGTTACATAGTTAATTTTCAACAGCACACATGCACAGTTCAGAGTCCATAAGGACTGACTGTATTGGTAGGTAAAATATCGGGGAATACCTACATTATCGATTGGTCAGGACCCATGGGATCTGAACAAATTTGCTTAGCAGCCAACTCTTCCAAGAGCTGGTTGTGGCATCAGATAATGAACCATCTAAACTTTAAAACTCTTGCTCATTTGAGTCAGCATGAAATGGTTTCTGGTCCATCGAAAATCAATTTTTCAAAGGACAAGATCTGTGCCGCATGTCAGCTTGGCAAACAAATCAAATCTACTTTAAAAAGAAAGGCGGTAAACGTTCTTCCCGAAGCTTAGAGCTTTTACATATGGATCTCTTTGGTCCTATTCTCGTAACTAGCTTAGAGGGAACAAACTACACCCTAGTTGTTATTGAGGATTTTACAAAATTTACTTGGATGTTGTTTTTAAAGGCAAAATCTGATACCGCTGACCAGCTGATACGCCTTTTAAAACATTTGCAAAATGACTGATCTTGTACAGTCAAAAGGATAATAAGTGATCGTGGTACTGAGTTTTTAAATCATAAATTAACTTCTTATCTAGAAGACATTGGGATAAAGCATGATCTTTCAGCAGCTAGAACTCCTCAGCAGAACGGGCTTGCTGAGAGGAGAAATCGTTCTTTAAAAGAAGCTGCTAGATCTATGATTGCTTATTCTGGTATTTCACAAAAATTCTGGGCAGAAGCAGTTAACACAACTTGCTACACTCAAAACAGATCTATGATTAATAGGATGCACGATAAAACCCCATATGAGATCTGGCATGGCAAGAAACCTGATATTTCATATTTCAGGGTGTTTGGGTGTAGATGCTTCATTCATAATAATGGTAAGAAGCACCTAACAGCTTTTGATGCAAAATCTGATGCAGGTATCTTTCTAGGCTATTCAGCAGTGAGCAAGGCTTATCGAGTATTCAACAATAGAAGTCTAACTGTTGAAGAGTCAGCACACATTGTTTTCGATGAGACAAGCTTTAGATCCAACTCAGCTGCAAGCCTCAATGATCTATGTACACGTCTAGAATCATCCAGCATTGATGACTCAGATGATGATGTGGCACCACAAAGACATTCAGCAGAGATGGAACCAGCACTGTGTTGGGGAACCGTGGCGGATCCGGATCGCGCCTCCCGGCGAGGCAGCGGAAGAACAAAAATTGGCCGGGAGATGATCAATACAATTCAAAATCAATCATGCTATGACCATTCATAGGGTGTTTCTCGGGGTTACCTTTCTGGCAACTCGTGCCTGGCTCCGACCAGTTTCACGAGGAAACCGACACTTCACGGTAGGCGGCGGTAGATTACGTCAATCAGGTCCACGACCAGTACAACCAAGACCTCGGACTTATCCACTCGACAAATGGTAACCAGTTGAAAAGTCCGAACGAGGGTAGTTCGATAATCACCAGGTCACTATCTATCTGCATGCTCAGAACATCACAATATTCCCTACCAATGAAACATGGTACTTCACATCGCAGATACTAGTCTCAAGCTCGGGCGGCCTTATCCTCATTTTGACGGCCCAATCGACTAGGAACATGTTCATAATACACAATGACTATTAGATGTGTTTCATGATAGCCGTCATACCCACTATCACATCTAACATACACTTTAGTGCATTCTAGGTCTTTACTCAACGCAATTGTTAATCATCATACAACACAATGAAAGTAAAGAATGCCATATAAATAAATGCGAATATCATATATAAAGATTGTCATATACAAGAGTCTATAAACCCACACGCCACACGTTGGCTAGTTGGGCATCTACTCTAACACACTGGACACACCACACAACAATGCATCACAAGATCTGACAGGTCATCTAGTAGTCATCGATTTAACTAACGTTGACTTTATACAGGATCAGATCTCTCCAAGTGTATCAGCTGCTGGAGCAGAAGCGACCAACGTTCAAACAGATGTTGCACAACCAGACGTTACTCAGACAGATGTTGCGCAAGAAGATTCTACTATTCATCAACCAACATGTGATGCACAAAATGCAAGCGCATATCAATTTGTATCAAGACCAACACCTGAAGTATCAGTCGCGAGCACATCACATCAACTGATATCCAGAACAACAACTGCTACAAGAGCTGAATCTAGCTCACATCTGGAACAACAATCTCAACAGATGGAACCTGACGCACAAGCCAACAATGAAAAACATCAATTGGTGTCAGCTGATCCAGCAGTTCCTATCCAGCCAGACATTCTAATGCAACAAGGAGAAAATCCCATTGGATCTGATCTTCGGTGGAATAGAAATCATCCACCTGAGCAGGTCATAGGTAACTTTAACTCTCCTGTTCGCATATGAGGCCAGCTATTGCATGATCATTTTGATTAAGCATTCATATCTCATATAGAACCTAAGCAAATAGATGAAGCCTTAGCAGACCCCAGTTGGATAGACGCTATGCAAGAAGAATTAAATCAATTTAAGCTTAATAACGTATGGCAACTTGTACCTAGACCTTCAAATCATTCAGTTATAGGAACACGATGGGTCTTTAGGAACAAACTGAATGAAGATGGAGTAGTAACGAGAAATAAATCTAGACTGGTAGCTCAGGGATTTAGGCAAATGGAGGGAATATATTTTGATGAAATTTTTGCCCCTGTAGCTAGATTAGAAGCAATACGCAGGTTTTTAGCATATGCAGCATTCAAAGACTTCAAGGTCTTTCATATGGATGTTAAGAGTGCATTTCTTAATGGCATCTTAACAGAGGAAGTGTATGTTGCACAACCTCCTGGCTTCATAGATCATACATATCCAAATCACGTTTATAAATTGGATAAAGCTCTATATGGGTTGAAGCAAGCACCCAGAGCTTGGTATGATACACTGTCTGAATTCTTAATAGAGCATGATTTCACTATAGGCACAGTTGATAAGACACTGTTTAAATTTGTTAAAGCTGATCATGTCTTATTAGTTCAAATTGTTGTTGATGATATAATATTTGGGTCAACTAACCCCAAATTGTGCTAGAAGTTCTCCAAATTAATGCAGAACAAATTTGAGATGAGCATGATGGGGGAGCTGACGTTCTTTCTGGGCTTACAAGTTCGACAGCTGGACAGAGGAATTTTCATTAACCAGGATAAATACACGAAAGAACTGCTGAAGAAATTTTGCATGGACAACTGTTCAGCAGCTGCGACCCCAATGAGCTCTTCAATCAAACTGGAAAAAGATGAAGCTGGTACTGCCATTGAGGTATCACTTTATCGTGGCATAATTGACTCTTTGCAGTACTTAATTGCTAGCAG
>KV004591.1:0-32175 GCA_001598015.1 Dorcoceras hygrometricum
TGTACTGCGACAACACGGGTGCCGTTGCGCAAGCAAAGGAGCCTAGGTCTCACCAAAGATCCAAACACATACTGAGGAAATACCACATAATCCGGGATATTGTGGCTAGAGGTGACATAGCAGTTGAGAGAGTCGCCTCTGCGGACAACGTTGTTGATCCACTTATGAAGCCCTTGCCAGGACCTTGTTTGAAAAACATCACGAAACAATGGGACTGCGTCTGATGAGTAGTTGGCTTTAGGGCAAGTGGGAGATTGTTAGAGTAGATGCCCACCTAGCCAACTTGTGGCGTGTGGGTTCATAGACTCTTGTATATGACAGTCTTTATATATGATATTCGCATTTATCCATATGACATTCTTTACTTTCATTGTGTGTATGATGATTTACAATTGCGTTGAGTAAAGACCTAGAATGCACTAAAAGTATGTTAGATGTGATAGTGGGTATGACGGCTATCATGAAACACATCTAATAGTCACTGTGTATTCTGAACATGTTCCTAGTCGATTGGGCCGTCAAAATCAGGATAAGGCCGCCTGAGTTCGAGACTAGTATCTGCGATGCGAAGTACCATGTTTCATTGGTAGGGAACATTGTGATGTTCTGAGCATGCAGATAGATAGTGACCTGGTGATCTATCGAACAACCCTCCTTCGAACTTTCCAAGTGGTTACCATTTGTCGAGTGGATAAGTACGAGGTCTTGGTTGTACTGATTAGTCCTCACGACTCGAAATGTCATTGAGACTCTATATGATAGGTGTCTCACTTTGACCCGTTTGCCGACTCACTTGGGGTCATAAGGCGTCGGGATTGGGTGAGACCCCGATGCATGTAGGAGTCGATGCATCATTGTCGAGGATTCACCGCTCGCAGACATGCGTGGATATCCAATGCTATCTGAGGGGATAATAGTGTATAAATCTCTGGCCAGAGTACTAGAAGTGTTTTAGGTAAATGTGTTTACCTAGTTACACTCGCGATGTCACTATTCGATCTCCAAATGTATGCATAGCTATCGGATCTATAGCGACTCTCGATTTACCAATGGTCGTTGATCTGATCGGGATATATGGATTGAAAGGACCGTACTGTACGCTAACCACGACCAACTGGTTCTTGCAGGCACTATCAGTGATACCTAGGGGATCATGGGACGATGTTGCTAGACGCTTGATCGGCGATCGGAGTTACGATGAAGTCTCGGAGATGTGGATGAACGGAATGTTCACCCGTTGGACCCGGGCCCGTTGGGCCGGATCCAAACCCATCTTTAATTCTATTTAATTAGAATTAACCCTAGACTTCATGATATACACTTAAGCAAACCCTAACCCTAAGCCTCTTGGCCGCCGCCCCCCTCTCCTCTCTACAAGCCGCCGCCGCCGCCGCCTCTTCTTCTTCGGAAAATTGTTTCCGGCCAATTAGACGTGGAGAATCCGTCCACTTAGATCTCGTCAGTCCTTCTAGTGCAGGCTGACGAAGGAGTGTCGAATCCGGTCGTGGACCTGATTGGCGTTATCTACCGCAATCTACCGTGAAGAGCCGGCGTTATTGTAATTCCGGTTGGAGCCAGGCACAAGTGCCAACAAGGTATTCCTATTAAACATCCTATGAATGTCATAGATGTATTGTATTACTCATATTGATCGTCTCCCGGCTGTTTATTTTCTGTTCTTCCGCTGCCTCGCCGGGGGGCGTGATCCGGATCCCAACAAATCTGATGTGTATCGAAAACACTCGCTGAAATAAAAACTGCTGATTTAAACACTAAATTTAGTTACTAACATAGGAACCAAAATCTGACTAAGAATATGGTGCTACAACATCGTGAACGACATCTACGATACCAGTTTTGCCTATCAAACCAGACTCAGCTTCTGATTCGACTAGCATCCCCGATTACATAAAGTCAAGTTCAGATGTTACCATTCACCATAAATAAGAACATTCATGAACTTACATGACTCAAATCTGAACTCCTCGATATCTTTAAACATCTTCAATCGTTCTTAAAACATTCTAGGAAACTTGGAAGCAGAAAACATATCTTTTGAACCCAATCTTTCTTTTTTAAACATACGTCAATCTTCTTTGAACATACGTAAACATGAACTTAAACATATCTTTAACATACAGGCAAGCATACACATATTGAAGAACAATATATGCTTTAAAATGGTGTAGCAAGGATCAGCTTTTACTTGCCTTTGAACTTGAGCTTTACGACAGCAGTTTATTCCTGCAGAGTTCCTTCTCCTCAAGCAACACCACGAGCTTCTTGGGAAATATTTGAGAGAACACAAAAGAGTTTTCGTTTTGCAAGTGAAAGTAAACTTTTCCTTCAAAAATAGGTATTTGTATGGGAGGGATTAGTGGCAAATGAGGTGTAATCATCAAGCATGACACACCTTACTTAAAGTTATGAATTTGAGTAAAATTACCCCCCAATAACAGGTATTTGTATGGGAGGGATTAGTGGCAAATGAGGTGTAATCATCAAGCATGACACACCTTACTTAAAGTTATGAATTTGAGTAAAATTACCCCTCAATGTTTTAAATTTGCAAATTTACCAAACCCATTTAAAAAGAAATCATTTCGTTCTCCTAAAAATCATTTTCAACAGATTTCTAAAATATGCTCGTGTATTGCGCTTGGAGTGACATCTGCTGGAACTTGCTGTGTCGTACCTCACTTCTGAAATTAGTAAAATCAGCTTTAGTAAAATAGCTTATGCTAACATTTAAATCGTCATTTTGACACTTGAAATAAATAAGATTCAAACATGTGGTCCTATGGATTTTGGGGCGTTACAACTCTACCCTCCTTATTGAAATTTCGTCCTCGAAATTTTACTTACCAAATAGATATGGGTAAAGATTAAGCATATCAACTTCTTTCTCCCACGTAGCTTCTCGCTCAGATTGGTTAGACCATTGTATCTTAAGCATAGGAATATTACGGTTTCTTAACTTTCTAACTTCTTGAAGAAGAATCTTCTCTGGTCTCTCTTCGTAACTTAAATCTGGTGCTACCTGGATTGGCTCATGGCTTAGCACATGCGAAGGGTTAGGAATATACTTCCTCAAAGCTGAAACATGAAAAACGCTATGCACTGCTGAAAGCTGCGGGGGCAGTGCTAATCGATAAGCTAGCTTTCCTATTCTTTCTAGAATCTCATATGGTCCAATATATCTTGGACTCAGCTTTCCTTTCTTCCCAAAACGCATTACTCCTTTCATTGGAGCAATTCTCAAAAATGCATGATCACCGATTTCAAAACTCAAATCTCTTCTCCTATTATCTGCGTAACTGTTCTGCCGACTTTGAGCAGCTTTCATTCGTTCTCTTATCATGACCTGAGCAAATCTTCTAAAATATGAATCACCCTTTCTGATTGACCATCTATCTGGGGGTGAAAGGCTGTTCTAAAGGTCAAATTCGTACCCATAGCTCTATGAAAACTTTTCCAGAAAGTTGTGGTAAACTTCGGATCTCTATCCGATACTATGGAAACTGGAACACCATGTAGCCTCACTATATCCTTCACATACAAATCTACATATCTACTCAAATCGTATGTTGTTTTAACTGGTAAGAAGTGAGCAGACTTAGTGAGTCTGTCTATTATAACCAAAATAGAGTTATATCCTTGAACAGTCTTGGGTAGACCAACTACAAAGTCCATAGCTATACACTCTCATTTCCATTCTGGAATAGGCAGTGGGTTCAATAATCTTACTGGTATTTGGTGTTCAGCTTTCACCAATTGACAAGTCAAACACTCAGAGACAAATCTGGCAATGTATCGCTTCATTCCTGGCCACCAATACAACTTCTGGAGGTCCTTATACATTTTAGTACTCCCTGGATGTACTGAATACGGGGCTGTATGGGCCTCTGTCATGAGATCTGTTCTCAGCGTATCTACCTGAGGTACCCAGATCCTGCCATGAAATCTGACTACTCCTTCTTCTAAAAAGTAGAGGTTGCTGCCTCTCTTTCTATCTTGTTTAACCCACTTCAGAAGTTGCTCATCCTTAGGTTGTCCCTCTCGAATCTGGTCTATCAGATTTGACCTTATGGAGAGATCTGCCAAAACCATAGTACTACCACTGGGCACTATTTCTATTCCATATTTCTCAATATCATACGCCAATGGTCTCTGGACCAAGAGCTGAGCTAATCCAATAGATTTCCTACTCAAGGCATCTGCCACCACATTGGCTTTTCCTGGGTGATAACTGATTGTACAATTGTAATCCTTTACCAGCTCTAACCATCTCCTTTCAGTTCCTTCTGGGTGAAGAAATACTTGAGGCTCTTATGATCAGTTTCACACTTCTCCCCATAGAGATAATGTCTCCAAATCTTAAGGGCAAACACTATAGCTGCCAACTCTAAGTCATGCGTAGGATAATTCTTCTCATGATACTTAAGTTGTCTGGAAGCATAGGAAATCACTCTTCGATCCTGCATCAGTACAGCACCTAGACCCATCTTAGATGCATCTGTATAGATGACAAATTTTCCTTGATCAGATGGCATGGTTAGCACAGGGGCTTCTATCAGCGCTTGCTTCAATTTGTCAAAGCTGATTTGACATTCTGGAGTCCATTCATACTTAACCAGCTTTCTTGTCAATGAGGTCAAGGGAACAGCTATCTTAGAAAATCCTTGGATAAATCGCCTATAATATCCGGCTAAACCCAAGAAACTCCGTTTCTCTGAAACATATATTGGTACTGGCCAGTCGCGAACAGATTCTACCTTGGCTGGGTCGACTTCTAATCCATCCTTAGATATAATATGACCTAAGAAAGCTACTTTCTCCAACCAGAAGTCGCACTTGATGAATTTATCAAACAACTGTTTATTCTTCAAAATTCGAAGTACTGTCCTCAAATGGTCGACATGCTCAAATCTGGTCTTAGAATATACTAAGATTCATCTATGAACACAACTATAAATTGGTCCAGAAATGGTTGGAAAACTCTATTCATTAAATCCGTAAAAGCTGATGGAGCATTCGTAAGTCCAAAAGGTATTACTAAGAACTCATAGTGACCATAGTGAGTTCTGAAGGCTGTCTTATAGACATCTGATCCCTTAATCTTTAAATGATGGTAACCAGATCTCAAGTCAATCTTAGAAAAGACTACTGATCCTTTCAAATGGTCGAAAAGATACTCAATTCTAGGAAGGGGATATTTATTCTTAATGGTTAGTTTATTCAGCTCGCGATAGTCTATACATAACCTCAGACTCCCATCTTTCTTCTTAACAAAAAGAACAGGGGCTCCCCAGGGGGACGTGCTTTGTCTAACAAACCCCTTATTCAACAGATCTTGTATCTGTTCCTTTAGTTCCTTCATCTCTGATGGAGATAATCGATAGAGTGGTCTGGAAACTGGAGCTGCTCCTGGAATTAAATCAATCGAAAATTCCAGTTCTCTGTCTGGTGGTAGTCCATGTATATCCTCTGGAAATTCGCTTACATATGAAAGTCGGGGCTTACTAATCGATTGTAAGGATGAAAAGCTTGCCAAAAATCCTACCCCTCCTTTCCTCAAACAGCATTGAGCCTTAAGTGCTGATATAATACGTGGAATCTTCCAAAAATGATTGGCTTCAAACTTAAATGGATCTCCTCTAGGTGGATTAACCACTATTGTTCGAAGCTTAAAGTCTATCACTACTCCATATTAGTCAATAAATCTACTCCCAAAATCATATCGAACTCAGGAATTGGTAACACAATTAAATTAGCAGTAATCAAATGCCCTTGAAATCTAAGTTCTAAACCTCGAAAAAAATCATGGGATACTAACTCTTCTCCCAAAGGTACTATTACGCAAAAGCCTATAGCTACTTGGTCAAGATTAAGGGGTAACTTCTTAGCAAACTTGGCTGCTATAAAGGAATGAGTAGCTCCTGAATCTATCAAAGCCATAGAGGGCAAACCAGCAATCATAATCTTACCCGTGACTATTTTCGAGTCTATGTTGGCATGATCAGCTGTCATCACATAGGCTCTACTGGTCACCAGTTGCCTTGACTTTGGGCAATTCTTCATAATATACCCTGGCAACCCACATCTGTAGCAGACATTCTGTCCAAGTCTGCATTGACCAGGGTGTATCTTCTAACACTTGGGACACACGGTTCTGCTGTTGCTGGCTGGAACTGCACTAATGGGTTGGATCGGTAGAGGTTTCTGCTCTTGAGGTCTCTGCTGATTCTTATTTTGCTTCTTGAAGGGCCTCTGATCTTTCTGCTGAAAGGCCTGCCTCTTCTGCTGCCTTTCTTCATCAACATCTTTCCAGTCTCTTTCAATTCGCAGGGCTCTATCCACTGCTTCTCTATAAGTCTTGGGCACAGATAGCCTAACGTTCATCTTGAACATAGGCTTCAATCCTTCTACAAAGTGACTTAACTTTTCTTCTGGGTCATTACCTATCAAAGGCGCAAAGTAACACCCTCTTTCAAATGCCCGCACATACTCCTGTACGGTCATGCTCCCTTGTTTCAGGGTCAGAAATTCCCTCTTCAATTCAGACCTCTTGTCTGCCGTAAATTATTGCTCAAAGAATACTTGTTTGAAATCTGCCCAAGTAAGATTCAACAAATCCACAGACAGCTTAGCTCCTTCCCACCAAATCACGGCGTCATCTCTTAACATGTAGATAGCATACCTAGACCTATCTAATCTGGCATCTGGAGATACTCGAAAATAACCTCCATCGATTTGATCCATTTTTCTGCAACTAATGGATCCGTTGTACCACCAAACTCCTTTGGATTCTGTCTTCTAAACTTTTCTTGGGAATCATCATGGCTTGGTCCTCTACTGTTAGAAGATTGGCCATTACCTCGGCCGATTTGCACTACCAGCAGTCTTAGGAGTTGAGCGATACAAGCATTACTATCAGGACTGGTTTCTTCTTAGGGATTACCTCTTCTACCTCTTCCTCTTCCTGACATCTTATAATCTATAGCCCGTAATCCACCACATTTAATTATCATAACATGCTAAAAATTTAAAGACAATGCTCTGAAAATAAACTCACAGCTTTGGAGTTCTTATCACTTAGAAATATTTCGAAACACAACACAAAACTGACATACACACGTTCGGCGCCAAGTACTGAAATTTGCGTAAAATAGATTTCATATATATACTGCAAAAGCGATATTACAAAATCCGAAATTTTATATGAATTCACTACTGTTGCAATAGATCTAATACAGTTGTCTAAGATAAAAGACAACAACATCTAAGACACGAAAGACGCTGCCCATAGATAAACACTTCGCCACCCAGCTGTCTCAGCTTCCACCTTCCGCTTGTCCCTTAACTGTCTCACCTGCACCATTTTAAAAGCTAATGAGCCTAGAGGCTCAGCAAGTAAAATATGAGTACTAACAAAGTCATTTAACGCTGGCAGACATCTAAACATTTACATAACCGAGTTTAAAGGAACATCATTTGAACATAAAAATTCTTTCGTAAACTTCTTTAAACTTTCTTTCTTGAACTTTCTTTCGTAACTTGGATGCGAGGACAATAACCCAGATCCCTTCATTTAATTTCTTAAACTTTATGATTTATGGCTTAGAAGATCTCCTTAGGTCCGTTGTGCACTTGATCAAATGACTTTCGATATCAGTTTTAGCATATAGCTCATTGTGAAGGGGCAACCGACATCTGGACGACTGCTCACCCTTCCTTTATGACCGTCTGTTATCTATGCCATAAATCCTTAAAAATAAACTTTCATTCCTTTAAACTCCTTTCTTTCGAAATCTTCTTTTGAAATATCCTTTGAAATCTCGCTGGGTTCGCTTCTTTTAAAACTTAATTCCCATTTTAAACTTACTGAGTATCAGACATGACTACAGGAAATTGATCGCTGAAATGCGAACAGATTTCTCTAAAGGAAACTATACTGGAAAGCAAAACAGATTTCTCAAGTGGAGCGTAACCTTGAGCAGATGTGACAACAAAGAATAGTACCGTTAGCGTGTAACCGATCTGACTATGAAAAATACATCGCTAACATTGAAACTGATGTCGCTGGTCAACTCAGATGTCAACGCAGGAATAATGTTTGAAATAAAAACAGATGTCTGATTATAGAATAGTGTTTAGGAGTAAAACAACTGCGATTTAGTCAACTCAGATGTCTATGAATAAACGTAAGCAACTCAGCAGTGAAGTATTTAATACAATGAAATCTGACCAAAATCTGATGTGTAACGAAAACACTCGCTGAAATGAAAACTGCTGATTTAAACACAAAATTTAGTTACTACATAGGAACCAAAATCTGACTAAGAATATGGTGCTACAACATTGCGAACGACATCTACGATACCAATTTTTCCTATCAAACCAGACTTAGCTTCTGATTCGACAAGCATCCACGATTACATAAAGTCAAGTTCAGATGTTACCATTCACCAGAAATAAGAACATTCATGAACTTACATGACTCAAATCTGAACTCCTCAATATCTTTAAACATCTTCTATCGTTCTTAAAACATTCTAGGAAACTTGGAAACAGAAAACATATCTTTTGAACCCAATCTTTCTTTCTTAAACATACGTAAATATTTTCTGAACATACGTAAACATGAACTTAAACATATCTTTAACATACAGGCAAGAAACCACATACTGAAGATCAATATATGCTTTAAAATGGTGTAGCAAGGATCAGCTTTTACTTGCCTTTGAACTTGAGCTTTACGACAGCAGTTTATTCCTGCAGAGTTCCTTTTCCTCAAGCAACACCACGAGCTTCTTGGGAAATATTTGAGAGAACACAAAAGAGTTTTTCGTTTTTCAAGTGAAAGTAAACTTTTCCTTCAAAAATAGGTATTTGTATGGGAGGGTTAGTGGCAAATGAGGTGTAATCATCAAGCATGACACACATTACTTCAAGTTATGAATTTGAGTAAAATTCCCCCTCAATGTTTTAAATTTGCAAATTTACCAAACCCTTTTAAAAAGAAATCATTTCGTTCTCCTAAAAATCATTTTCAACAGATTTCAAAAATATGCTCGTGTATTGCGCTTGGAGTGACATCTGCTGGAACTTGCTGCGTCGTACCTCACTTCTGAAATTAGTAAAATCAGCTATCCTAAAATAGCTTATGCTAACATTTAAATTGTCAGTTTGACCCTTGAAATAAATAAGATTCAAACATGTGGTCCTATGGATTTTGGGGCGTTACAACTCTACCCTCCTTATTGAAATTTCGTCCTCGAAATTTTCTTACCAAATAGATATAGGTAAAGATTAAGCATATCAGCTTCTGTCTCCCACGTAGCTTCTCGCTCAGATTGGTTAGACCATTGTATCTTAAGCATAGGAATATTACGGTTTCTTAACTTTCTAACTTATCGAAGAAGAATCTTCTCTGGTATCTCTTCGTAACTTAAATCTGGTGCTATCTGGATTGGCTCATGGCTTAGCACATGCGAAGGGTTAGGAAAATACTTCCTCAAAGCTGAAACATGAAAAACGCTATGCACAGCTGACAGCTACGGGGGCAGTGCTAATCGATAAGCTAGCGTTCCTATTCTTTCTAGAATCTCATATGGTCCAATATATCTTGGACTCAGCTTTCCTTTCTTCCTAAAACGCATTACTCCTTTCATTGGAGCAATTCTCAAAAATACATGATCACCGATTTCAAAACTCTGATCTCTTCTCCTATTATCTGCGTAACTCTTCTGACGACTTTGAGAAGCTTTCATTCGTTCTCTTATCTTTCTAACAGCTTCTGCTGTTTGCTCCACCACATCTGGTCCTAATCCAGCTCTCTCACCAACTTCATCCCAATTCTACATTTGCGGCCATAGAGAGCTTCATATGGAGCCATCTGAAGAAGCTTGAAAACTATTTTTGTACGCAAATTCTCCAATGGTAACTTCGGATCTCAACTCTCTGTAAAATCCACAATACATGCCCTGAGAAAATCTTCTAAAATCTGAATCACCCTTTCTGATTGACCATCTGTCTGGGGTTGAAAGGCTGTGCTAAAGGTCAAATTCGTACCCATAGCTCTATGCAAACTTTTCCAGAAAGCTGAGGTAAACTTCAGATCTCTATCCGATACTATGGAAACTGGAACACCATGTAGCCTCGCTATTTCCTTCACATACAAATCTGCATATCTACTCAAATCGTATGTTGTTTTAACTGGTAAGAAGTGAGTAGACTTAGTGAGTCTGTCTATTATAACTCAAATAGAGTTATATCCTTGAACAGTCTTGGGTAGACCAACTACAAAGTCCATAGCTATACACTCTCATTTCCAATCTAGAATAGGCAGTTGCTTCAATAATCCCGCTGGTCTTTGGTGTTCACCTTTCACCAATTGACAAGTCAAACACTCAGAGACAAATCTGGCAATGTATCGCTTCATTCCTGGCCACCAATACAACTTCTGGAGGTCCTTATACATTTTAGTACTCCCTGGATGTACTGAATACGGGGCTGTATGGGCCTCTGTCATGAGATCTGTTCTCAGCGTATCTACCTGAGGTACCCAGATCCTGACATGAAATCTGACTACTCCTTCTTCTGAAAAGTAGAGGTTGCTGCCTCTCTCTCTATCTTGTTTAACCCACTTCAGAAGTTGCTCATCCTTAGGTTGTCCCTCTCGAATCTGGTCTATCAGATTTGACCTTATGGAGAAATCTGCCAAAACCATAGTACTACCACTGGGCACTATTTCTATTCCATATTTCTCAATATCATACGCCAATGGTCTCTGGACCAAGAGCTGAGCTAATCCAACAGATTTACCTACTCAAGGCATCTGCCACACATTGGCTTTTCCTGGGTGATAACTGATTGTGCAATCGTAATCCTTTACCATCTCTAACCATCTCCTCTGCCTCATATTCAGTTCCTTCTGGGTGAAGAAATACTTGAGGCTCTTATGATCAGTGAATATTTCACACTTCTCCCCATAGAGATAATGTCTCCAAATCTTAAGGACAAACACTATAGCTGCCAGCTCTAAGTCATGCGTAGGATAATTCTTCTCATGATCCTTAAGTTTTCTGGAAGCATAGGAAATCACTCTTCGATACTGCATCAGTACAACACCTAGACCCATCTTAGACGCATCTGTATAGATGACAAACTTTCCTTGATCAGATGGCATGGTTAGCACAGGGGCTTCTATCAGCGCTTGCTTCAATTTGTCAAAGCTGATTTGAGATTCTGGAGTCCATTCATACTTAACCAGCTTTCTTGTCAATGAGGTCAAGGGAACAGCTATCTTAGAAAATCCTTGGATAAATCGCCTATAATATCCGGCTAAACCCAAGAAACTCCTTATCTCTGAAATAGATATTGGTACTGGCCAGTCGCGAACAGCTTCTACCTTGGCTGGGTCAACTTCTAATCCATCCTTAGATATAATATGACCTAAGAAAGCTACTTTCTCCAACCAGAATTCGCAATTGATGAATTTAGCAAACAACTGTTTATTCTTCAAAACTTGAAGTACTGTCCTCAAATGATCGACATGCTCAAATCTGGTCTTAGAATATATTAAGATATCATCTATGAACAGAACTATAAATTGGTCCAGAAATGGTTGGAAAACTCTATTCATTAAATCCATAAAAGCTGATGGAGCCTTCGTAAGTCCAAAAGGAATCACTAAGGGGTCAACTTCTAATCCATCCTTAGATATAATATGACCTAAGAAAGCTACTTTCTCCAACCAGAATTCGCAATTGATGAATTTAGCAAACAACTGTTTATTCTTCAAAACTTGAAGTACTGTCCTCAAATGATCGACATGCTCAAATCTGGTCTTAGAATATTTTAAGATATCATCTATGAACAGAACTATAAATTGGTCCAGAAATGGTTGGAAAACTCTATTCATTAAATCCATAAAAGCTGATGGAGCCTTCGTAAGTCCAAAAGGCATCACTAAGAACTCATAGTGACCATAACGAGTTCTGAAGGCTGTCTTATAGACATCTGATCCCTTAATTAAATGATGGTAACCAGATCTCAAGTCAATCTTAGAAAAGACTACTGATCCTTTCAACTGGTCGAAAAGATCCTCAATTCTAGGAAGGGGATATTTATTCTTAATGGTTAGTTTATTCAGTTCGCGATAGTCTATACATAACCTCAGACTCCCATCTTTCTTCTTAACAAAATAACAGGGGCTCCCCAGGGGGACGTGCTTGGTCAAACAAACCCCTTATTCAACAGATCTTGTATCTGTTCCTTTAGTTCCTTCATCTCTGATGGAGCTAATCGATAGGGTGGTCTGGAAACTGGAACTGCTCCTGGAATTAAATCAATAGAAAATTCCAGTTCTCTGTCTGGTGGTAGTCCATGTATATCCTCTGGAAAAACCTCGGGAAATTCTCTTACAGCTGAAAGTCGGGGCTTACTAATCGTTTCTAAGGACGACAAGCTTGCCAAAAATCCTACCCCTCCTTTCCTCAAACAGCATTGAGCCTTAAGTGCTGATATAATACGTGGTATCTTCCAAACATGATTGGCTTCAAACTTAAATGGATCTCCTCTAGGTGGATTAACCACTACTGTTCGAAGCTTAAAGTCTATCACTACTCCATATTTAGTCAATCAATCTACTCCCAAAATCATATCGAACTCAGGAATTGGTAACACAATTAAATTAGCAGTAATCAAATGCCCTTGAAATCTAAGTTCTAAACCTCGAAAAAAATCATGGGATACTAACTCTTCTCCCGAAGGTACTGTTACGCAAAAGCCTATAGCTACTTGGTCAGGCTTAAGGGGTAACTTCTTAGCAAACTTGGCTGCTATAAAGGAATGAGTAGCTCCTGAATCTATCAAAGCCATAGAAGGCAAACCAGCAATCATAATCTTACCCGTGACTATTGTCGAGTCTGTGTTGGCTTGATCATCTGTCATCACATAGGCTCTACTGGTCACCAGTTGCCTTGACTTTGGGCAATTCTTCATAATATGCCCTGGCAACCCACATCTGTAGCAGACATTCTGTCCAAGTCTGCATTGACCAGGGTGTATCTTCTAACACTTGGGACACATGGTTCTGCTGTTGCTAGCTGGAACTGCACTAATGGGTTGGATCGATAGAGGTTTCTGCTCTTGAGGTCTCTGCTGATTCTTATTTTGCTTCTTGAAGGGCCTCTGATCTTTCTGCTGAAAGGCCTGCCTCTTCTGCTGACTTTCTTCATCAACATCTTTCCAGTCTCTTTCAATTCGCAGGGCTCTATCCACTGCTTCTCTATAAGTCTTGGGCACAGATAGCCTAACGTTCATCTTGAACATAGGCTTCAATCCTTCCACAAAGTGACTTAACTTTTCTTCTGGGTCGTTACCTATCAAAGGCGCAAAGTAACACCCTCTTTCAAATTCCCGCACATACTCCTGTACGGTCATGCTCCCTTGTTTCAGGGTCAGAAAATTCCCTCTTCAATTCAGACCTCTTGTCTGCCGTAAAGTATTGCTCAAAGAATACTTGTTTGAAATATGCCCAAGTAAGATTCAACAAATCCACAGACAGCTTAGCTCCTTCCCACCAAATCATGGCGTCATCTGTTAACATGTAGATAGAACACCTAGACCTATCTAAATCTGGCATCTGGAGATACTCAAAAATAACCTCCATCGATTTGATCCAGTTTTCTGCAACTAATGGATCCGTTGTACCACCAAACTCCTTTGGCTTCTCTCTTCTAAACTTTTCTTGGGAATCATCATGGCTTGGTCCTCTACTGTTAGAAGATTGGCCATTACCTCGGCCGATTTGCTCTACTAGCAGTCTTAGGAGTTGAGCGATACAAGCATTACTTTCAGGACTGGTTTCTTCTAAGGGATTACCTCTTCTACCTCTTCCTCTTCCTGACATCTTATAATCTATAGCCCGTAATCCACCACATTTAATTATCATAACATGCTAAAAATTTAAAGACAATGCTCTGAAAATAAACTCACAGCTTTGGAGAAACGGTCGATGAAATCTGATCCAACTGACAGTGCATGTGTTTATCTCAGGAACATTTCTCTGATACCATGTTGTGAACACCCGAATCCACGGGGTCACGAATTTGGGGTGAATTAAAATTTGGGAATAAAAAGAATGGCTAAACGGAAATTTGTTATAAGCTGTATTTCTTATAACTTAGAAAGATTTCGAAACACAACACGAAACTGACATACACCAATGGCGCGGCTGTCAAGCCTCGTGCTCACAACAGAGTTAAAATCATTCAACACATGCGGAAGCTATCTAAAAAGCGGGTAAAATTTTCTCTTTTGGCCTGACGATTTAAAACATTGTAATTTAAAATAGAGCGATACTCAAAATATATATCCCAGTTTATAAAAACAACCAACAATATAGCATAACAACAGCAACAACATGTATCAGACTCCAACAACATAATACAATGACAAAGCGTAGGGCATCCACTGGCTAACTTAACTGATACATATAGATATGCTATACGCAACTAGGACACGCTAACCACCTCCTGGGGCACTACCAGCTAGGTTAAAACCACGACCAGCTGTCAAACCTGGGTTTCCTGAAAACAATACACACAAGGAAAACAACCAAGCCCCAGAGGGACATGGGGTCAAACCCCAGTACGGAGAGCAACTATAAAACAGCGGTAAACAGCAAGAATAAAATGCAGATGCTATGCATGCAACCAGGGACAAAAGCCGAAGGCTACAACCAAAGAAGGGAGCCAAAGAACTCAATGCACAGCTCAAAGGAAATCTGCAACAGAAATATGTGGCCACGGTGAGTGTAGGACATGTGGGTGCTACCAACTCACCCCTACTCGCCCACCCTTACCAGATGCATCAACAACCCAACCTATGAACTGTGGTAGCTAGCCACTCGGCGCATAGGGGAAATGAGAGTGCGGAATCACCGCTCGCCCTCGCATCCTGGTAAGAAAACAGAGAAACAACAACGAACAAAGGCTGCAATGGCTGAATGGAATGCGTGTATGCGACATGCTAGAATAACAAACATATAACCATATGCAACACAACAATTACACACGGTAAGAATACACAACTCTCACACAAAGCAACAACACCGCACGGAAATCCAAACACAGCCATATCGCAATTTATCCAAGCCAGGTTCCACACTGAATTACAAGCTCAAGATCCGTACCTTATACTTTCTGTGCAACAATCACTACAATCAAAGGTCCCGAGAAATCTGGATATCAACCTGTCGAAGCACACATGGCATAAATCACAGGGACGTGCATACACAGAAAGCACGGCTGGGATTCATACATTCACACCAGCAGATGATTCCAACAATACCACTAACAGGAAGCTTAAACAAAGGCTAAAACTATGATCTCAACAACAATTCGAAGTTCTACCTCAACGACGCAACACACGGCCGAAGACAGCAACTTCGCGATCTCGCTCTAACCAACAACCGCCTCCAAGAATGGTATAGAACGGAAGATCTTCTTGAGAGGAGTCCAACGCTACCTCGCACGTACCAAACAACGGTCGAAAACGACGGGAATTCGTCGAAGAAACTCACGGTGAACAGTACTAGGGTTCGAGAGACCGAGGTCGACAATTAGGAGAATTTTACTAAGTATGGGATCTGGTATCTCAAATCGAAGACCAAGTCTTTCTTAAATAAATCTCGCGACTGCTGAAATCTGGTTAAAATCATGCATCGACAAAAACAGATCCCTCTACAAGATAACGTATGTGCTAACAAAACGGCGTCGCTCAGGACACGTCATTAAATCTGGTCGCTACCGCTAAACGCTGGAAACATGCTACGCCCACAACAGCGATCGCTACAGGAGAGTTGACCAGCGTTGACGTCTGTTCCCAGAACTCGTGCTACTCACAACAGATCTCTCCTTACGCGAGACGACCTCTCCCTAGCGCTAGACCAAATACGACGTCGCACCAACTTATCCAAACGACAGCATTTCCATTAAATAAAACGACGCAGCTTCGCACACGTCAGCAAATCTAAAGACAGCACGCTAAACGCTAAAACATCGATCGCTGGCAACAGATCTCTCCCGCAAGCGTTCATTCAAACGGCACTGTTTCCTTCGTGCTACAGGAACTTGCTGTCAACAGCGCTAACTCAACCAATACTTCAACAGCAACGCTTACGTCAGCAATTGCGTAGCGCAAAAGAAAACATGACGTCATCAAATCTGCCAACAGATTCAAACTCGAAAACTCTTAAAATTCCTGAAATGCTCAAAATGTGAAATCTGACCCGAAAATGCAAAACAAAACATCCAAACAGAGATCTGAACCACCAGAAATCTCCAAAAACCGATTAATTCAACAAATTAATCTTAATTACATTTCATGTCTCACAGCGGCACCAAGTACTGAAATTTGCGGAAAGCAGATTTCATATATATACAGCAAAAGCGATATTACAAAATCCGAAATTCTATATGAATTCACTACTGTTGCAATAGATCTAATATAGATGTCTAAGATAAAATACAACAACATCTAAGACACAAAAAATGCTTCCCATAGATAAACACTTCGCCACCCAGTTGTCTCAGCTTCCACCTTCCGCTTGTCCCTTAACTGTCTCACCTGCACCATTTTAAAAGCTAATGAGCCTAGAGGCTCAACAAGTAAAATCTGAGTATTAATAAAGTCATTTAACGTAGGCAGACATCTGAACATTTACGTAACCGAGTTTAAAGGAACATCATTTTAACATAAACATTGTTTCGTAAACTTCTTTAAACTTTCTTCCGTAACTTGGATGCGGGGACAATAACCCAGATCCCTTCATTTAATTTCTTAAACTTTATGATTTATGGCTTAGAAGCTCTCCTTAGGTCTGTTGTGCACTTGATCAAATGACTTCGATATCAGTTTTAGCATATAGCTCATTGTGAAGGGGCAACCGACATCTGGACGACTGCTCACCCTTCCTTTATGACCGTCTGTTATCTATGCCATAGATCCTTAAAAATAGACTTTTATTCCTTAAAATCTTGTCTTTCTTTGAAATCTTACTGGGTTCGCTTCTTTTAGAACTTGCTTCCCATTTTAAAACTTACTGAGTATCAGATTTGACTACAGGAAATTGATCGCTGAATGGGAACAGATTACTCTAAAGGAAACTATACTGGAAAGCAAAAGAGATTTCTCAAGTGGAGCGTAACCTTGAGCAGATGTGACAACAAGGAATAGTACCGTTAGCGAAACAGATCTGACTATGAAAAATACATCGCTAACATTGAAACAGATGTCGCTGGTCAACTCAGATGTCAATGCAGGAATAGTGTTTGAAATATAAACAGATGTATGATTATTGAATAGTGTTTAGGAGTAAAACAACTGCGATTTAGTCAACTCAGATGTCTATGAATAAACGTAAGCAACTCAGCAGTGAAGTATTTAATACTATGAAATTTGACCAAAATCTGATGTGTAGCGAAAACACTCGCTGAAATGAAAAACTGCTGATTTAAACACGAAATTTAGTTACTAACATAGGAAGCAAAATCTGACTAAGAATATGGTGCTACAACATCGCAAACGACATCAACGATACTAGTTTTTCCTATCAAACCAGACTTAGCTTCTGATTCGACTAGCATCCCCGATTACATAAAGTCAAGTTCAGATTTTACCATTCACCAAAAAGAATAACAGTCATGAACATACATGACTCAAATTTGAACTCCTCAGATCTTTAAACATCTTCAATCGTTCTTAAAACATTCTGGGAAACTTGGAAGCAGAAAACATATCTTTTGAACCCAATCTTTCTTTCTTAAACATACGTAAATCTTCTTTGAACATACGTAAACATGAACTTAAACATATCTTTAACATACAGGCAAGCAAACACATACTGAAGAACAATATATGCTTTAAAATGGTGTAGCAAGGATCAGCTTTTACTTGCCTTTGAACTTGAGCTTTACGACAGCAGCTTAATCCTGCAGAGTTCCTTGTCCTCAAGAAACACCACGAGCTTCTTGGGAAATATTTGAGAGAACACAAAAGAGTTTTCGTTTTGCAAGTGAAAGTAAACTTTTCCTTCAAAAACAGGTATTTGTATGGGAGGGATTAGTGGCAAATGAGGTGTAATCAACAAGCATGACACACCTTACTTAAAGTTATGAATTTGAGTAAACTTCCCCTCAATGTTTTAAATTTTCAAATTTACCAAACCCTTTTAAAAAGAAATCATTACGTTCTCCTAAAAATCATTTTCAACAGATTTCTAAAATCTGCTCGTGTATTGCGCTTGGAGTGACATCTGCTGGAACTTGCTGCGTCGTACCTCACTTCTGAAATTAGTAAAATCAGCTTTCATAAAATAGCTTCTGCTAACATTTAAATTGTCATTTTGATCCTTGAAATAAATAAGATTCAAACATGTGGTCCTATGGATTTTGGGGCGTTACAGTTTTGGTTTAGCGGGCGAGACTCAGTAGTGAGCAGCGTTGGGTTTCAGATTTTTCTTGCTCTAGTGATTCAGATCTGAGTAGCGGGTGACGTGTCTAGATGCAACAGTAGAGGCGGTGCGACGTCGTTTGAGTTAGTCGAGATCTGTTTGCTGTAGAGAGAGATCAGTTGAGAGATTCAGATCTGAGCGAGAATATCAGCTTTGTATCTTAAGTTGTCGGTGGGATCTGTTCAGCAAGCGTGGATAGATTTGAGTATATAGAGGACTTTTCCTTTGTTCATTATTATTGTTCCCGACACTTAGAATATTTCACGATAGAGAACTCTTTCGCGAAACCCTAGCTACTGTTCACGGAACCTTATATTCTCCGATTGTCGATGATAGACAGCTCTGATTGAAGTGAGAGTGGTAGCGCTTGACTCCTCTTGCTGAGACGCTTCATTTGGGTACTGCTTTTGGACGCTTTCTTGAAGCTGGTGAGGTGTGCGAAGATATCTCCCTTGTGTAGTCTGCTAGCATAAGCGTCGGATTTCGCCTGCCGTTGAGGTAGTGTTTAAGATCCTATCTTGCGCTTTGTTTAGAGCCTTCTGTTGTATTAGAAGGGTAGGACAGAGTTGGGTTGAGCTTGTAGCTCCCAATTCGTGGTTTCTGTGTTACTGTCCCTGAGTTAGTATCTGTATTTGGCTTAGGAGGTGTGAGATCTGTGTTGCTCGGGATCCTGTTGTAGTAATTGTAGCACAGAAGATTGAGGTAGATGTGAGCTTGTTTTACAGCTTTGGATTGAGCATAGGTAATTATGCTTGTTGTTGTGTATGCCTTGTGTATGTATATGTTTCTGTGTTGAACATTGCATTTGTTGCATACACGCATTTATCTCTTGAGCTCAGATCTGTTATAGTCGTGCCTTGTTTATTGCTCTGAGCGTACCAGGATGTTGTTGAGGCTGAGCGGGTAACTCCCGTACCTCATCTCCCTACTGGGATCTGTTAGCCACTATGGGCGGAGTGGGTAGCTCCCACACCTCATGAGTTGGGCAACAGCACGTTGAGCCATGCATCGCATCTGGTGCAGTGTGTTGAGACGAGTGGGTAGCACCCATATACTCCACACACCACGTGGCCACTGACATCTGTTATTCGTTGCTATCGGTTCTTGATCAGCTTTGAGTTGCCTTCGAGATTCTGGCTCCCTGCCGTTGGTTGTAGCCTTCTGTCGTGCTCAGCTGTTCATGCATAACATCTGCATATTACTTGTTGCTTTCCGTTAGTTGTTTTATGTTGCTCTCCGTACTGGGGTTTGACCCCATGTCCCTCTGGGGCTGGTGTTGTTTGCCTGTGTATGTGTTTTTAGGTTATCATGATTACTCTGCTGGTCATGGAGTAGATCCAGCTGGAGGTGCCCCCGGAGGTGCTTAGAGTGTCCCAGTTAGCGTATAGCATATATGTATAAGTACTGATAGCCGGGGAATGCCCTGTGCTTTATTGTATTTCAGTTGTTTCCTGTAGTGCTTGTATCTGTGAATGTTGTACTGTTGTACTGAGTTATTTTAATTACTGGGATATTTTGTGTATTGCAGTTATTTTAAATTATGTAATCTTTCAGTCAGGCCAAAGAGAAAATTTTAGCCACTATTTTACTGCTTCCGCTATGTGTTTGCGTGGTTAAACTCTGAGTTGAGCACGAGGCCTGACATCTAATCTCCAAAGAAATCAAGTTTGTCACCAGCACGTTCTTATCAAATCTGATCACGAAATCTAACACCACCTCACGAGATAACAAGTTCACACCGGCAGGAGTAGAAACAGATACAATACTACATAGTGGGGTAGCACTCAACCCACACTCATATACAAACAGATCAGATGTAAATGAGTGTGATTCTCCAGTATCAAACAAAACTCAGGCAGGAAAATCAAAGATAGAGCAAGTACCTGCGATAACTCCTCCAGGTATATCATCATCTTGCTCCCAAGTCAAGGCATTCACCTGAGCTTGCTGAGGTCCCTGAAACTGAGGTCTAGAAGGTCCTCTAAACCTAGACGCTTCACTTGGTTGGAATCTTGCTCGCTGGGACTGTGCAGGAGGTTGTGGCTTCTTCGAAGAACCACAAGCTGAACCTTTCTGCGAAAAATTAGAGGGCTGTCTCCTCATCAAAGGACACACTCTAGCAAAGTGTCCGGCTTGCCCGCACTTATGACAAAGACCCTAAACTCCATGGCATTGAGAAGTCAAGTGCTTACCTTCGCACTGACACACATCACATCTCCGGAACCACTTCCTCCAGAGCTAACTGAACCAGAAGAACTCGAGTTTGATCGCCTCTTAAAATGCTTCCTCAAGGCTTGAACCTCTGGCGATTAGACTGTTGGGGCATTTGAGGAGGCTGATATGAATACGTCCCCACGGGCATGGGATGGGAACCTCTTATAGCTACCGGCTGAACCTGCATCTGCGCATCCAAAAGACTCTCCTCAATGTCTACCGGATGAACCCTCAGACGTTCAATGGCGATGAGCCTAGTTCTGATGCCGAGTCCTGGTTGCAGCATATTACTGGGTTGTTCGATCGTGTCAGGTATGACGATGAGCGTAGGCTGAGTTTGGCTACGTTTTAGTTGAGGAGAAGTGTCGAGCGTTGGTGGAGAGGTGCTTCGAGGACTCTAGTGGAGACATGTGTAGGGATTTCGTGGAGTAGCTTTTGTACTGCCTTTCGTCAGGTGTACGTTTTGGAATCTTTTGTGAATGCCAGGGAGCGGGAGTTTGATAACCTGGTGTAGGGATCTTTGTCTGTGGGAGAGTATGCCCGGAGGTTTTCTTCTCTTCTTGCGTATGTTCTGCATGTTGCTGGCCGAGAGAAGGCGAAGAGGAACAAGTTCATGGAGGGGCTCAATGAAGAGCTGTATTCTTTTGTGTTGGCCGGTTCACCGACGAGCTATGCAGAAGCGGTGGACAGGGCTCTAGACATTGAGGAAGGACTGCAGAACCGTCGGTCGCGTGTTAGGCCACAATGAGTGCAAGGTAGTCGTCGCATGGTTCCGACGGTGCAACCTTCCCAGTCAGTGCAGTCGTCTCAGCCACCCGAGCAGCAGGTAGCCCAGAAGCCCGGACACCAGAGGTTTAGGCCTCGTGGTCGTCAGTTTAAGAAGAATTATGGTTCGAGTTCTTCTGGCTCGGGGAGTTCAAGCAGTGGTATTAGTTCCAAAGTTGAGTTTTGTGGCCAGTGTGGAGGAAGGCATCCTACAGCGCAGTGTGTAGGTGTGCAGGGTTAGTGCAATGTATGTGGTCAGTACAGACACTTTTCTAGAGTGTGTCCTTTGTCTGGATCTCAGCATACCGCCGCTCCACCGCAGGGTCGAGGTGGATCGTCTAGAGGTCGTTCTTTTCCAGCCCAGTAGTAGAGGTTAGTGGAGCCTCAGTATAGTCCGTTTCAGCAGCCTGGTCCTTCGCGGTTTGGACAGTCTTCCCATCCTCAGTTTTCAGGACCTCAGTTTGCCCAAGTGAATGCCATGACTAGGGAGCAAGCGGAGGGCACGCCAGGCGGAGGAGTGATCGCAGGTACTTGCTTTCTTTTTTATTTTCCTATGCGTGTGTTGTTTGATATAGGAGCATCACATTCGTTTATTGCTGATACATTTGTGGTTGAGCATGGTTTGCATACCACACCTTTGTGTGATGTTGTGTCTGTAGCGACTCCTGCCGGCGCTAGCTTGTTCTCCCAAGAGATTTTGTTGAATGACGTTCTTAGGTTTGGCGAGAGTGTGTTGTTAGCCAACCTAATCAGTCTAGTGATGTGGGATTTCGATTGTATAGTGGGAATGACCGTGTTGTCTAGCTATAGGGCCACTGTTGATTGTTTACATGGAGTTGTGCGATTTAGGCCCCAGTCTGGAGAGAAATGGAATTTCTATGGCCAAGATTCCCAGTCGAATATTCCTTTAGTTTCTGCGATGGAAATTTTTAGCCTGTTGTCATTAGAGAATGCTGGTTTTATGATCTATGCCTTAGATGTGTCTTCTTCTTCGAGCATAGAGCTTAGTAGGGTTTCCGTGGTTCGACATTTCCCGGATGTGTTTTCAGAGGAAATTCCTAGTTTTCCTCCGAGGAGGGAGATAGACTTCAGCATTGAGTTGGTACCTGGTACATCTCCGATATCTCGTGCTCCATATCGTTTAGCGCCTGTTGAGTTGAGGGAGCTTAAGGTTCAGCTTAGTGATTTGATGGAGAAGGGATTCATTTGGCCTAGCATGTCCCCGTGGGGAGTGCCTATCTTGTTTGTTAAGAAGAAGGATGGGTCGATGAGGATGTGCATCGACTTTAGACAGTTGAATAAGGCGACAGTGAAGAATAAATACCCTTTTCCTAGGATCGATGATTTGTTTGATCAGCTTCAGGGTTCAACTGTGTTTTCTAATATCGATCTACGTTCAGGGTACCATCAGTTGCGCGTCCGTGAGCAGGATGTTGAGAAGACTGCGTTTCGTACAAGGTATGGGCATTATGAGTTTCTAGTTATGCCTTTTGGTTTGACGAATGCTCCTGAAGTTTTCATGGACTTGATGAATAGAGTCTTTAGAGAGTTCATCGATCAGTTTGTGATTGTGTTTATCGATGACTTTTTGGTGTACTCTAAGACTCCGATGCAGCACAAAGAGCATTTGAATTTGGTTCTTCAGACGCTTCGGGACTCGCAGCTATATGCTAAGCTCTCCAAGTGCGAGTTTTGGTTAGACCGATTTGTGTTTCTGGGTCACGTGACTTCAGTCGATGGTATTTCTGTGGATCCCAGTAAGGTAGAGGCTTTGATTAACTGGGAGCGTCCCAAGAATGTTTCTGAGATTCGTAGTTTCTTGGGTTTGGCTGGCTATTATCGGCACTTTATAGAGGGATTCTCTAGTATAGCTAAGCCAATGACGCAGTTGACTCATAAAGACAAGAGGTTTGTGTTGACTGAGCAATGCGAGAATAGTTTTCTGTTGCTCAAAGAGAAGCTGACTTTTGTGCATGTGTTGGCTCTGCCGTGTGATTCAGGTGGTCTAACATTTTTGCTCCAAAATCGCTACGGTAGGAAATTTCCAAAAACTTAAAGCGACGCTCAAAATTCAGCAGAAACCTCAAAATCACGTGATTAATCCCAAATCCAACCAATTAATCACAAATCTAAACTCTCAATCCTCACAATGGAGCTGCTTAAATATATTGTGAGATCAAATATCAGTCTGGGAAAGTGAATGTAGTTGCTGATGCATTGAGCAGAAAGGATCAAGTGGCGATGCTGGCTTCGATGCAGATTTCGAAGGTCCATGAGCATCTAAGCACTACTGGTTGGAGGTTTTACCCAGGTGAAGATTATGTTGTGGTGTCCTATTTTCAAGTTGAGCCACAGGTTGTTGCTAGTATTAAAGCAGCGCAGAGGACTGATCCATCTATCCATGATTTGAAATTGAAGGTGACAGCTGGTCAGTTGGAGGACTACTCTGTTTCATCAGATGGTTTTTTGAGGTTTCGTGGCAGGCTAGTTGTGCCAAAAATGATAGTTGGAGGGAAGAGATCTTCAGAGAAGCGCATTGCAGTAGACTTAGTGTCCATCCTGGTGCAAGGAATATGTATCATGCCTTGAAGCAACATTACTGGTGGGTAGGTTTGAAAAGTGATGTTGCTGATTTTATAGCCCAATGTCTGAATTGTCAGCAAGTCAAGGCTGAGAGGATGAGACCTGGTGGTTTGTTGCAAAGCTTAGAGATGCCCCAATGGAATTGGAGCACATAGCTATGGATTTCGCCACGCATTTTCCTCGTTCCAGCAGAGGTTGTGATGCGGTTTGGGTTGTGATAGACCGATTGTCTAAGTCTGTGCACTTCATTCCCTACAACATGACATATTCGTTGAAGAAGATGGCGAAGTTGTATGTAGATTTTGTGGTGCGTTTGCATGGTGTTCCGGTTTCTATTATTTCAGATCGTGATCCAAGATTTACTTTCAGGTTTTGGAAGAGTTTGCAAACAGCTTTGGGTACTAGATTGGCTATGAGTACAGCGTATCACCCCCAGACAGATGGCCAATCTGAGAGGACTATCCAGATTTTAGAGGATATGTTGAGAGCTGTTGTGATGGATTTTAGTGGTAGCTGGCAAGATTCATTGTCTTTGGTAGAGTTTTCCTACAATAACAGCTATCAGGTCACGATTGCAATGGCACCATTTGAAGCTTTGTATGGCAGGAAGTGCAGATCGCCGATGTGTTGGGATGAAGTTGGAGAGAAGCAGCTGTCTTCTCCAGAGTTTGTGCAGCAGATGAGAGATCAGGTGGATTTGATTCGCCAGCGAATGAAAGCTGCATAAGATCGTCAAGAAAGTTATGCGAATAAGAGGCGTAGGCCTTTAGAATTTGAGGTTGGTGATCTAGTTTTCCTTAAGGTTTCTCCTTTCTCGCAGTGTTATGAGATTTGGTCTCAAGGGAAAGTTCGTTGGCATATCATTTGTTGTTGCCTCCAGATTTGTCCTCATTGCATGATGTGTTTCATGTTTCGATGTTGAGGAAGTATGAGCCAGATCCCTCACATGTGTTGAGAACTGATGAGGTGGAGCTAGATAGAACTTTGAGTTATGTTGAGTACCCCTTGCAGATCTTGGATAGAAAAGAGAAACGGCTGAGGAATAAGACCATTCCCTTAGTGATGGTTCGGTGGAGCAAACATGATAGAGAGGAAGCTACTTGGGAACTAGAAGAAAAGATGCAGCGTGAGTGGCCGCATCTGTTTGAGTGAGTGTTGTAGCAGATTCCAGTAGTTGGTTCTTTGTTAATTCTCGATAGATGTTTGCTTATGTTTATTTCCCCAGTTATCTTGAACTCTTGATTTGGAGTTGGTTGATTTCGAGGACGAAATCCTGTTTTAGTGGGGGAGAGATGTGAGACCCGAAAGTTTAGAAGGATTAATTGAGTTAATTAATCGGGTTTTGATGGATTCAGATTTGAGCGAACGTGCCTGGATGTCCAGCTTTGAGTCGATATGCTTGGAGAAGCTATCGGGTTTTGTATAAGTCCTTAGAACAGATCTGGAGAGTTAGAGTTTTGTTTCGGGATCTGTGTAGTTGCGGGTGTTGGTCATCGCTGAGTGGTTGGGTCCAACGGTCGTGGTGGAATTGTAGCTGAGCAGAAGAGAGTGCGCTGGCTTGTTTCAGCAGCGAGTATCTAAACTACGTCGTTTGGATTAGTTGGAACGACAGCGTTTTGGTTTAGCGGGCGAGACTCAGTAGTGAGCAGCGTTGGGTTTCAGATTTCTCTTGCGCTAGCGATTCAGATCTGAGTAGCGGGTGACGTGTCTAGATGCGACAGTAGAGGCGGTGCGACGTAGTTTGCGTTAGTCGAGATCTGTTTTCTGTAGAGAGATATCTGTTGAGAGATTCAGATCTGAGCGGGAATATCAGCTTTGTATCTTAAGTTGTCGGTGGGATCTGTTCAGCAAACGTGGATAGATTTGAGTATATAGAGGACTTTGCATTTGTTCTTTATTATTGTTTCCCTACACTTAGAATATTTCCCGATAGCGAACTCTGTCGCGATACCCTAGCTGCTGTTCACATAACCTTATCTTTTCCGATTGCCGATGATAGACAGCTTCGATTGAAGTAAGAGTGGTAGCGCTTGACTCCTCTTGCTGAGACGCTTCATTTGGGTACTGCTTTTGGACGCTTGCTTGAAGCTGGTGAGGTGTGCGAATACATCTACTTTGTGTAGTTTGTTAGCATAAGCGTCTGATTTCTCCTGCCGTTGAAGTAGCTCGTTGGGTAAGTGTTTAAGATCCTATCTTGCGCTTTGTTTAGATCCTTCTGTTGTATTAGAAGGGTAGGACAGACTTGGGTTGATCTTGTAGCTCCCAATTCGTGTTTTCTGTGTTACTTTCCCTGAGTTAGTATCTGTATTTGGCTTAGCAGGTGTGAGATCTGTGTTGCTCGGGACCCTGTTGTAGTAATTGTAGCACAGAAGATTTGAGGTACGGATGTGAGCTTGTTTTACAGCTTTGTATTGAGCATGGGTAATTATGCTTGATGTTGTGTATGCCTTGCGTATTGTATATGTTTCTGTGTTGAACATTGCATTTGTTGCATAACGCATTTATCTATTGAGCTCAGATCTGTTATAGCCGTGCCTTTCTTATTGCTCTGAGCGTACCAGGATGTTGTTGAGGCTGAGCAAGTAACTCCCGTACCTCATCTCCCTACTGGGATCTGCTAGCCACTATGGGTGGAGTGGGTAGCTCTCACACCTCATGAGTTGGGCAACATCAGGTTGAGCCATGCGTTGCATCTGGTGCAGTGTGTTGAGACGAGTGGGTAGCTCCCATATACTCACACACCCCGTGGCCACTGACATCTATTATTCGTTTCTATCGGTTCTTGATCAGCTTTGAGTTGCCTTCGAGATTTTGGCTCCCTGCCGTTTGTTGTAGCCTTTTGTCCTGCTCAGCTGTTCATGCTTAGCATCTGCATATACTTGTTGTTTTCCGTTAGCTGTTTTATGTTTCTCTCCGTACTGGGGTTTGACCCCATGTCCCTCTGGGGCTGGTGTTGTTTGCCTGTGTATGTGTTTTCAGGTTATCATGGTTACTCTGTTGGTCGTGGAGTAGATCCAGCTGGAGGTGCCCCAGAGATGGTTAGAGTGTCCCAGTTAGCGTATATCATATATGTATAAGCATTGATAACTGGGGAATGCCCTGTGCTTTATTGTATTTCAGTTGTTTCCTGTATTTCTTGTATCTGTTGAATGTTGTACTGTTGTACTGAGTTATTTTAATTACTGGGATATTTTGAGTATTGCAGTATTTTAAATTATGTAATCTTTCAGTCAGGACAAAGTGAAAATTTTAGCCACTATTTTACTGCTTCCGCTATGTGTTTGCGTGGTTAAACTCTGAGTTAAGCACGTGACCTGACAAAAATAGTAATAATTTTTTTCTAGAGTCTGGTTCGTTTCAGTTGGTATCAGAGCGGTGGTTCTGGTGGGGTACTAGCCTGCTGCGTGGAGCTCGGAAGTCGCACTACCAGTCTATGAGTTTTACTGTTTATGATTTCTGTTTATGTTCGCAGGCTGCATGTTGTAGTCCTGCATGAGTTTTGGTCTTAGAGTTTTGAATTAAACGCTTAGTCATGTACTTATATTTACGTAATAAGGTTTTGGTGTGCATGTATGCCTCCCAGACGTATTATCGGTACGTAACTTCATTTCGGGGAAGAAATTTCTATAAGGGAGGAAGATTGTAACACCCCAAAATTCAGATTACGTGAGAATGAGTGCTTGACTAGGGGAAAAATAATTTTAGATGATTACATGCCATTTATATGATTTATTTATGATTTTATGTTGCATTGTGTGCATGTCTTGTTTTTAAGCCTGTTTGAGTTACGGACGCGTGGACGAGATTAGGGTCGACGGGAATGAAAATAATTTGAGATTTTTAAGTTATTAGATTTTTAAGAATAAATTTATTTTATATTAAGAAACAGTTTTTTGAAAATTAGAGTTTTATAATTATTTTAGAGGGGAATCTGTTTTTCGTCCATACGGGCTGTTTTATAATTTTAAGGTGTTTTAAAATTTGAGGAGGATTTAATTTCGAAATTAGCCATTTTCAATGCCAAATCAAAGTTTTAATTATCTTTTCAATTAAATGGAGGGACAAGCATGTCATTTTTCTTTCCTTTTCTTAATTAAATCTTTAGGGGTCAAAGTTGTCACCTTCATTTTCTTAAACACCAAATTCTAATCAAAACCTAGCCTCCAAAAACATCAGTCGTCCCCTCCCTTCTCCTCAAGCAAAAGTTTTGATTTTTCTTCAAGTTTGGTGATCCAAATGTTAGAGTAGATGCCCAACTATCCAACTTGTGGCGTGTGGGTTTTATTGACTCTTGTGTATAACAATCTTTATATATGATATACGCATTTCTGTATGGCATTCTTTATTTTCATTATGTTGTAATGTTAATAATTGTGTTGGATAAAGACCTAGAATGCACCATAGTGTATGTTAAATGTGATAGTGGATATGATGGCTATCATGAAACACATCTAATAGTCACTGTGTATTCTGAATTCGTTCCTAGTCGATTGGGCCGTCAAAATGAGGATAAGGCCGCCCGAGCTTGAGACTAGCGTCTGCGATGTGAAGAACCATGTTTCATTGGTATGGAACATTGTGATGTTCTGAGCATGCAGATGGATAGTGACCTCGTGATCTATCGAACTACCCTCGTTCGGACTTTCCAAGTGGTTACAATTTGTCGAGTGGATAAGTCCGAGGTCTTGGTTGTACTGATTAGTCCTCACTACTCGAAACGTCATTGAGACTCTACATGATAGGCGCCTCACTTTGACCCGTTTGCCGACTCACATGGGTCATTAGGAGGCGGGATTGGGTGAGGTCCCGATGCGTGTAGGAGTCGATGCTTCGTTGTCGAGGATTCACCGCTCGCTTTCATGCGTGGATATCCTATGTTATCTGAGGAGACAATAGTGTGATAAATCTCTGGCCAGAGTACTGGATGTGTTTTAGGTAAATGGGTTTGCCTAGTAACACTCGCGATGTCACTATTTGATCTCCAAGATGCATGCATAGCTATCGGATCTCTAGCGACTCTCGATTTACCAATGGTCGTTGATCTGATCGGGATATATGTGTTGAAAGGACCGTACTGTACGCTAACCACGACCAATTGATTCTTGCAGGCACTATCAGTGATACCTAGGGGATCATGGGGCGATATTGCTAGGCGCTTTACCATGATCCGTTGGGCAAGTCCGAAATTGTGATTTCGGAGTCACAAGGGTTGTGGGCCCACAGCTTGCTGTATCCCTGAACCATTGAGGGTCACACAAGTACTGGATTCATGATTCCCGCACGGAAACTGAGCTCAACGTGTTGAGCATAGGAGGAGGATTTTAGGGAGTGCGACTTCCTAAAAGTCAACATGGGTCAAATTGCGATTTCCCAAAGTTGAGGGGCTAAACTGTAATTTTGGACTAGGTGGTCTGAAAAATTGTTTTCGCATCATATTATTCAGTTTTGGAAACTGAGTCGATCGGAATTGTGATGAAGCCACGGTGGTACGGTTGAAACGAATGTTCATCTGGAACTGGGCCCGCCCCAGGCCCATTGGGCTAGTGAAAGCCCATCATTGGTCTACTTATGCTAGACCTAGGGCTACACAAACAAGACACACATCAACCCTAGCCTCCAGACACACAAGCGCCGCCCCTCTCCCTCGACCACCTCACGGCCGCCGCCCCCGCCGTCGCGCCGTCGTGCCGTCGCCTTGATCGGACTTGTTCCGATCGTCCTTTCGAGGTGATTCCGTCCGTGGAAAAATTCGTCAGCTCTTCTAGTGCAGACTGACGGAGGATTATTGTTTCCGGTCGTGGACCTGATTAGGAGGATCTACCGCCGCCAACCTTTCAAGAGCCAGAATTCCCTGTGAATCTGGTTGGAGCCAGGTGCCTAGACGCCAGCAAGGTAACAATCGATAAACGCCCTATGAATGGTTTATTGATTTGTTTTAATGTATTGAACGTATCTCGGGGCAAAATTTTAAACTTCCGCTGCGCCCTCGGGAAACCGGATCCGGATCCGCCATTGTCGCCAACAAATATCTGGATAGAACAGAGTAGAACACAGTTTGTATTCGAACGGTTGAGAAAACAGTTCAGAGCAGAACTGGTTCAGGGATAGCGTTAGTGAAGACAAGCCAGACTCTTTTAGAAGAGATTGATGCATTTAGGAAGGCTTGTGTTTCTATAGAAGAAGACAAAAGTGAACAAAGATTGTTATCTGGAATTATACAAAGACTTCAGATCAGCTTGAAGAGCAGAACAGCTTAGACCAGATTAGAAGCAGTTCAACACAGAGACCAGATCGAAAACCATCTGAGTAAAGACAACTTGAAAAAATGGATTTCAGATTACTTTGAGGTTTCGTACAGATTGATGTGAAGTGTTTGACTTCTCTGTATCGATTTGTAGTCGTTGGAACTACTTTGAGCTAATCCCAGATATACAGAGATTTGGTTTGAGCAAAAAACGGCGTAAAGGTTGCTAAAAGAGGAAATGCATAGTGTACGTGAACAGTACAGGCATTTAAGACGCCGCGGTTATCTCACTTTGGATACATACAACGTGTCTACTGGTAAGATTTATTACCATTGTATCCAAATGGTATAAATTGGAGAAGTAGATAGGACAATTTGAAGACGGTGGAGATGACGATCAAAGATATTGAAGACCGAAGATCTGTAAAACCGGAAGCAATTGTAATAGGATTGCATTGCATATTGTATTTCACCTAGGACTGGACCCGGGTCCGTGATTGACAACCACGGACCGCATAGCTCTCGCGATCGATCATCCCAAAGTTTATTTATATATTCGATATATGCTTATCCGCATGTTTTAAATTATGATTTAAAATATTGTTGAGACCAAATTTTCAAAAATAAAATCCCTCGTTTTAAATATGATTTAAAACTAATATCAAGATTAAAATTTTATTCGATAAACTAAGGGAATTTAAATCTGTTTAAATTATCCATACCTTCCATCAACAATGGATGTACGTCGATGATACCCGCATACATGGCCGGCTCATATTATTGAGGGGGTTATGTATGCCGAAAAGCTGTACATGCTATTGACACCTGTTGTGAGTCGGTTGGAACTCCCTTTAACGTTGGATCATATTATTGGGGACGTCAAGGGGACCGTCCTTCACGACTCAACATTGATGGGTCATCTTGACACGTGATAGTAATCGGCGTCTTATTATTGGGCCTTTACTGGACGTGAGGTGAATACATGGAGGTTGCACCGGTTGCAATTGGACTCTACCTTTTGGGGGTCATGGTTGGCTGATATTATTTGGGACCATGATCGCTTGATTGGACTCTGTGTACCCACTAAGGAAACTTGCTTTCTCAATTTCGTTAGAGGGTGGTGAAATCGTTAAAATAGTGGGAGGGTAATTCATAAAACTAAATGACCTCGTTTTATGTCTTAGCGTTTTTCATATATAGTTAGTAATGCATGTCCTGTTTTCTTTTCAGTATAAACTGCTTTAAAATATCTTCGATCAAAAACCCACTCGCTGCTATACTGGATAGCAACAAGTTCACCGGTCTGAACTACCAAGACAGGCTTCGAAACCTCAACATTGTGTTGGCTTCGGAGAAATTTCTCTATACGATAGAGAAGAGCCCTCCGAAGGAAGCCCCTGTCGATATCAGCCCTGAAGAGCTGACTACGCTTAAACAATGGTGGGACGACGAGCTTAAGACTCGATGCTATGTGATGGCATCGATGTCCAACGAAATGCAACGGCGCTTTGAGAAGACGAAGTATGCTGTTGACATACTCTTTTATCTTAAGGAACTGTATGGGGAGAACTCTCGACATGAGAGGAGAGGCACTGTCAAGGAGCTTATGACGAGCCGCATGTGTGATCGAACTTCGGTCCGTGAGCATGGGGTTTGTATGATTGGGCTCGTTGAAAAGTTGGCGGGCCTTGATATCACTTCCACATGAGCTGTCTGTGGATGTGCTTCTCCTCTCACTACCCGCTGCATTCGACCCCTTTGTGGTCAACTTTAACATGAACAAGCTGGAAGCCACCCTTGAAGAGGTGGTGAACATGCTTGTAGTGTTCGAGGGGACCATAAAGAA
>KV004592.1:37091-47161 GCA_001598015.1 Dorcoceras hygrometricum
AGGTTTACTTAAATCAATCCAGTAACCTAAGGCATCGATTCTCCTGGCAGTTCTTTACTCAGAAACTAGTGGATCTGTAGTCCCAGGAAACTACTTGGGTCCCTGCTTGCGAAACCGCTCAGCCACATCCTCCTCATGCGACTTACCACAACGCTCCAACTGCCTCTCTTGCATCTTGATGATCCCGGACAGCATATCCACGCTAGACCTCTCCTATGGCGTCAACTGCGGAGGTGGGGGAGGAGGAGGTGCATCATCATTCTGTTGATCTTTGTCACGTCTGGGAGGCATACTGGCACCCAAACCCTTCACGTAAATCTAAGTGCATGAATAAGCGTCTAACTCTAAAACTCCTAAAGTAAAATTAATGCTGAAAATGGAACATGCATCATGTGAAAATAAACATGCATCATAAAACTCTAAAACTTACAGACTGGCAGTGCGACTTCCGAGCTCCACGCAACAGGCTAGTACCCCACCAGAACATCTGCTCTGGATACCAACTGAAACGGACCGTACTCTAGAATTTTTTTTTAAAATCATATGCGGAATAACTAAACTAAAAAGTATGGCTCGTTCCCTTAAACATTTTCTCAATTTCATTTTATAACATGAATAAAACCAATACCTCGAAAATGTTAAATCATCAATGCTGTTTAAAAATCAGAGTATGAAAATATTGCGGAAATGGAACATGTAAATAAATGTCTGAAAAGTGTACCATAACGTTAATAAATACATCATAGTGGTCATGGGTTACTGCTGCAACAGACGCTAAGAGGTCCTCACCGCCAGTCGGGATAAAATCCGCAAGAGTCATCACCTGCATCATTTAAATCTAGTGAGCCTAGAGGCTCAGCATGCTCTATCTTTTAAAATAACAAGGTACATAATAATAAAACCACATGCAAGCACATACGTGTAATAAAATAGCATTAAATCATGTATGCATGGATGGTCGTAAAACATGGTTCGTAACGTATCATATCATATTATATCGTATAACATACATAAGGCATGACGTAATGTAACATAAAAACATATGAGTCATATCCATGAAGTGTGAACCATGTTCGATTGATCAATCTTAAACCAACGTACGTGGCGTCCGGTTTTACCCGACCTATATCATCATCATCACATTAACAGAGGTTCACTGGGCCCGGTATCCCAGATCCGCTCATCGTCTATCATTATACATTAACAGAGGTTCACCGGACCCGGCATCCCGGATCCGCTCATCGTCTATCTTGCCACAAGTCACTTCTCCCTCCATTTTTCTTTTAAAGAATGCCTTTATCATTTCATAACTTTTCATGATGCGTGAATTTCATAAAAACATGCAATTTAAAAGCTTAGCCCATCAATATATATTTAATTCGTTTCTTTAAAACATTATCATGCATAACATACTACATATATAATTAAATATATATTCACGGGCTTCTATATTTTCTACTCCGATCAAGGACTGATTCAGGAGCCTGGCCCACTACTTCTAAGCCCAAAAGAACCTAGACTTAACTTAAAACTGAGACTTAGCCTAATACATGACTTGGCCCAAAACTTTAAAATTAACCTTTAAATTTCTAAAATACCTTATCCTTTACTAAAAATCAACTATTTAAATTTTGGCTAATTAAAGACTCATTGACCAATTTTGACTAAATAAAATTCCAAATACCAAAATTTTGACTTTAAAACTTGAAAATGAAATATTAGGTCCAAAAATATTAAAAAAGTTTGACTAAATATTTGATTTTAAAATATTTGACCAAATAATCTTAAAATTGGACCCTATACTTTAAAATTGAATTTTAAAAAGTTTATAAAAATACTCACTACGTCACTTTAAAATCAAACATGAAAAATCTCATTGTTGGACCGAGCGCTTGCCGCTTTACCAAAAGCAATAGCTGGTGTTAACGGTGCAACTCCAATCTTTTAAACCGATTAGCAACACAAGCGTCACGTATCGATCGCTCTACCTAGTAGGGGCAATTATTGCACCTCAACACTCATAAATCAAATAAATTCTAAAAATGCTGAAAAACATCTTAAAAATATGCTTAAAATGTAAAATAAAGTCATCCATGAACTTTGACAACCCCTAAGACTCGAAATCTTAATTTTCACAAAAATGACCCGACGAGGCTCTCACTTCGAGCGACAAAACGGTAAAAACCATTATAAATCCATTTCGTAACCAAATCACTCCTTTTTTCGACCCCCATCACCCTAAACCAACCTACAAGCCAAAGAAACAAACAAGACTCAAAACAAATTCAGGACGTGACCAAACCGATGCCTGCAAACCCACTAGCCGCGCGCAAACTGCATCCAGGACACGTGCTAGACATAAAATTCATAACTAATTAGTTCCTCGACCAAATCGCTTTGCGTTTGGACCTACGACACCCTAACTCAATGAGATATCTCTTGAAATCAACCTTGACCACTCAGACCCCATATAGTGACTTACCTGACCCCAAAAACTTTACTGTCACGCACAGACGACAAGCTAAGACACATGCTGATAATAAAATTCATACTAATTCATTCTTTGACCAAATAGCTTCCTGTTTGGACCTAAGTGATTCTAACTCGATGGAATAACTATTTGTACCATCCTTGGACCAAAACCTAGCCCCATGAACCTCCCATGACCGAAGCATATCAAGAATGAATCAAACACGTGTTGAAAAACATGATGCATGCATGGATCTCAAACCTTAAACATAGATCTAATCAAAACACATACAAATCATGTACATCCTTTTAAAAAACTGTATAATATGATTTAAATGGTGAGAAAAGAATATTATACATGCCTAGATTGGAGAAAGGGAATATCTACGAGTTACCGACGTGTAGGACGCGAGATCGGGACAAGACCGCCTTTGAATCACCAAACCTCTTGCAAAATTCGATGGGGTGTGATGGAGGAGGAGTGGACGACTCAAAGGAGGAGGAGGGGAGGCTAGGTCACAAAACTTTTGTGTTTGAAAGAATGGGTGGTGCCAAAAAATGACCCTCATGTTTAATTAAGAAAATAAAAAGGAGTTTTATAATCTTAACTCTCCACTAAGTTACCATGTTAATCAAAAATCTAATCCATGTTTTAAAATCTCTAATTTTCGAAATAAAAGGCCTCCCCAATTTTAAATACAATAAAGTCCATTAAAATAGCCTGTATAGGCAAAAAGCGGGTCCCCTAAAAGATAATCATGAAAACCCTACTTTTCGAAAATTGCTGCTTAAAAATAATAAATGTAACGCACAGAAATTTCTCTACATAAATCGCATGCCTTAGTATTTATTTCTATACATAGTATTGATTTAATATTTATGATTATGCATTACTATTCAATTATATGATATTATGATGAGTTCTTTTAGAATCTTTGATTTAGATGGTTCGAGGCCGGATAGGGGATGACGGGAACACCGAGGTAAAAGTGGTTTTTTTTCAAAAATTCATTCTCGAGATCTCATCCTATGCCTTAGAAGGTTCTTTTTTTATATAGGTGAACATTGGTGAGGATTTTCATTTTTAAAATGATTTTAAATTTGTAAATCGTGAAGAACATAGGATTTTAATTCCTTAAAAGTTTGTAGCACTTTATTAGTCAAATAACAACTTTTGTACACCTATAATTCTACCAATAAGATAAAGTATTCCCTGACTATTTTCCTGCCCATAAATTCGAAACCTTTAAATAAGGAAAGAAGGAAGTTTTTAATATATTTTTGTAGCACTTTGATAAGGCATGATCTAGAAAATCTTATCTACTATCTTTTAACAATGTAAACACAAAATTTCTCCTTTTTAGATGAGAATTTCCATGAGAGGTCAGGGGCTCACAGAGGGCGGGGAGTGATCACCGGTGCCAAGAGGTTTCACGGACAATGAGCGGCTCCTGTCAGGGTTCTAGAGGCGAAGGGGCACATGAATGAACCGATCCCACACCGAAATGAGAGGGATTACGAGACTGAGAAGTTATAGATGTAATTGAGGTTAGTTGAGGAAGGTTTATCAGATTAATTGATACTACTTCGTACCAACAAGGTGCACCTTCTTTTCGGGAGCTCATCGCTTAAGAACTCAGAAGTTAAATGTGCTTGACTTGGGACAATTTTGGGATGGGTGACCCCTTGGGAAGTTTCTCAGGGTGCGTGCGAGTGAGGACAACAACACGCTGGAAAGGCCAGTGTTGGTACAGTGGGGGTAGTCGTTGAAACTGGGGCATTACAGTTGGTATCAGAGCCGACCTCTCTTAGTACGGTGTGGTTCGGGGACGAACCAAACGAAAGCAGGTGGGCATGTGAGGTCCAGGGCTCATAGAGGGAGGGGAGTGATCGCCGGTGCCAAGAGATTGCACGGACAATGAGCGGCTCCTTACAGGCTTCAAGAGGCGAAGGGCACATGAATTAACCGATCACACACCGGAATGAGAGGGATTACGAGACTAGGAAGTTATAAATATAATTGAGGTTAGTTGAGGAAGGCTTATAAGATTTAATTGATACTACTCATACCAACAAGGTGCATCTTATTTTTGGGAGCTCATCACTTAAGAACAACGAAGTTAAGCGTGCTTGACTTGAGACAATTTTGGGATGGGTGACTCTTTGTGAAGGTTTTCAGGGTGCGTGCGAGTGAGGACAAAAACACGCTGGAAAGGCCAGTGTTGGTACAGTGGGGGTAGTCGTTGAAACTGGGATGTTGCTATAAATTTGTTCTTAAAAATCTAAGGGTTTAAAAATCTCAAATTATTTTCATCTCGATCGTCACTAGTCTCGTCCACGCGTCCGTAACTCAAACAGACTAAAAACATGACATGAATACCATGCAACATAAAAATCGTAAATAAATCACATAAAATGACATGTAATCATCTAAAATTATTTTCCCCCTAGTCATGCACTCATTTCAACGTATTCAGGAATTTCTAGGCGTTACAGATAACCTGGTACCAGGGGATCTGAAGGAGGCCGAGAGGACAGTGGTTCTAGAGGACAGGTTTGAGTTCGTCCGTGTAACGAACCAGACTCTAGAAAATTTTTTCTTTTTTTTAAAACAAGTGCGGAAAACATAAACTTAAAGTATGGCTCGTTCCTTTCTAGAACATTGCTAAATCATTTTCTCAAAAATACTTTTAAACATAAATAAAGAAAACTTCTAGAGGCAAAGGGGCACATGAATGAACCGATCCCACACCGGAATGAGAGACTGGGAAGTTATAGATGTAATTGAGGTTAGTTGAGGAAGGCTTATCAGATTTAATTGGTACTACTCATACAAACAAGGTGCATCTTCTTTTCGGGAGCTCATCACTTAAGAACTCCAAAATTAAGCGTGCTTGACTTGATACAATTTTGGGATGGGTGACCACCAGGAAAGTTTCTCAGGATGCGTGCGAGTGAGGACAACAACACGCTGAAAATACCAGCGTTGGTACAGTGGGGGTAGTCGTTGAAACTGGGATGTTGCTATAAATTTGTTCTTAAAAATCTAAGGGTTTAAAAATCTCAAATTATTTTCATCTCGATCGTCACTAGTCTCGTCCACGCGTCCGTAACTCAAACAGACTAAAAACATGACATGAATACCATGCAACATAAAAATCATAAATAAATCACATAAAATGACATGTAATCATCTAAAATTATTTTCCCCCTAGTCATGCACTCATTTCAACGTATTCAGGAATTTCTAGGCGTTACAGATAACCTGGTACCAGGGGATCTGAAGGAGGCCGAGAGGACAGTGGTTCTAGAGGACAGGTTTGAGTTCGTCCGTGTAACGAACCAGACTCTAGAAAATTTTTTCTTTTTTTTAAAACAAGTGCGGAAAACATAAACTTAAAGTATGGCTCGTTCCTTTCTAGAACATTGCTAAATCATTTTCTCAAAAATACTTTTAAACATAAATAAAGAAATATTTAAAACGTTAAAACATCTAACATAATAACATCACTGAGTAAAATACTGAATGTGAACATGCTTAAAACCCAATAATTAGAACTGTATCATGGAAGAACTGAAACATTAAGGCGGTCACGGGATACAGCTACAGCAGTAGCTCAGAGGTCCTCACCGCCAGTCGGAATATACTCATCGACAGGATCATCACCTGCACCATTTAAACCTAGTGAGCCTAGAAGCTCAGCGTGCTCTATCGTAATACATAACAAAGTACATACTAATAAAATCGCATCCAAGCATATACTTGAAATTAAAATAACGTTAAAGCATGAATGCGTGCATGATCTTAAAACATTTCTTCATACATTTCATATCATAACATATCATATAACGTATAAGGCATGGCATAACGTAACCTGAAAAACGTATGAGTCGTATCAGTGAATGTGAGCGGCCGTATGACTGATCAGTCGTAATAACCAACGTACGTGGCGGTGTGGTTCACCCCGATATCACACGAGGATCCCTATATGTCACACCTCCTATAAACTGCCACTTCACCCCGATGTCACACGAGGATCCATAGGCCCTATAATAATACCTAAAAACAGGGGATCCCCGGGCCCGGCTACCCGGCTAACTCCCATCATAAAACTTTGCCACATCACTTCAATCCCTCGGGTTTTAACTTAAAAAGAGACATGCCTGATCGTTTCATAAAATCCCATGATGCGTGAACTTCTTAAAATCATGCAATTTAAAAGCTTAGCCCGTTAACGTATAATTAATTCTTTCCTTTAAAACATTTACGTACATAGCATACTATATATATGATTAATTGTCAGGCCTCGTGCTCAAATCAGACAAACACATGCGGAAGCTTATCAGAAAGTGGGTAAAATTTTCGCTTTTAGGCCCGACGGTTTAAAACGATATAACTTAAAATAATGCGATACTCAAAATAAGATTCCAATTTAAAACCAACAAGGCGACCTGCCAACATACAGTAAAGCATACAATACAAAATAGACATGTATCAGACTCCACATACTGAATACAACAACAAAGCACAGGGCATCCCCTGGCATACCATACTGATACATAAATATAAGTATGCTATATGCACTGGGACACACTAACCACCTCCTGGGGCACCACCAGCTGGGTTAAAACCACGACCAGCTGTAAAACCTGGGTTTCCTGCAAATATACAAACACGGAAACAAACCAAGCCCCAGAGGGACAAGGGGTCAAACCCCAGTACGGAGAGCAACTATAAAACAGCAAATAACAGCAAGAATAAAATGCAGATGCTATGCATAGGATGCTGGAACACAACAGAAGACTCCACCCGAGAATGGACGCCAAGGAAAACAATGCATAGCTCAACTGGATTTTCAACAGATAGTGGCCACTGGGTGTGTTCCAAGTGTGGTAGCTAGCCACTCGCCGGGACACACACCCACATACCAGATGCAACAAACAACGCCCCAACTGTTGCCCAACCTATGAACTGTGGTAGTTAGCCACTCGGCGCATAGGGGCTAACATAACCCAGCGGGGAGATGAGAGTACGGTATTGCCGCTCTCCCTCGCATCCTGGTAAGAAAACAGAACAACAACAACGAAGCAACGATGTCTAGAGGAAGATGAAAATGCGTGTATGCACATGCTGTACATATCAGTATATCAACATATGCACAAAACATCAACACCAGCAAGTATACACCATTTAAACACACGGTCATCTCTCAATTAACAGCCCCAACAGACAGCAAACGTGACAGCCATCATACCAGCAACTATCATCTTATTCAAGCCATGCCTATGCTGCATTTATAAGCTCGAATCCGTACCTTATCCCACAAGAAACGAAACAAGTCACAGCCTGCACAAATCTGCCAAATACACAAGGCAAGATTTCAGGGAAGCAAAACAAATCTCACGGCCAATAATTCAAATGCTCACAGCTGGAATTTAACCACTAAAACCAGCCTTCAACCCTACCCAAAACAACTCACAGGAAGCTTAAAACAAGGCCTAGAACAAGATCTCAAAGCTAGATCGAAAGCTACCTGCACAACGAAACTCACGCACAAGAACAGCCACTTCGTACTTTTGTTCCAGCCAACTATAGCTTCCAAAATAGGTACGAGATGAAAGAGCTCTTTGAGAGGAGTCCAACGCTACCTCAAGCGTGAAAAATGGTGGCCGAAATCAACGGGAAATGGCCAGAGAAGGTCACGGTGAACAGTGACAAGGGTTTGAAGAAATAGAGGACGAAGTCGAGAAATATTTCTCTAAGTATGGAATATGATAAAAAGCAACGAAGCCAACGCATTTATTTTATAGGCGCGAGAAATCTGATCAAATAATTCCACCGACAAAAACAGATCTCTCGACAATACAACTAACAATGCATGCGCTAAACAAGGAGAAATCTGGACACAAACCAACGCTGGAATCTGGGACCAAAACACGCTGAAAGCTGGTCGCTAAGCTTGGGCAAAACTACGGTGAAAGCTGCTTACGTCACCAAAGCTGATATCCAACGCAACGGGAGAAAATGCACACGTCATCAAATCTGGTCGCACGCTGAGATCTGGTCGCCAAAACGCTATACACAAAACAGACTTCACGCGGACAGATCTCACCCACAAGCTCTTAATCAAAACGACGCCGTGCTAAAACCAGATCTCACACAAAACAGATCTCATGCTACGCTAAACCAGATCTCTCAAGCAGCAACGCTTACGTCATCCTCGCTACGCAAACACGCGAATGCTGACGTCATCAAAGCTTACCAGATTTCACCAAAATTTCGAAAATCTAAAAATTTCCAGAAATGCTCCAAATACAATTCTCAACTCGAAAATGCAACCCAAACATTCAAAATGAAATCTGAATCACCAGAAATCACTGAAACCCGATTAATTCAACAATTAATCCTTAATACAATTTCCAGATCTCACATTAATTATACATTTACAGGCTTCTACATTTTTCTACTTCGGTCGATGATTGATTCCGGGGCCTGGCTTACCAATTCTAGACTAATCATCGCTCTAAACTTAGCCGATGAAACGAATGTTCACCCCTTTTAAATATTTTTGCCTAATTAAATTAAATTAAGACTTCTAAAAATAAAGGCTAAAAGTGACTAATAAAAATCAATTTCGACTTCTAGAAATCAATTAGGACTTATTAAAAATCGGCGAGAAATCTGATCAAATAATTCCACCGACAAAAACAGATCTCTCGACAATACAACTAACAATGCATGCGCTAAACAAGGAGAAATCTGGACACAAACCAACGCTGGAATCTGGGACCAAAACACGCTGAAAGCTGGTCGCTAAGCTTGGGCAAAACTACGGTGAAAGCTGCTTACGTCACCAAAGCTGATATCCAACGCAACGGGAGAAAATGCACACGTCATCAAATCTGGTCGCACGCTGAGATCTGGTCGCCAAAACGCTATACACAAAACAGACTTCACGCGGACAGATCTTACCCACAAGCTCTTAATCAAAACGACGCCGTGCTAAAACCAGATCTCACACAAAACAGATCTCACGCTACGCTAAACCAGATCTCTCAAGAAGCAACGCTTACGTCATCCTCGCTACGCAAACACGCGAATGCTGACGTCATCAAAGCTTACCAGATTTCACCAAAATTTCGAAAATCTTAAAATTTCCAGAAATGCTCCAAATACAATTCTCAACTCGAAAATGCAACCCAAACATTCAAAATGAAATCTGAATCACCAGAAATCACTTAAACCCTACAAATTCAACAATAAATCCTTAATGCAATTTCCAGGTCTCACATTTCTCCCCCACTAAAAAGGATTTCGTCCTCGAAATCAAACAATTCAAGTACTAAATCACAGCAGCAAAATCAAACAGGAACTCGCCTAACACAGGCCAAGAGTTCAAGATAACTGAGCAAACAATTTAGAACCACTAGGGAAGAAAATACAACCAAAAGCTACAAACTACTGGAAATTTAGCTCAACAGCTACTCAAACAGATGCGGCCACTCGCGCTGCATCTTTTCTTCCAGCTCCCACGTAGCTTCTTCCTTTCCATGTTTGCTCCACTGCACCATTACCAAAGGAATGGTCTTATTCCTCAACT
>KV004593.1:29405-41347 GCA_001598015.1 Dorcoceras hygrometricum
TAGATCAGAATGTCGTCAATGAACACGATGATGAACTGGTCTAGATACTGCCTGAATACTCTGTTCATCAGATCCTTAAAAATTGCTGGGGCGTTCGTTAGACCAAACGGCATCACCAAGAACTCGTAGTGGCCGTAGCGTGTCCGAAAAGCAGTCTTGGACACGTCCTCCTCTCTAACTCTCAGCTGATGATAGCCAGATCTCAGATCAATCTTCGAGAACACTGAAGCTCCCTGCAACTGATCGAATAAATCCTCAATCCTCGGGAGTGGATATCTATTCTTCACGGTAACCCTGTTCAACTCCCGGTAGTCAATACACAACCTCATGCTACCATCCTTCTTCTTCACAAACAGAACTGGTGCGCCCCATGGAGAGAAACTAGGGCGAATGAACCCCTTGTCAAGCAACTCCTGAATCTGCTCTTTCAACTCCTTCATCTTGGTAGGAGCTAAACGATACGGTGCCTTAGAGATTGGCACTGTACCCGGCATCAGCTCAATAGAAAACTCCACCTCTCTCTCTGGTGGAACTCCTGCGACATCGTTGGGGAAAACATCTGCGAAGTCCCTGACTACCTCCACATCAGACAACGAAGGGTCTGCTGAACCTCCTGAAGCAGTAGCACTGGCCAAGAACACCTGACATCCGTGCTTGACTAGCTTCCTGGCCTGTAAGAAAGATATGAATCTGGGCTTCCACGGCCTCCTAGCTGCCTCAAATAAGAAGGCATCCTGCCCTGGCGGTCTGATAGAAACTGTCCGCCTCTGAAAATCAATCACTGCTCCAAAATCTGTCAGCCAATCCATGCCTAGGATGAGATCGAATCCCGACATCGGCAATACCACTAGATCTGCTTGGATTGCATGATCCTGGAACATCATCGTCAATCCCTAAACCACACTGTTCGTCGTCAACTCCTCTCCTGACGGGACCATCACTGTTAGAGCCATACCCAAGCTCTCCGGTGTAATACCCATCCTCTGCGTAAACGCGCTCGAAATAACAAGTGAGTCGCCCCCGAGTTTATGCAAGGGTAGTAACACTAAGCACACGAATCTCGCCTGAAATGGACGCAACACACAGGCACGCAATTACAGTTAAACTAGGTCTCAACAAGTAGTTCAGATGCCTACACACATTCTAAGTTAGGTAGCCCTACTGTCCATGTTCGCATAGAAGTCCTAGAAGGCATACAGTTCCACTAAGTTCAACCAGTCTAAGGCACGAATCTCCTAGTAGTGTTCTACTCAGCATGCAATATGTTTACAACAAATACCAAACTCACAAATCGTAGAAATGGCGGAAATCTTAAAGTAGAATACCCATGAGTAGAGTAGTACCGGGTCTACCGCCTCTGCCTGCATCACAAAGACACGACCCGTGGTCTGTCTCTTCTTCGGGCAATCCCTGGAAACGTGTCCCGGTTCCTTGCAATGAAATCACTTCCCTGATCCTGCCATGCACGGTCCGGGATGCTGCTTGTTGCACTCCTTGCAGGTCGAATATCCTCCGGGCTTAGGGGTGCTGGCCCCCTGCTGCTGTGGCCTCTACTGGCATGTGGTCTATACTGCTGCTGTCCCTGCTGAGTTGGGCCCTTAGAAAGCCCCTGAAACGGTCTCTTCATTGGAGGATGCGAAGACTGGCCCCTGACGGGCGGCTGCATCTGCCTCTTCCTCTGATAGTCCTCCCTCATATCCTTCCGGCCCCTCTCGGACCGGTAAGCCCTGTTCACTGCCGCCATATAGGTCTCCACGTCCGCCATGTTGACATCGTGGCGGATGTCAGGTCGTAGTCCACAGTAAACTGCCTCAGCTTCTCACTCTCTATGGTAGCAATCGCGGGTACAAAGGGACATCCCCGCTCAAACTGCTGAACATACTCTGCAACAGATTTGTCTCCCTGACGGAGACTCATAAACTCCCGAATCAGCTGGCTCCGGGCATCCACAGTAAAGTACTTCTCAAAGAAGACCTTCTTGAACTCTCCCCACGTCAAGCTCTCCAGATGTAGTCCAACCACTGTGCCCTTCCACCAAAGAGCGGCATCTGCCTTCAGCATAAAAATCGCACAACGGACCTTGTCGGCGTCCGTCAGACCCATGAAATCATAGATAGTCTCCATGGATCGGATCCACTCCTCAGCAACGAGCGGATCTGTAGTGCCAGAAAACTTCTTAGGTCCCTGCTTGCGGAACCTCTCAGCAATATCTTCCTCATGCGACTTCCCGGGTCGCTCCGTCTGACGCTCCAATAGCCTAGTAATCCCGGCTAACATCTCCACGTTAGCCCTCTCAAACGGCGTCATCTGGGTGGTGGAGGAGGAGGAGGCAAGTCGTCATCCTGCTGCTGCTCTCCAATGCGACGGGGAGGCATTGTTCTGGTACACCAAACCTTATAACGTAAATCTACGTGCATTACTAGGCGTCTAACCTTTAAAATCTAAGTTAAAGATAACATGCAGCATACAACATAAACATAAGTCATTAAATAAAACTCACAGGCTGGCAGTGCAACTTCTGAGCTCCACGCAGCAGGCTAGTACCCCACCAGAACCACCGCTCTGATACCAAGTTGAAACATACTAAACCTCTAAAATTTTTTTATTTTTTTTTTGTAAGTTAGTATGTGGTAAGTAAACTAATTTAAGTTAAAAGGAAAACATGTCTAAAAGCAAAGGCATAAAATAACTGAGTGGTCACGGGGTAGCAGCCGCAGTGGATCATCAGACGTCCTCACCGCCGGTCGGAGTAATATCATCAACATCATGCTCACATTCACCATTTAAACCTAGTGAGCCTAAAGGCTCAGCATGCTCTATCCGCTAATAACAAAGTATGTATAATAAAACCACATACAGGCATATAAGAATAGGAACATAATTTCATGACATGCATGCTTAAAAGATCTTAAACGTTAAATCGTACTGTAGTCGTACATACTTCATCATATAACATATACAGTAAGGCATGGCATAAACATAACATAACTTAAAAGAAAATATGAGTCGTATCCATGAAGTGAAAGCCATTAATTCGATTGATCAATCTATAAACCAACGTACGTGGCGGTGTGGTTCACCCCGATGTCACACGAGGATCCCTATATGTCACACCTATAAGTTTCCACTTCACCCCGATATCACACGAGGATCCATAGGCTGCCACTTCACCATGATATCACACATGGATCCATAGGCTCATACATTAACAGGGGATCCCCGGGCCCGGCTAGCCGGCTAACTCCCATCATTAATTTGCCCCACAACACTACAATCCCTCAAAATATTTTTCATTCATGTCTTAACATAACTTAAACTTTCATGATGCATGCGTTTCATAAAATCATGCGACTTTAACAAGATCTTGGCCCATCAATATATATTTAATTTCCTTAAAACATTTCATAAACAATTACATAGCATAATACGTATATAATTAAATATATATTCATGGGCCTATGCATTATTTTCCTCGGCCCGGTCAAGGACTGGCTCAAGCGACTGGCCCACTAATTCTAAGCCAAGGCCTCCACTAGACTTAAAATAATACCAAGCCCAACTCAAAATGGGCCCAACATCGTCAAAATAGGCTTAAAACTCATTAGAATAATTAATGGCCCAAAACCAACAATTTGATTAAAATAAAATTTACTTAAAAATCCAGCAACTTAAAACAATTTTTAACTTAAAATCATTGACCCGAAATCATTTTGACCAAATAAATTTTTAACTTAAAAATTTGACTTGACCCGATAAAAATGACTCGGATTTTAAAAATAAAATTACCCGGCCCAAAAATAAAATAACTCAGACCGGACTTAAATAATTTACTCGAGACTCAATGAATCGCCCCGGTCCAACTGAACCAGCCCGAACCGGTCCAATTGAACTGAGCCAAATTCATCAAACCCTACACGCACTACTCACGCACACCACCATGCGCCGCACGGCTCAAACGAAGGCAAGGAGACGCGACGCATGTCGCGACCCACTCGACGCATGTCGCGACCCACGACCAGCCTCTAAATCCTCATCTATGGACCATCTCTAGCCCTTCCTAGGACCACCATGAACCACCTAATATCGATCCATGATCCCTACAGCCGCCCCTTGACCGAAACCATGCAAGAAACTTCAAAAACCATGAGATGCACATGAAGAAATACATGATCATAATCATGTGCATGAAGATCTGAAACATCCACGAAAAGGCCATGCATAATCTTTGTAAAAACAGTATATTATGATCTAAATGGTGAGAAAAGAAAGAATAGAACATGCCTTGATCGAAAAAGAAGCGAAGATACGCGATACCGGAGCGGAGGACAATTGAGAAGACCACACCTTAGAGTTCCAATCAAAGCTTGAAATTTTCGGCCACCTAGGGAAAGAAGAAGGCTGGAGTCAGCTGATGAGAGGAGGGGCTAGGGTAAATTTTCGAAATAGTGGAGAAGGGTGAATGAAAAGTGTACAAAAGAACCCCTCCACCTTGTTTTATTAAGGAAATAAAAGGCCTATTCCAATACTAACCCTCCTCGTAATATATGGCCTCTCAAATTTAAAAGTGTAGTAAAGTCATAAAAATGGCCCGTATAGGCGAAAAACGGGTCCCCCTCGGTAACCGTGCATAAAATCTCATTTTTTTGGAAATGGTGCGTAAAATAAAAATATTTTGCTTTAAAATATGTCTAAGGGCTAAAATATTAAAAATATTTTCAATTTGGTCGTCTCCGGACTCGTCCCCGCTTACCGGTCTCAAACCGTACCGTAAAGCAACATGCACAAGGTAAAGCATATAATGTTAGGATAAAATTTATAGTTTTGGTGATAACAAAAATAAGAAAATATTTGGACTTAACGAAGATAATCGAATAATCTTTTCATAAGATATCAAGTTGCTGACAACAGTTATCAGTTTGGCTTTGAGATTTATTACCAGGTTACAGAGTTGATTTGAATCGGGTTCTGAGACATTTGGATCAATGGATCAGGTGTTCGGGTTATCGGGTCAGGCATCTACTGTTGGAAGTACTTTGAGAATGTTTGTTACTGTAGATAGATATCGCTATTGGATTAGTAATGGTTGCTGAAAACGGACTTGTCGATTGTATTATCGAAGATATCTACCAATAGACATCGTTATTGTATAGGGAAAGTTCGATAATATCTACCAACAGACATCGTTATTATATAGGGAAAGTTTTCTGCCAACAGATATCGAAACAATGCAAGAGATGTTTGTATTTGGAACAGTGCGAGTAACGTTTGCTATCAACAGATTTGGTAACAGTAAGTTCAACGCGACATCGTTTGCTATCAACAGATATGATGACGTACAGTAGAAATATCAGATATCATGACGTCACCATCAGATTTAGCTACAATGGTCATATAACAGATATGATGACGTCGGCTACAGTAGAGGAACAGATATGATGACGTCATCATTGCTGAAATTGCAAATGGTCAGATCTGTTTAATCGCGACAGATATTTGAACAGTGTTGGACTATTCATCATCTTCAACAAAGAAAGATCTGCCAACAGAAATGATTTCAGGTGCAAGCATTAAGTTGATTTAAATTCGATCGTATACTCAATTGGAAAAGATCGATGGCCAAAACAAGAATCGTTCAACTTCCTGGAATTAAGGAGACAAGATTGGTACTATTTCTGGGTAAATAGTACACATTGGCAGAGGTCGTTACAACGGGATTGCACATATATGGAAATGATTTTCCTGCCTCTGACGATATGCAATTTACCATATAGTGGAGCAGGATTGACGGCGTACGATTGTCAGTATTTCAAAAAGGGATTTCATTGCCTTATCAGAGTCAATCGACCGTTGAGAAAAGAGTATAAATAGCAGATGATTTAAATTGAAGATAACAACTCTCACTTTTTCTATTGCTGAAACGCTGTCAAATTAATTCCTGAGCTATCTCCCAAATTGAAGCATTCTCAAAAGCTCTCAAAGACTCGAAGAACCTTACAGTTCAAATCTTTCATAGACATACCTTCGAGTCATCCTCTGGTTCACATTGTTGAATCAAGTTTCTTTATTTAGAAACCAGAGGATTTTACAGCACTCAAACTACTGCATTGATTGTTATCATTTGATTGAGTCTGTAACAAACGTGCTCTTAAAAGCCGTTTGAAATATTGATAAGTGTTGTAAACCAGCAGCTGCGTCTGCGTGGAAGTTTGTGAAGTTAGTGATGCTAGGAGTTCATACAAGTGAGGCTTGTGTGTGTTAGAGTAGATGCCCAACTAGCCAACTTGTGGCGTGTGGGTTTATAGACTCTTGTATATGACAATATTTATATATGATATTCGCATTTATTATATGACATTCTTTACTTTCATTGTGTGTATGATGATTTACAATTGCGTTGAGTAAAGACCTAGAATACACTAAAGTGTATGTTAGATGTGATAGTGGTATGACGGCTATCATGAAACACATCTAATAGTCACTGTGTATTCTGAACATGTTCCTAGTCGATTGGGCCGTCAAAATGAGGATAAGGCCGCCCGAGTTCGAGACTAGTATCTGCGATGTGAAGTACCATGTTTCATTGGTAGGGAATATTGGGATGTTCTGAGCATGCAGATAGATAGTGACCTGGTGATCTATCGAACTACCCTCCTTTGGACTTTCCAAGTGGTTACCATTTGTCGAGTGGATAAGTCCGAGGTCTTGGTTGTACTGATTAGTCCTCACGACTCGAAACGTCATTGAGACTCTACATGATAGGCGTCTCACTTTGACCCGTTTGCCGACTCACTTGGGGTCATAAGGCGTCGGGATTGGGTGAGGCCCCGATGCATGTAGGAGTCGATGCATCGTTGTCGAGGATTCACCGCTCGCAGACATGCGTGGATATCCTATGCTATCTGAGGGGATAATAGTGTATAAATCTCTGGCCAGAGTACTAGAAGTGTTTTAGGTAAATGTGTTTATCTAGTTACACTCGCGATGTCACTATTCGATCTCCAAGATGTATGCATAGCTATCGGATCTATAGCGACTCTCGATTTACCAATGGTCGTTGATCTGATCGGGATATATGGATTGAAAGGACCGTACTCTACGCTAACCACGACCAACTGGTTCTTGCAGGCACTATCAGTGATACCTATGGGATCATGGGGTGATGTTGCTAGACGCTCTTACCATGATCCGATGGGCAAGTTCGGAATTGTGATTCCGGAGCCACAATGGTTGTGGGCCCATGGCTAGCTGTATCCCTGAACCATTGAGGGTCACACAAGTACTGGATTCGAGATTCCCGCACGGATACTCAGCTCAATGTGTTGAGCATGCGAAGAGGATTTTGGGAGTGAGACTTCCTAAAAGTCAACAGAGGTCAAATCGTGATTTGCCGATGTTGAGGGGCAAAACGGTCATTTTGCACTGGGGTTCTGAAAAATGGTTTTTCAAATCATAGTGTTCAGTTTCGGAAACTGAGTCGATCGGTCCGATCTGATCGGCGATCGGAGTTACGATGAAGTCACGGTGATAGGGATGAACCGAATGTTAATCCGTTGGACCCGAGCCCGTTGGGCCGGTCCAATCCCATTACTTGTCTATTTAATATAGACTTTATTAGACTCTTAACACACTTGGTAACTAACTTGAAACCCTAAACCTAGAGATTAAGAGCCGCCGCCCCCTCTTCCTCAAGGCCTCACGCCGCCGCCGCCGTGCGCCGCTCGCCGGGAAATTGTTTCCGGCCTAGTTTTTCGAGGAGAATCCGTTGGCGATAAAAATCCTTCAGTATTCTAGTGCAGGCTGATTGGAGGGAGATCGGTTCTGGTCGTGGACCTGATTGACGGATCTACTGCCACCTACCGTGAAGTGCCGTTTTCTTTACGAAACCGGTCGGAGCCAGGCACGAGTTGCCAGCAAGGTAGTCACCTAAACATCCTATGAATGTCATAGATTTGAATTGATTTTATCGTATTGATCGTCTCCCGGCATTATTGTTTTGTTCTTCCGCTGCCTCGTCGGGAGGCGTGATCCGGATCCCAACAGTGGTATCAGAGCCAGGTTTTCGGATCTGATCAATACGATTACTGCCTTATTGTATCTAACCGTGAATTTCAGATCGGATCAATAAATTCTTGGAGGAAATAAGCCTCGGCACCGCCGCGCATGGCGGCGCCCCGCCGCGCGCTAGTCGCACGATACCATGCGCGCTGGTCGCGCATGGTGGCCGAGTCGTGTGCGCCGCTTCGCGCGCAGCTGCGCGCTTGTCGCGCATCACAGCCGCGCGATGGGCGGCCTCTCGCGCAATGGTTGCGCGATCGACGGCCGATGCGTGCGCGCTTGTCGCGCCTCGCGACTGGACGCTGGGCATCTCCTCCGCGCGCTAGTGGTGCGACGTTGCGCCGCTCGTGGCGTGACGCTGGACGTCTCCTCCACGCGCTGGTGCTGCGATGTCGTGGCGCTTGCTGGTCGGACGAAGCGACGCTGCTGGTCGACACTTGCGGCGTGCAGGTTGCGTGACGATGCGCGATAGGCGCGCGAAGCTGCGCGCGGCCGTGCGTCGCGCTTGGCGCGACCTCGCGCGCGGCTGCCGTGCGATTCTTTGTTTGGCGCCGCCGCCGGCCGGCCGCCGCTCCGGCGATGCTCCGGCGATGTCGTGACGGCTGATTTCTTTTAGGGTTTGGTTCGGGCCTATCCCGGGCAGCCCGTGAAGCTTTCGGGCCGGTATACGATATCGAGCCCGTTTTGGTCGATTTTGAAATTTTAAGATTTTTGGGCCTAGAATTGTTTTAAGCCCAATATGATACAATTAAAATTATTAAAATATGATTTTAATTATAAAATATGATTTTATAATGAAATATGATTTTGTTGATTAAAATTTGATTTTATCGACAAAAATACGATTTTATTATAAAATGCGATTTTATGACTAAAATATGATTTTACGATAAATAATAGGATTATTTAATTTATTCATGTTAATTAGATTATCTGCATGATTGGGGTGATCGAGATCCGTGCCCAATTTGTTAGGTGTATGCGATAGGTTTTTGTGATTCGGTTCTGTAATATATTGATTATCATTTAAAGTGGGCCTGTTTGTGGCCCGTTCCCACCCCTTGATAAATGTATCCCTTATTTGTCATGGTAAATTTAAATGTAAAATTACTAGATTTAGTGGAAGGACATCCGAAGACGGTGGAGATGACGATCAAGATATTGAAGACCGAAGATCTGTAAAACCGGAAAGCTTTGTAATAGGATTGCATTGCATATTGCATTACCCCTAGGATTGGATCCAGGTCCGTGACTGGCAACCACGGACCGCATAGCTCTCGCGATCGATCATCCCAATATTTATTTATATATGTTGATATATAGTTTAATTGAATCCGCATGTTGCATGTTTTAAATTGGATTTAAATATGCATGAGACCAAAGTTTTTCAAAAATAAAATCCCTCGTTTTAAATATGATTTAAAACTTATATCAAGATAAAATGTTTATTCGATAAACTAAAGGGTATTTAAAATTGTTTAAATTAACCCTACCTTCCATCAACAATGGGTGTACGTCGATGCTACCCGTATACATGGCCCGTCTCATATTATTGAGGGGGTCATGTATGCCGGAAAGCTGTCCACGCCATTGACAACTGTTGTGAGTCGGCTGGAACTCCCTTTAACGTTGGCTCATATTATTGGGGACGTTAAGGGGACCGTCCTTCATGACTCAACATTGATGGGTCATCTTGACACGTGATAGTAAACGGCGTCATATTATTGGGCCCTTACTGGACGTGAGGTGAATACATGGAGGTTGCACCGGCTGCAATCGGAAACTACCTTTTGGGGGTCATGGATGGCTGATATTATTCGGGTCCATGATCGCTTGATTGGGCTCCGTGTACCCACTAAAGAAACATGTTTTCTCGATTTCATTAGAGGGTGGTGAAATCGTTAAAATAGTGGGAGGGTAATTCATAAAACTTAATGACAATGTTTTATGTCTTAGCGTTTATTTTATATATATTTAGTAATGTATGTCTGTTTTCTCTTCAGTATTACTGCTTATAAAATGGTTTCGATGAAAAACCCGCTCGCTGCTATACTGGATAGCAACAGGTTCATCGGTCTGAACTACCAAGACTGACTCCGCAACCTCAATCTTGTATTGGCTTCGGAGAAGCTCCTCTATACGATAGAGAAGTGCCCTCCGGAGGAAACCCCTGCCGATATAGCCCTGAGGAGCTGATTACGCTTAACCAATGGCGGGACGACGAGGTTAAAGCTCGATGCTATGTGATGGCATCGATGTCCAACGAAATGCAACGGCGTTTTGAGAATACAAAGTATGCCTCTGCCATACTCTTTCATCTCAAGGAACTGTACGGGGATAACTCTCGACATGAGAGGTTCACGGCTGTCAAGGAGCTGATTACGAGCCGCATGCGCGATGGGACTTCGGTCCGCGAGCATGGGGTTCGTATGATTGGGCTCGTTGAAAATCTGTCGGGCCTTGATATCGCACTTCCACACGAGCTGTCGGTGGATGTACTTCTCCTCTCGCTACCCGCTGTATTTGACCCCTTTGTGGTCAACTTCAACATGAACAAGCTGGAAGCCACCCTTGAAGAGGTGGTTAACATGCTTGTAGTTTTTGAGGGGACTATAAAGAAGGACAAACCCGTCCTCCTTCTGGGTTCTTCTTCCTCTGCGAAGAAGGGGCCCAGACGCAAGAGCAAGAAGCGTTCTGCTCCTGCGAAGGAGGAAAAGTCTGCCAAGAAGCCAAAGGCAAGGGCTTCTAAACCAAACAAGAGCGAGGATGTTTGCCACCACTGCCACAAGGCTGGGCATTGGAGGAGGAACTGCAAACAGTACCTCGAGCAGTTGCGAACTGCAAAAGGTATGTTCTATATTGAAATAAATATGTCTCTTAATTCGACTTCTTGGGTACTTGATACCGGATGTGGATCTCATATCTGCAATGATTTGCAGGTGATGACAAGAAGCCGACGTCTTAGAGAGGGTGAGACCCACTTGAGGCTTGGCAATGGAGAAAGGGTTGCTGCTATAGCTATAGGAGATGTTTACTTATTTCTATCTTCTGATTTTAAGTTGTTGTTAAGAAACGTTTTATTTGTTCCCGAATTAATAAAGAACATTATTTCTGTTTCTATGCTTGATAGTGATGGATATTCTTGTATGTTTGCTAATTCGATTTGCAATATTTACAAGAATGAATGTTTAATCGGAATTGGGGAACGCGAAAACGATTTATATACCTTAAAATTAAAAGACGTTCCAACTCGCGATGTCGAAGCACATACAACAACGATTAAAAGGAAACACGATAACTTGAACCCAGAACAACTTTGGCACGCAAGGCTAGGTCATATTTCTCTAAGTAGGATGAACAAGTTGGTTAGGAGTGACCTGTTTGATCTGTCAGACATCAACTCCCTACCTACTTGTGAATCTTGTCTTAAAGGAAAGATGACCAAGCAACCCTTCAAGGGCAGGGGTGAGCGTGCTCAAGGCCTATTGGATTTAATCCATACTGATGTGTGCGGCCCGTTTAGTATTGGTACTAAATATGGTCACACATACTTCATCACATTTATCGATGATTACTCTAGGTATGGGTACTTGTACTTGATGAAGTACAAGTCTGAATCCTTTGAAAGGTTCAAAGAATTCAAGGCTGAAGTAGAAATCAATTAGGCAAAAGTATTAAAGCACTTCGATCCGATCGAGGTGGTGAATACTTAAGTGCTGAGTTTCAAGACTATCTGAAAGAGAATGGGATTCTCTCACAGTGGACCCCTCCGGCCACACCACAGCTCAATGGTGTAGCGGAGCGTCGTAATCGGACCTTGTTGGACATGGTTCGATCTATGATGAGCTTCACTGAACTTCCTACCTCGTTTTGGGGCTATGTCAGGC
>KV004594.1:10683-32192 GCA_001598015.1 Dorcoceras hygrometricum
CTGCTGTCCCCCCTGCGGCTACTGCTGCTGCTGGGGCTGATGGGATGACTTGGAGGACTGCAAAGACTGCTCCCTGACCAGCAGTATGACCACCCTGCGCTACCAACTTCCTACGAGCACAACGACTCCTCAAACCCTGCTTGATATCGATAGCATTATCAACTGCTTCAACATAGGTCTTGGGTTTGCTTGTCAGCACCATCTGATACAGTTCCTCATTCAAACCCTCTACGAATCTGGTCCTCTTGGCCCTCTCACGGCCAGGAACATGAGGAACATACGCCAACAAAGAATAAAACCTCCGAGCGTATTCACGGACAGACATCGAGCCCTGCTCCAGATGATCAAACTCCCGCTCATGGGCATTCACATAAGACTCAGGAACAAACTCCTGCCTAAAGGTCTCGCAAAAGCTATCCCAAGTAATCCCAACACCAGTCTCCAACAAAGTACTAGAAGCACCTCGCCACCAGCGCTCTGCACCCTTCCTAAGCTGGAGGGTCACAAAACTCAACCGGAGCTCGTTGTCATACTGGACACGATCGAAAAGACCAGTGATGTTCCGAAGCCACGAATCAGCATCCTCGCTCAACTCATCGCCATTGAAGACCTGAGGGTTCATCCTCTGAAACCTCGCTATCACCACATCCATCCTCTCCACAGGGGTATGCAAGTCACCAACTTCCTCCTCCTCATCGTGTCTACTACGAGTACGACTAGGAGCACTACGCCGATCCTCGTTATATCCTGCCGATTCCTCAAACTGCCCCCTACCTCTACCACGACGTCTAGACGGCATCTAAACACTCAACAGGATAAGCAACAGAGAACAGATACAGCATAGATATCACAACAACAAGCATCACATAAACACATAAGTCAAGCACATGCAACACACGACACTGTGCCTAGACTCAAGGGTGATCAAAGAAATCGAGCTTATCCCAGCTTAAGCTCTGATACCAAAAATGTCAGGCCTCGTGCTCACAACAGAGATAAAACATGCAACACAAGCGGAAGCTACTAAAAAGCGGGTAAAATTTTTGCTTTTGGCCTGACGGTTTAAAACAATATAATTAAAAATACAACAATACTCAAAATAGATATCCCAGTTAAACAAAACCAACCAAACAAAGGCTACAAGTCCACGACAAACAATATAGCATAACATGTATCAGATACCTGGTAACAACCACAACCGAATATCACAAGATACAACCAAAAGCATAAGGCATCCCCTGGCTAACAATACTGATACATATAAATATGCTATATGCTATTGGGATACTCTAACCACCTCCTGGGGCACCTCTAGCTGGGTCAGCACCACGACCAGCTGAATAACCTGGAAAACCTAAACAACACAACAGGCAAGGAAAACAACCAAGCCCCAGAGGGACATAGGGTCAAACCCCAGTACGGAGAGCAACTGAAACAGCTAAATAAAAGCATAAGATAAAATGCAGATGCTATGCATGAGACAATGAACAACCGCTGAAGGCTACAACCAAAAAGGGAGCCAAGGAACTCAAACATAGCTCCATATAATCTGTAACAAACGGTGGCCACCGGGTGTGTTCCAAGTGTGGTAATGAGCCACTCGCCTTGACACTACACCCGAATACCAGATGCATCAAACAGCTCAACCTGTCGTTTCCTCGCCCATGAACTGTGGTAGTTAACCACTCGGTGCATGGTGGCTAACAAACCCAGCAGGGAGATGAGAGTGCGGTATCGCCGCTCGCCCTCGCATCCTGGTAAGAATCAAACAACAACAATACAACAAGATACAAGGCTGAAAGATACAATTCACGAGGGATCTGAAATATGCATGAACAAATGCGTGTATGCAATTCACATAAAACAGCTAGCATAAACACCGATGCACAGCAAGCAATACACAGCCATGTTCACCAAAACATCCCAGCAGCCTCACATTATATCTCACGCAACTTCCAAGCTATCACAAGCTCAAAATCCGTACCTCAATTCTGTGTAACGGATACCTCAACAAACAGCCCGAGAATTCTAATTCCAACACCTGCCGAAGCAAATAACATACAAAACAATCTCAGGCATTACACAGAAAGTCACGGCCATTTACAGAACTCACGGCTGGAATCTATACACTTAAAACCAGCGCTCAATTCTAACCCATACAAGTTAACAGGAAGCTCAATTCAAGGCTAGGAACAAGATTTCAACAACTAAAACTAACGGCTACCTGAACAGCGAAATACACGCACGAAAACAGCAACTTCTTGCTTTTGCTCCAGCCAACGACATCCTCCAAAATTGGTATGAGATGAAAGAGCTTTTTGAGAGGAGTCCAACGCTACCTCGAACGTGAAAAATGGTGGCCGTATTGACGGGAATTCACCGGAGAAACTCACGGTAAACAGTGCTCTAGGGTTCGAGAGGTAAATCGACAATCGGGAGAAAATATCTCTAAGTATGGAACAAATACCAAGCCTTGCTGCTTATATACACGCGAGAAAACTGATATAAAATCCACCGACACTAACAGATATCGCAAGCTGCTGACAGCAACGGGAACAGTGCAAAGCTGATGAAGAAATATCCAACAGCTTCTTCAACAGTGCAAATCTCACACCAGCAACCGAAACGCAAAGGCAACGAGCGCTCCCGACACGTCACCAAATATGATCAAAGCGCTACGCTACAACAGAGTCCATACCAAGCCAAAACGACGTCGCGCAACCCACTTCATCATATCTGATGAACTAAACACCCGCAACAGCGATCGCTAGCGCTGGAACAATACGGCGTCGTAACAACTAAATCAAACGACGTCGCATAGAATACGTCATCATATCTGTCGACAGCTGATCAACCAAACCAACAACTGGAATTCACGTCAGTGTTGCTGCTGCTTCTCAACACAACACAACTTTAAAAAAAGCCAACTGCTGACAGATTTCACCAAACGCTAAACGACGGCGTTTTGCACTCTCTACAGGAACTCGCTGCTAACAGATATCACCAAAACGATCAGCTTTCATCTCCAAAACACAAAAAATACGAAAACTTCCAGAATTGCTCTAAATTTGATTTCCGACCCGAAAATGCAAACGAAACCTCCAAAAAGAATTTCGAACACCCAGAATTCTTCAAAAACCGATTAATCCAACAATTAATCTTTATTACAATTTCAGGTCTTACAAAACCAATTCAAATGAAGTAAAGTATGGCATTTAGTTCCTAAACCCGACAATCAAAATGTTATAGGAACAATATGGGTATTTCGGAACAAGTTAGATGAACAAGGTAATGTAGTTCGAAACAAAGCTAGGCTGGTTGCGCAAGGATATAGACAAGAAGAAGGCATAGATTTTGACGAATCCTTCACACCGGTAGCTAGACTAGAAGCCATTAGAATCTTCCTTGCATATGCATCATTTAGAAACTTTAAAGTTTATCAGATGTATGTCAAAAGTGCTTTATTGAATGGTATCCTAAATGAGGAAGTGTATATATCACAACCTCCTGGCTTCATAGATCATACAAGACCGAAACATGTATACGAGCTGGATAAATATTTATATGGTCTGAAACAAGCTCCAAGAGCTTGGTATGATACTTTATCCAAATTTCTTATTGACCATGATTTTATTTTTGGTTCAGTCGATAAAACACTATTTAAGTTTGTAAAGAATAATCATATCTTACTTGTACAGATTTACGTTGATGATATCATATTTGGATCAACTAACCATAAGCTTTGAGAAAAATTCTCCAAGTTAATGCAGGATAAATTTGAAATGAGCATGATGGGAGAGTTGACCTTTTTCCTAGGATTACAAGTTAAGCAGCTTTAGGATGGAATTTTCATCAGTCAAGCGAAGTATACTAAAGAACTTCTGAAGAAGTTTGGGATGGAAAATTGCTCTCCTACAGCTACTCCCATGAGCACATCCATCAATCTGGACAAAGACAAAGCTGGAACTGCCGTCGAGGTAACCATGTATCGTGGGATGATTGGTTCACTTCTTTACCTCACAGCAAGCAGACCAGATATAATGTTCTCGGTCTGCATGTGTGCCAGGTTTCAAGCTGATCCAAAACAGTCTCACTACATAGATTTTAAACGAATTCTAAATATTTGAAAGGCACGCCAAATGTGGGTCTTTGGTATCCCAAAGACTCCAGCTTGAATTTAATGGTTACAGCGATGCAGACTAGGCAGGGTGTAAGATTGATCGACGAAGCACGAGTGGAACGTGTCAACTTCTGGGTGATAGGATTATTTCATGGTTTAGCAAGAAATAGACATCAATTACTACGTCCACCGCTGAGGCAGAATACCTTGCAGCTGGAAGTTGTTGCTCACAGATTCTATGGATTCAGCAACAACTTAGGACTATGGCGTTGATGCACAAGAGGCACCCATCTTCTATGACAATACAAGTGCGATCGCGATCACTCAGAATCCAGTGCTGCATTCCGGAACCAAGCACATTGACATACGACATCATTTAATTCGAGATCATGTACTTAAGAAGAACGTTCGAGTAGAGCATGTGCCAACACATCAACAAATGGCTGACATCTTCACCAAGCCTCTGCCGGACGCTAAGTTTTCTTACTTTAGAAACATTTGAGGTCTCCTTGATATGTAATGAATACGTTCTGCATGCACTAATCAGGGGGAACAATATGAGTCAAACAGATAACTAAACCAGTCCGTTGGTTGCCATCGAGCTGGTTGGTACCATACCGATCTGGTCCAGCTTGAGATACAGTGTGACGTTATCAAGGGGTTTGTCTTATTTGTTTCCGTGCTGGTATATAAAATTGAACGAAAGAGATTGGGTTAGCGTTTAAAACTTATTTTAAATCGGACGGTCACCTATTTGGTATTTCAAAAGAAATTTTTTATGTGATGGTGACACGTGTTCGCAAAAAACCCTTCTCTCTCCCCGCTCAAACAAAAACCATCTCTCTCCATTTTGTTTAGTACGCTCTCAAATTCTCGCGCAATATCAAAACAGTGCAAACCGCTGATCTGCATCCTATGTGTTCTATCTAAAATCTTCAACTATCTACTATCAGAAATGGCTTCTTCTCTATTCATAAACACTCTGCAGGTAGATTTTGCATCAGTACTTACTATGGAACACACCGAAATGGTTCGCATGTTCAAATCCCTGGAAGACACAGGGCTGCGAGGGTTCTTGGAAGGTACTACTTATGTCTTTGAGAATGCTGTCACTGCATTTTTTGCTAATGCCAAGGTCATATCTGGAACTATTGTGAGTACTGTGTAATAATAAGCTGGTGATTACGAAGGATATGTTCTCTGCTACTTTTAAACTACCTATTGAAGGAATGACAAGTCTTGGGGGCATTCCAAAAAAAACATAGCTGAAATGTGCCGTAGGTTCTCTGCAACTGATATGCCATTCAAGACCTCTAGCAAGAAACGAGAAATGCTGTTTGAATATCGCTTATTGCACGATATTATGGCCAAGTCCCTATGTGCAAAGGCCGGGTCCTTCAACACTGTCACTTGTGAGAAGTTTGAGTTCATGGTGGCAATCTCTGCTGGTCTATCAGTAAACTGGGGTAGTATACTTTTTCAACGGTTGTTGAGTATGGTTCAGAATCCTAAAAAGTAGTCTCAGGGATACACAGCGCCAGTTAGTATGGTAATGGAAACCTTGGTTAAGGCTGATCTCGGGGCCTCAATCAAGCTGCGTTCTCAGAAGGTGTTAATGAGTAAATCTGTGCAAAGCTACATTAAGAAAAATCAAGATCTTGCACCTGAAGGCGAAACCAGCAAGCGCGCGGAGGATACAGCCAGCAATACTGACTTTAGTATGCCACACCAAGAAGAATCGAGGTACCAGAATTTTTGACAACAGCAAAAGAAAAGGGTGTAAAAACTTCCAAGAAAAGAAAAAAAACTGGATGGAGGACAGAAGAAACAGACAAAGAAAGCGACCAAGCTTGCAACACAAACTGTTGAAAGACAATCAGTTGAGGATAGGAGTAACTTCTCCTAGGAATTTTGATTCTGAGGAAGTCACAGAACCGGATCCGTGTCCCTTGGTGACACGCCGATGCCGGAGGAAGCAAGTGTCTAAATCTCCTGATTCCGAATCAACCATCTCCCTGCCTCTCAAGGATTTTGTGAAGAGGAGGAGAACACAGAGACAACACCAACACATGGGATGGAGTGGTATCACTATTGCTTCTCAACCTGATTCTATTCCAGTCTCTCCCACTGAAGAAGCAAGAATTTCAGGACAGGATAACCTCATGATCAACTCAAGAGAACAAGAGAGAATAGAGTTTGATCAAATTGTGCAGGGAGGTGGTGATGACTGTTTTGGAGACGATCTGGAATTTGATGCTCGGATGGATCATGAAGGACAAAAGGATCAAGAAATCACAGCTGATGAAAGAGAAGGCTCCCACTATGACTCAATCCCAACTGTTCCCGTTGAAGGTTAGAGGGACTTTGATGACGAACACTTGGCTACTGGTTCTAAAGAACCTGAGAAAGCATACCATGAACAAGATGCACAGATGGGTAATGACTTTCAGACAGCAAATCAAGGGTGCGAGACCCAAATGGATTTTATGAACCCTACTGATAAGGTATCAGATGATATTCGGAATGAACCAGCACCAGTCAAAGAATATTGCCAACTGCTAATAACGTCTGCGTGGGACAATGTCTCCACACGAATGACCATATTTGAGGAATGGCTGCACTTCCGCAAAGAGGTGCGTATCAAAGATATCTCATCCTTTGATCCTTTGGTCACAATTGAAGAGCAGTTGTTAGAATGGGGAGAGACTGAGGAAGTGTCTGACTTATTTGAGCGACGATCGCTCATCATGTACAAAGTCTTGGAACTCGAGCTTGAGAAGCTGTATTATGAGCATCTAGCTAACTTCAAGCTTGATTCTCCTTCTGTAAATCATGATTTTTTATGCATTCGACGTCTGCACAAGGAGCTGAGGATGATCGCCGTAGTGCATAGGGATCATCGTGCAATGGCGGGTCTGTCGTTTATTAATCAGGATATTTCATACTTAGAATCCGCTTCCCATCAACAGCAGTCTCCTGCACTGGAATTTTCTAGCTTGGCCGATCACGAGCAGGGAGCGGCAAAGGCCAGAAGTCACCAGACTGACCAGCAAGCTGCTGATGATTTGGCAATGACCTCTCACAAGCATCGAGCTCAAGAGAATGAGTCACCTATTCAAACAGATAGGCATCAGGCTGAAGGAAATGAGCACCAGGCTCAGGATGAACATGGATCTATATCGGGGTTTCATAGGAGCTTGGATGAACCTTTTATTATGCTTTCTGTGACTAATCCGATGACCGTTACCACCTCTGAAAAGATTACCTGTGACCATCAGGGTCCCGATCTGTCTACTTTGAAGTTATTCGTGCCGACACCAACAGATCCTTCTACTCTTTAATTCATGGATATCACTACCCAGACTCTTACTGCTCTATCTTCCCGAGTAACATCTCTTGATCTGACATGTGCACGCATTAATGATGATATGATCCTCACAAAGCATCATACAACTCTCCTTCACGAGCAACTCAAAAATGTTGTCGATGGGCTGGACATCAAAATTGATGTACTGGAGCAAACTTTTTCCAAAAGGATGGATTACAACCACCAGCATTTTACCCAGTTGGAAACTAATATGGTTCACAACTATTCTGATAGCAACCAGCAACTGGTTGACGAGCTGGATTCAGTAAAATCTCAGCTTGCTACGATGGTTGAGAGTATGAAGGAATTTGGTGCTGACAAAAAGGGGGAAGGTGGACACAATAGACAGGGGCAGGGATTAAACAGAACTGAAGAAGGATCAAGTGGTGGGCAAAGCAGTATACAGTATACGGGGTAGAGGATCTAGCTCAAGAGGTGGAAGAGGTTGTTGGGGATCCGGATCACGCCCCCCGGCTAGGCAGCGGAAAAACAGAAAATTGACAGCCGGGAGACGATCAATACGAGTAATACAAAAACAATTAATGTCATACATAGGGCGTTCAAAACACTACCTTGCTGGCATTTGTGCCTGGCTCCAACCGTAGTTACAATAACGTCGGCTCTTCACGGTAGACTGCGGTAGATATCGCCAATCCGGTCCACGACCGGATACGAGACTCCTTCGTCAGCCTGCACTAGAAGGACTGACGAGATCTGCACGAACGGATTCTCCACGTCGAATTGGCCGGAAAAGTTTTTCCGGCGAAGCGGCGGCGGCGCAAGGCGGCGGCGGCTATTGAGGAGAGGAGGGGTGGCTACTTGCTAGGTTTAGGGTTTGTGTTATGTTGTTGTGTTTTTGATTAAAGTCCTTAATTCTACTTTAAGTAGAGTAACAATGGACTTGGACCGGCCCATCGGGCCCGGGTCCAAATGACGATATCCATTGTTGCGACTTCATCGTAACTCCGATCGCCGATCAGATCGGACCGATCGAATCAGTTTCCAAAACTGAATGTTATGATGTGAAAAACAATTTTCAGATCATCTAACCCTAAATTGCAAAATGACCGTTTTGCCCCTCAACAGCGGGAAACCCCGGTTTGATCCCTGTTGACTTTTAGGAAGTCGCACTCCCCAAAATCCTCTCCTCGTGCTCAACACATTGAGCTGAGTATCCGTGCGGGAATCTCGAATCCAGTACTTGTGTGACCCTCAATGGTTCAGGGATACAGCTAGCCGTGGGCCCACAACCATTGTGGCTTCGGAATCACAATTCCGAACCTGCCCATCGGATAATGGTTAAGCGTCTAGCAACATCACCCCATGATCCCATAGGTATCACTGATAGTGCCTGCAAGAACAAGTTGGTCATGGTTAGCGTACAGTACGGTCCTTTCAATCCATATATCGCGATCAGATCAACGACCATTGGTAAATCGAGAGTCGCTATAGATCCGATAACTATGCTCATAGGAGCTTGTATGAACCTTTTATTATGCTTTATGTGACTAATCCGATGACCGTTACCACCTCTGAAAAGATTACCTGTGACCATCAGGGTCCCGATCTGTCTACTTTGAAGTTATTCGTGCCGACACCAACAGATCCTTCTACTCTTTAATTCATGGATATCACTACCCAGACTCTTACTGCTCTATCTTCCCGAGTAACATCTCTTGATCTGACATGTGCACGCATTAATGATGATATGATCCTCACAAAGCATCATACAACTCTCCTTCACGAGCAACTCAAAAATGTTGTCGATGGGCTGGACATCAAAATTGATGTACTGGAGCTAACTTTGTCCAAAAGGATGGATGACAGCCACCAGCATTTTACCCAGTTGGAAACTGATATGGTTCACAACTATTCTGATAGCAACCAGCAACTGGTTGACGAGCTGGCTTCAGTAAAATCTCAGCTTGCTACGATGGTTGAGAGTATGAAGGAATTTGGTGCTGACAAAAAGGGGGAAGGTGGACACAATAGACAGGGGCAGGGATTAAACAGAACTGAAGAAGGATCAAGTGGTGGGCAAAGCAGTATACAGTATACGGGGTAGAGGATCTAGCTCAAGAGGAGGAAGAGGTCCCAATCCAAGAAATAATGATCCAAGTGATCCTAGCAACAAATATAAATATACCAAATGGTTTTATGAAATTGGATGATCTGAATTTGTTGAGAACTAGATTTTGAGCTCCTCGTATCAAATGGTTAATAACATTTCTTCTTTTACGAGCAAAATTTTTGTCATCACCAAAAAGGGGAAAATTGTTTGGATAAATTTAAATAGTTTTGGTGATGAAAAATGAACAAGAAATGGAATTCGTAAAAGAAATCATTCAAACCAAAGTGACAAGATCTGGACGAGACTTACCATGTTGAATGAAGAAATCAGATCGGAGCGAAGTCAAGCTGGTCGAGGAAAGACAAACTCAGAGTGTTTTGGTTAAAGTCAAACCAGCCCAGAACCTTAGTATAGACCAGGTGAACGATGGAAATTGCAAAAACTAGCTCAGGATACTGAATCAGCTGGATGATAAGACACTGCAGGGACCAGCTCAGTGTTCAGAAACCAGAACGGGTAAAACAGCTTGGCACAGGACAATGAAAACCAGCTGAGTGCAGAACGGCATAAGCAATTTGAATTTCGGAATGTCTGAAGCTAAGTACAGTATGAAACTAATCAGTTGACATCTCTGCTATAATTGTAGTCGTTGGAACTACTTCAAGCTAAAACCACATGTGTAGGGATATGACACAGACTGAAGACGGTGCAGACTTGCCAAAAAGGGCAATGCATTTAATGAAGTTGTACCATCATCGTACAAGCATTTAAGGCGCCGCAGGAATTTCAATTTGGATGTATACAACGTGTCTACTGGTAACATTTATTACCGTTGCATCCAAAGAGTATATATATAGGAGAAGAGAAGCCATGAAGCGGTCACCGAATACTACGAATTCATTCTAACATACAGAAGCTAACCAGTTCTTCATAGAAGAAAAGTTCATCTTGAACCAACTTACTTGAGTGACACACACACAGATTGCTCATATTTTTTGTGTCACTAACTCTTCTTCACACACTCTGTAGACTTGAGTTCAAAGTGAAAAACATAGACAGAGAGTGTCTGAGTGCTAAAATAGCACAACCAGTAGAGTACTGGAATTGATGTAATACGAACCAGATCGTGGGTCTGTGTGTCGTGGGTTGCTAGGAGTTCTCTTGACTGCGAGTCACGAGAGTGGGTTTGTACAAGGGTTGTATAAATAAAAGTCTTCTAGTGTAAACCTTCCCATTGAGGAAGAAGGGGAGACGTAGGAGAAATTGCTCCGAACATACAGAAACAAATCTCTCGCCTCTACTACTTTTACTTTCACGCACTTGATTAAATTGTTCAGCTGCTTGAATCGTGTTTATTCCGCATAAAATCATTTTATTACATGAGACAATAGTAATCACTGAGAAGCTTCCCAGCTGGTAACTCGGCTGGAAGTTGGCCTTGAGCTGTAACATATTTGAAACAAATTTTCAAATCAAAATTAGATAAAGGAGTTCATTCCCCACCCCCCACCCCCTTCTGAACTCCTAAGTTCACTTTTCGATCCTAACAGATCGCCAAAATCCGGCAATCAGAATCTAAAAGTGTAGGATGAACAGTGTCAACGATGATTTTAGGAAATATCGAGGTCAGAAGCTCTCAGAAGGTAAGGTACTTGTGGTCTTAAAAATGGCTAAGTGTTGGTCAATAGCGAATATATACACTTAAGTTCCCCAGATCTGGTCTGCAGAGTTTTCAGATCAGCTCAGGTATCTAAATTGTATCCAGTTCAGGCATGCAGCTCAGCACGCATATATACAATTCAGCTCTCGCATCCAAAAGTTCACGCCCACAGACAGATCACGCTCATGAACAGCTCACACTCACAAACAGATCACACTCGCGAATAGGTCACGCTCACAGATGCAGGTTAGCTCTGATGCACTAATCATCTCTCGTGCACACAGATCATGCGTATTCCAGCACAGGAGAACAAGATCAGCTCACACCTGAACTGACCTCCCATTCAGCTCACGTCCGATACAGGTCACAAACAGCTCTCACAAAATCTGTTCTTCGCCATCAATTTACGTCTAAGCTAATATCACCAAACAATATGGCACAACCCCCAGATCTTACGACTCAGCTCAGGACACTGCGTAACCCTCAAAGCTAAATCAGCTTACGCCTTACTACTCAAAACTGATATCAGCTCAGAGCAGCTACACTGTCAGTTCATACCAAAACAGATCAGATCATGCTATTAGTACTGGCTAGGCTCAACATCGCTCAGCTTAGAAAACTCAAATCATGTCGCACCCTACCAATTCAGTTTAGGATGCTCTATTCAGCTTATGGCATCCAAATTAGTTCCCGATGCTCTTAGATCACAGTACACATACTTCGAGAAGCTCATGATGGTCAACTCATCTCGCGATGGTCAACTCAGCTCACGATGGTCAACACTCGACATACGCACTCAAATCAGCTTACACTCCTTAGATCAGCACGCAAAAATAGATCATCTCATGTCTGTTGATCCCTTCTAAATGATTAACTCTCTAAGCTGATCCTAAATGCACAACTTACCAGCACACCCCAGACTGACCTCAAATCAACCCGCAATATCAGCTCAGCACTAAAAACCCGATCAGCTCATGCCTAAGCTGATCCACACAAAATACGATACTTCCAACAGATAAACTCAGCTAACATTCCACTATCTGATCCAATTAAGCCACTAATTACCTCAAGTAATCACAGCCCTCACACTAGAGGAAATTCTAAGCCACATTTCATAAAATAAATGGATGAAAGTTTAAAGGTTTTTGAGGATAGTACTTCATTGGGAATGGTTATCTGATGGTAAATTGAAAATTTCATTGAAGGATTTTATTTCGTGAAATTTGAGGAATTGAAGGGTATTTTAATTAAAAATATTTTATGCATGTGCATGTATTATTTATTCCTGATTATTATGGTTTGAGCTTGTTGAGTCTTTAGACTCACTAGATTTGATTGTGTGTAGGTGAGAGTGATGTTGAGTTTGAGGCGACGACGCTTTAGGATCTCAGACAGCATTCTCCCGAGACCTTTAGCTTGCGCATTATATTTTATGAGATTTTATAAGAAATTCTAATGAAAAATTTGCATTATGGTATTTTGAAATAAATTCTATTGAGAAAAAAAAATTTATGTTTTTTCAAAAAATTATTTTCGAAAAGTAAGGTCGTTACAAGTAGCCTAGCAATATCAGAATGGCTAGGTGACCTTAGGTATCGCTCCACGAACACCTCTACAACAGATCGACAAAAACGTTCAAGGCATTGAATTGTGGTAGATTCTCCAATCTTTATATATTCATCAGCGGCATCAACCGGTGTACCATAGGCCAACAACCGCGTTGCAGCTATAATTTTCTAATTAGTTTCTAGTCCAACTTAACCAAGACCATCTATTCATTGTGTGAAGTAACGATCGTGACTCTTCACAGCATCAACAATACAAAGAAAAATTTCTCGTGAAATTCAAAAACATATAAGAAACATTATTTCATTATATCTTGGATGCTCAGCAAAATAATCGATGAATAGATTATGATCGACCATCTCACGATCACATTGAATAACGATATATCCGGGAATCGATCCACCATGTCTAACTTTGGATTCATTTTGCTCAATATATGTAACTGATAAAACTGTGTTATTAGTAACTAGAATCCCTAAAAAGTTTTCTGTTTCATTAAGAGACTCATATTGAGTTTGAAGATGTACTCGAATTCATCCTCCGAAATATAAGATGATGAATGATAGAAATGAATATTTTGATAATTCATGATGTAGATTTTTATTGTTTGAATTGATTACCTTCTCGTAGCGGTATTATATGAGAATACTAACTCGTCACATATGCATTGTAATTTTATATCCAAGAAATTCTAATCCAACTTACACATTGTTCGATTAGATTGCATTCAATCATCACCGTACGATCTTCATCTTTTATCCAACAATTTACACACTGTTCGATTAGATTTCATTCAAAATTTTCATTTCTATCATTCATTATCTTCTATTTTGGAGGATGAATTCGATTCACATCGTAACTCAATGTGTTGGGGATCGTTTTACCCTCTGTATATGTGCAATGACCATTTATTCGATCAATAACCAGTTCTTAAAGGGTGTAACCAGATCGAATGACAAGACGCAGGATTCAGCCAGAAATTGAAACCGGGTTCGCAATAACCAAGCTGGTTTCATCTGGGAGTTGAAACCAGCTCGATATAAAGCGAGCGCTAAACATGCTGGTTTTAGCTGGAAGCTGAGACCAACTCGACACACGGCCGAATGATCTGGTTAACTTGACTTGAGCTGCAATAGCTCAGTGTTCTTGAATACTTTGTGCACCGGGATACAGATTATGTAATGTAAATAAAACATGCGGAAATAACTCAAACTGCACTCTTAATTCGAAAGCTTGATTTGAACAGTTTTATGCAATAAGCAAATATGCAATGCGTATGAATGTAAGTACTGAAAGCTGTAAAGAAAATACACTGAATTTGTTTATGGAAGTTCGGAGCTAACTCTCCTAAGTCTCCCCTTCTTCCGCAACGGGAAGGATCCTCTAAAAGACTTTGATTACAACGAACCTCGCTGCAACCCAATCCTACGACTTGCAGCCGCAAGAACTCCTAACAACACCACTGCACACCAGCCCGCAAGCTGTGTGACTGAAAACCCTTCTTTTACGCCTCAGTGAGAAAGGCGGCACTTCTTTAACGTCTCAGTACAAAATACTACACACACTTCTTTAACGTCTCAGTGCAAAAGACAACTCGGGAGATTATTTGATCTGATTCACTCAACTCAACAGTTTTAGCTCTCAGTTATTATGTGTGAGTGAATCGTGTGTGAGGTTACAGTGTACGCTCAATATTTCGAAGATAGAATCTCACACACTGTGGGAAGTGCTCCTCTTCGAGCTGGTCTCTCCAATGTCTTCCCAGATCTTGTGTTGTGCGTTCAATTTTTTTACATTTTGGTTCGCACTACACTTTGCTCTTTTTCTTTGCGCTCATGTTCTGTTGTATGCGCCTTGTTTTCTCTCCATTTTTTGCTCATCGTATTCTTCATATAAATAGCTCTGTGCAGATTCTGCCCGTTGGACACAAAGCTTATAGCCGTCGTCAAGGCTTCTGAAAAGTTCTGTCATAGTTGTACTTTGTGTCCTTTTGCATTTAATGCTTTGCAGGATTTGTTGACTTTATGCCCCTTTTTCATTAAATGCGCTGCAGTCTTTGAGCTTTGTGAATCTGCTCTTGATGTGAACATGACGCAGCAAACCAGCTTGAACAATGTTAATTTAAACTTCACATATGTTTGTGTTCAAACTTCTTTGCTTTGAGCTGGTCTCTGTTCTCTGAGCTGGTTGCTGAACTTTGGGTTGGTCTCTACATCTAGCTGCCCTTTAGCTGCTTCGAGCCACCTTGTTCATCATACTCCTGTAAAGAAAATACACTGAATTTGTTTATGGAAGTTCGGAGCTAACTCTCCTAAGTCTCCCCTTCTTCCGCAATGGGAAGGATCCTCTAAAAGACTTTGATTACAACGAACCTCGCTGCAACCCACTCCTACGACTTGCAGCCGCAAGAACTCCTAACAACACCACTGCACACCAGCCCGCAAGCTGTGTGACTGAAAACCCTTCTTTTACGCCTCAGTGAGAAAGGCGGCACTTCTTTAACGTCTCAGTATGAAATACTACACACACTTCTTTAACGTCTCAGTGCAAAAGACAACTCGGGAGAGTATTTGATCTGATTCACTCAACTCAACAGTTTTAGCTCTCAGTTCTTATGTGTGAGTGAATCGTGTGTGAGGTTACAGTGTACGCTCAATCTTTCGAAGATAGAATCTCACACACTGTGGGAAGTGCTCCTCTTCGAGCTGGTCTCTCCAATGTCTTCCCAGATCTTGTGTTGTGCGTTCAATTGTTTTACATTTTGGTTCGCACTACACTTTGCTCTTTTTCTTTGCGCTCATGTTCTGTTGTATGCGCCTTGTTTTCTCTCCATTTTTTGCTCATCGTATTCTTCATATAAATAGCTCTGTGCAGATTCTGCCCGTTGGACACAAAACTTATAGCCGTCGTGAAGGCTTATGAAAAGTTCTGTCATAGTTGTACTTTGTGTCCTTTTGCATTTAATGCTTTGCAGGCTTTGTTGACTTTATGCCCCTTTTTCATTAAATGCGCTGCAGTCTTTGAGCTTTGTGAATCTGCTCTTGATGTGATCATGACGCAGCAAACCAGCTTGAACAATGTTAATTTAAACTTCACATATGTTTGTGTTCAAACTGCTTTGCTTTGAGATGGTCTCTGTTCTCTGAGCTGGTTGCTGAACTTTGGGCTGGTCTCTACTTCTAGCTGCCTTTTAGCTGCTTCGAGCCACCTTGTTCATCATACTCAGCTGGTTTCCTTCTCATTCAACCGCTCTTGACCTCTGCTCTGCTTGCTGAGCTGATCCTGCAAGCTGTGTGACTGACAACCCTTCTTTTACGCCTCAGTGAGAAAGGCGACACTTCTTTAACGTCTCAGTACGAAAGACTACACACACTTCTTTAACGTCTCAGTGCGAAAGACAACTCGGGAGAGTATTTGATCTGATTCACTCAACTCAACAGTTTTAGCTCTCAGTTCTTATGTGTGAGTGAATCGTGTGTGAGATTACAGTGTACGCTCAATATTTCGAAGATAGAATCTCACACACTGTGGGAAGTGCTCCTATTCGAGCTGGTCTCTCCAATGTCTTCCAGATCTTATGTTGTGCGTTCAATTGTTTTACATTTTGGTTCGCACTACACTTTGCTCTTTTTCTTTGCGCTCATCTTCTGTTGTATGCAACTTGTTTTCTCTCCATTTTCTGCTCATCGTCTTCCTCATATAAATAGCCCTGTTCGGATTCTGCCCGTTGGACACAAAGCTTATATCCGTTGTGAAGGCTTCTGAAAAGTTCTGTCATATTTGTACTTTGCGTCCTTTTGCACTTAATGCTTTGTTGACTTTAAGTCCCTTTTTAATTAAATGCGCTGCAGTCTTTGAGCTTTGTGAATCTGCTCTTGATGTGAACAGGACGCAGCAAATCAGTTTGAACAATGTTAATTTAAAATTCACAGATGTTTGTGTTGAAACTTCTTTGCTTTGAGCTGGTCTCTGTTCTCTGAGCTGGTTGCTGAACTTTGGGCTGGTCTCTACTTCTAGCTGCCGTTTAGCTGCTTTGAGCCACCTTGTTCATCATACTCAGCTGGTTTCCTTCTCATTCAACCGCTCTTGACCTCTGCTCTGCTTGCTGAGCTGATTTGACTTTAATCAGCTTGCCTTTGTTCACCGTTCATTTCTCCACAGAACTGATCTTGTTGAGTTGGTTGCTTCTTCATCACACTGTATTGTTACAGTGCTTTGTTCCAACTTGAGTTGGCTTCGCACTCAATCACTGCTCTTGTGCGCTGCACTTGATCTGCGCTTGAGCCATTCTGCACTTGAACTTCTGCTCTTCATTCTGCTCTTGATCTTCGTGCTGCTTCTGCATCAAGCTGGTGAACCAGTTTGATGTTCCCTGCACTTCTGGAAGTAAACTCTGATGTACCAGCTTGGGCGTCCTCAATGGTTCAGCTAGATATCTTTGACCAGTCCAGCTTAGGCGTCCCCTCACTGTTCCAATTTGGATATCTCCACGTCTACTCCAGTCTAGGCAAGCTGCGCATGTCAAGTAGAACGTTAGTACGATAGAAGTAGATTTTTTGTGAATCAAAACTTAGATTCTGATCCGTAAAACAGATCCAACAATCTCCCCCTTTATGATTTACACGAAATCTGGATAAACATATTCACGTATGTTTATGCTCGAAAATATTTCTCCCCCTTTTTGTGGGAATCAAAAAGAGTTCGAAATCTTGTCTCCCCCTTACTATTTAAAACAACACTCCCCCTCAACATATCATGGGGTAATTTTATTTTTGAAACAAAAGTATTTAAGCACGGGAAGACAGTTTGTCGAAAGCAGTATGAATGCATGAGATTTTGAAAAACCTATGCCACTTAATAATTCTCATCTATCCAGATTAAAGGATAAATTACCAATGAATTTACAGAATCTCTTCTGCTTCTATTGAACACTGTTAGTCGCTATTCCTTAAGCGAAATCAGCGTAAGAGGTCTTGGCCTCCACGGATCTCGCGCACTCCGTCAGTTCGAAAAAAGAGATGTTGCCGCATCTTCCTTTCGAGAGTCCGCTCAGCTATTCAACAGTCATTACTCCCCCTATCTATATAGAGTGAGTTTTTGAAAACCTTAAAAATTTTGTAGCACAGAAGGCTTTCGAACGGATATCAGACATATTTTAAAACTGTTTAAAAAAAAAAAATTCGAAGAAAATGCACTATTCAAGAACAACCCACTCTGATACCATTTGTTGGGGATCGTTTTACCCTCTGTACATGTGCAATGACCAGTTATTCGATCAATAACCAGTTCTTAGAGGGTGTAACCAGATCGAATGACAAGACGCAGGATTCAATCAGAAATTGAAATCGGGTTCGCAATAACCAAGCTGGTTTCATCTGGGAGTTGAAACCAGCTTGATATAAAGCGAGCGCTAAACATGCTGGTTTTAGCTGGAAGCTGAGACCAGCTCGACACATGGTCGAACGATCTGGTTAACTTGACTTGAGCTGCAATAGCTCAGTGTTCTTGAATACTTTGTGCACCGAGATACAGATTGAGTAATGTAAATAAAACATGCGGAAATAACTCAAACTGCACTCTTAATTGAAAGCTTTATTTGAACAGTTTTATGCGATAAACAAATATGAAATGCTTCTTTAAAACACATATAGGACGAACTTAAATCTTAACGCTGGGGTTCACTTCATTTTAAAACTCACATTTCCTTCAAAAATCGTTTTACTGAGCATCCAGCTGAGACATAGGAAATCAGCAGTTGGGATAAATTCAGTTGTTGGCAAGAAAACCAGCTGTTGTGAACAGTAGATCAATCGATGGGTACATAGCGGTGGTCAACGCAATTAATTTGGTCAACGGAGTAATTGTAGATCAACCAGTCGTTGGTTCAAGAACAACCAGTTGTTGGGTAAGGGTAATCAGCAGATGAAGGGAAACTAGACGATGGATGTAAATCAGCAGTGAAGTACTTAAGGGAAAGAAATCAGTCGCAACATAGCAACCAGTCGCAACATCGAAACCAGTCGCAACATAGCAACCAGTCGTAACATCGCAACCAGTCGCAACATCGCAACCAGTCGCAACATAGCAACCAGTCGCAACATAGCAACCAGTCGCAACATAGCAACCAGTCGTAACATCACAACCAGTCGATGGTTATGAAATACGATAACGTCACGAACAACATCCACAATATCAAAATTCACCTATCAAACCAGACTTAGTTCTGGTTCGACTAGCATTTCCAACTTCGCGGAGTCAAATTTGGACGCTGTCATTCACCAGAGAAAAGAAGAACATCCTAGTCTTTATGAGTTGGAAATCTGAAATGCTCAGCGATTTAAAATCAACATCATCAACTTCGTAAAATACATTTGAGTTCCAAACATAATCCACTGTGAACCCGAACATTAAACATACATTATAATATCAGCAGAATATGAGCAAAGGCTGATATTAAACATAGCTTAGGCAAGCACCACGAAAGGAAGCAAAAACAATACACAAGCTTTCATGGCGTAGCAAGAATCAAATTTACTTGCCTCAATACAAAGGAATCACGAGATACAGCAGATCACGAACAGAGAGTCTTCCCAAGCGCAACGATGAGCTTCCTATTTTCTTTGATGCAAAAATGGATATTTTCTTGCAAAATAATTAACTTATAATCCATGTACCATAGGCATGGGAGTCTGATTTGTAACAGGGGAAAACACTCAAGTAGGCATGGTACACCAGGCGTACTTCAGAATATTTTTCTTAAAATTCCCTGTCAATGTTTTAATTTGTAAATGTACTACACAAAAATCTGAAATTTAACCATTCTCCCATCCAAAACCATTTTATTTGTAAAGTTTGAAAATTGTTGGCTACGCTCGGGTGACAACCGATCGGACCTCTGTACCTGATGAAATCTAAGAAATAAGAAATCAGCTACTTGGACAAATAAATAATGCTGAAATCTTAAATTAGAAATGGTTATCTCTGGACCATGCTCTGATACCATGTTTGTGACACCCAAACCCCATGGGAGCCACGGAATCAAGGAAAAAGGAATTAAAAGGAAATAGAGGGGCTGAAATAATAAATTAAGCAAGCTATATTGCCTTGCTCAAAATAAAGTCAAAGTACAACCGTTGGCGCCAAGAAGTTAAAATCAGATTTCATTACAATTTCGTAGTACAAAATGCGAAGTCGCGATATTACAACTACTGAACTCTATTTGAATTCATCTTTGTTGTAACGGATCTCAATACAGATTTGCCTAAGATCAAGGACAACAAAAATTAGCCAAATCAAAATGAACATCACGGAAACACAGGCCTTCGATAAACACTAACACGTCGCTGCTGGTTCAAACTCCACCTCCCATCTGCTCCGGAGCCGACTCACCTGCACCATGAAAACTAGTGACCCTAGGGGCTCAACAAGCAAAACTGAGAGTAACAAGCACAATATGCAGGTGTAAAACATAAGACTTCACAGTTTTAAAAGAAGTCATAGGACATCGTTCATCATAACTTTTGTTCTGCAAATAAATTCAAATTCCAGCGTTATCATTTTCGTTAGACTTATGGCTCAGAAGCTCTACTTATGTGAGACCTGGACTTGTAATTAAGAATTATCGTTGGAATGAATCGATAAATAGAGGTTCTGCTGGTTTAAGATCTCTATTTGAGTGTTTGAGTTGCATTTTCGGGTTCCATCGTGTGTTGAACAATTCTGGAGATTTTGTATTTTTCGCATATTTGAGGTACCTGCTGGATGACGTGTCAGCTGGTTTGGAGAGCTAGCGACTGGTCGGTGGCAAAACCAATCAAAGCGTGTTTTAGCTCGAGATTCTTGAAACGCCGTCGTTTTCGTGAAGTCTGGTTGCGTTTGTTGTGATCAGCAGATGCTTTAGCGTAGTTGCGTTGAGGGTTAAAACGACTGCGTTTAGATTAGTTGGCGCGACGTCGTTTGGATGTTGCGTCTGGTACCAGCTGGTAGATCGTGTTTGAGTTCCTGCTGGTCGATCAGCAGATGTAGAGGTCAACGCGGGTCAACATTCCTGTAGCTCGAAGAGTATGCGTCGTCGTTTCGTTGTTGCGACTGGGAGTCCAGCTGCGAGTGAGTTTGGACGCTATTACTTGCTGCTGGTATTTCGCGAGAGTTTGCGACTAGATGACGTCAGTGGAGCGACGTCGTTCGAATTAGTTGCAACGCTGCGTTTTGAGCTTGCGACTGGATCCAGCAGAGAGAGAAAAACGTTGCGTTGTTTTGTCTTGCGACTGGATACCCAGCTGCTGGTTTAGTATGCGACGTCGTTTGAGTAAGTTGGTGCGACGCCGTTTCGAGAACCAGTCGTTAGTCATTTTAGCGATTGTCGTATAGATCAGCTGTTGGTTCTTGCGTCTGCTGGTTTGGGAATTTGTTAGTGTCGACTGGTTTTGTCGGTGGACAATAATTGTTATTGATTCCCAGTCGTAGCAAGTGCTATTTATAGGAAGACTTGGTCTTCGAATTGTAGTATCAATTCCATACTTAGCAAATATTTCCAGCCTTTCGTTCCTTATCTTTCGAACCCTAGAGTACTGTTCAGTCGTGAGCTTTTCCGGCGATTTCCCGTCGTTCCGGTGGTTGTTTTGGCCCGTGCGAGGTAGCGTTGAACTCCTCTTGAGAAGCTCTTCCAATTCATATCAGTTTTAGAAGCTGTAATTGGCTAGTCGAGGAACGCGAAGTTGCTGCC